>OX638369.1:81747284-82254284 GCA_951812925.1 Calliopum simillimum
TTTTGTTTTTTTTCTGTTCAGCCTAAGTGACCCTGGGGACAAGTTGTTTTTTTTTTTTTTTTGTTTTTAATCAATCGCAATTTGGCATTCGCTTTTTAAATTTAACAAATTATTTAATTTTTTTACTCTGACTTGCAGTGCAAAATTTTAATTTTTATTTTTTGTTGATTTTATTCTGCAAACGCTAATACTTAGATGATATGAGAAGGGCTGTCAGTTCTTAGATTAAAATCTGAACTGTGAGCATTTTTTTTAGTGTTTTCGGCAAATGAATTTCACCAACAGAATTTTGTTGTTTTCTTTCATTCAATCTCGAAGCATGAAATTATTAATAAAATCATAAAAAAGTACCGAATGTACTTAATCATCGGTAATCAGCGATAAAATATTTCAACGAACCGTGTCGACTGAATTGTAAGTAAGTTCAAGCATTACAATACAACAACAATGTTAATAACAACATCAACAATAAGCGGTAATGGTGTTATCTTTGGCCTATCCGAAACTGAAATACCCTACACCGTACATGCCGTGCCTGAACTCGTTTTAAATCGATGGTCGTAAGCACATAAAATTTTTTCCCAGATTCTGTTTTCTTATCATTCAAATGATGTAGAAAAGAATTTTCACTCGTGACACCTCGAGTAAAAATTGAGATAACCCCTTTTCTACTGGGGCCATTTTTTCCAAACAAAAAAAATTAAAAATGTTTAACTACACAAACAAAAATCAAAATAATCACATTCGATGTGCTTTGCATTGCTGAAAGCGAATCCAACCTCAGAATTGCTCTATCGTGTATAGTTTTTGAGATATTCTAATCTAAAAACCAAAAAATACGATTTTTGAAGCTATCAGGCTTGTTCCTTAATCTGTTCGGTTCAATTACTTTTTATTTTGAAAGCTTTTTGATAAAAATAGTGAGTCACATGCTAAAACATATTAGAATTTTTTATGTGGAGAACTACAAGTTCTACAAATAATATTGATTTGTATTTACGAAAAGGTAGCAGTTTAGGAAATACATATTCGATAAAATTGAATTTTTCGACTTTTCGCGAACGTTTACTTTTTTCTTAATGGAAATCAATATTTTTTGTAGAATCTGCGATTCTCAACAAAATAGATCCTTATAATTTTTATCATTCGACTCACCGTTTTCATCAAAAAGCCTCCTAAATGAAAAGTAATTGAAATCACACGGATTTCGGAACACGCCTGTATATAATTATAATTATATATATACCGACATATTTTAAATTAAGTTTTAGAGAAAAAGATTAGGGCTTTTAAGTATTTTACAAGATTTAACGAATAAAGGACAAATATAGTTTCAAAAAACGACTTTTTGGTTTTTAGCTTAGAATTCGCGTTCAGCATCGCAAATTTTTTTTTCTTTTTATATGGAGAAAATGGCTAAACTATAAAAGGGTTTTTTTTATACATCATTTGAATGATAAGAAAACAGAATCTGGAAAAAAATTTGTTGTGCTACGACCTTTGATTTAAAACGTGTTCAGGCACGGCGCGCGTATACAATAAATCTATGTAATAGACAAAAAGTAGGATGTCATAAAAATTGACTAAAGTAGGATGTTTCAAACTTTTTAACGAAAAGTGGGATGTATTTTTTTTACGAAAAGTAGGATGTTTCATATTGGATAAATACACAATGAATCAACCTAATATTCGTGCAAGGCATCGAAACGTCCGAGTTTTTATCCAAAATTTTAAGACTTCATATTTTTCGACATAAAATCTTTAACGACCTACTTTTCGACATAAAACTTCGAAGAAACCTACTTTTCGTCATATATTGTATAATGATACAACCTAGTTTTCGTCAAAATTAGTTCGAAACGTCCTGCTTTTCGCCGAAGAATCAATGAAATCCCAGTTTTCGTAGAATAAATGAGTCATCTTACTTTGCGCCTCAGGCATCGAAATATTCCGAATATTGTTTAAAAGTACATATGCAAATACATATGCATTAGGCATGCGCTTATTTTACGATTTTCTGATTTTCGTTCATGCCGCCCCCTGAAATCCTTCTAATGGTCATAAAAACAAATACTATGAAGTTTCACGGCGATCGGATAACGATAACCCGGCCCGCAAGAGAGGTCAAGGTCAAGTTAAGGTTTCAGGCAAAAAATGATGAAAATTTTTTTTAAACTTAATTAAATTAGTCAAAGCATAACTTTATCTTATAGCAAATTGAAATACCTTTCCAACAAGCTATAATTGTTTAAAATCGGTTAATAAATACGAATTCTATGAATTTTTCTTTTACGGCATTAACAAAATTGCCGCAAAATACCATATGTAGTAGAATACCATATGTAGTAAAATAAGCGCATGCCTAATATGCATATTAATTTGCCTGGCCCAACTTTTCAACTTTTTGCTTGAACTGTGAAAAAAATTTTTGCTTTTGTTATTTACAATCCAAAAATTTAAAATTCCGAACTTTTGATTTTATCTGAGGTCGTTCTTTGTAGTTATGATTCCTTGCTATTGACATAATACTTTGGAATACGTAAATTAAATTTTTCCATCACATCTCAGTTATCAGACAAATCCAGATTCACTCGCGAAAATTTATGAATTTAAAAAAAATACGGCAAACAATTCAGTAAATAGCAGTTATTTCAACTCTTCAGTCTTGTGTGCGCAACAGGCAAAGCTTAATTTTGCCATCAAAAACTTAAAGACTGAATCATACATAACAAACTTGATTCCATTAAAATGCATTTCATTTTTCTCTTGGTGGTCTGCAGAGGGAAAAAACCGGTATCTGCAGAAATACTTCTACAGAAACCCAAAGGCCAGCAGTTTCAGCTAGCTCAGTTCCAGTCCCCCTTAACACTTTTCTACCCTTAAGTCGAACACTCATGGCATAAAGTTTAAAAAATGTTCCTAATATGTGCTTCTCTGTGAAATTATAGTAAATAATGTTCTTAATATGGCACTTCGCTTACTCTCGAATTATTTATCGAAAAAATTATTTCAATAAACAGACAAAGGACAGGCGGACATGGCTATATAGACTCTGAAGGTTACAATGTACTAATACAAATGCTTTTCTTTAGCTGTTACGCCTCATCCTTTGCGTTACCAAAAGAAGGACAAAGTGAAAATAACCTGGGCGTAGGGTATAAGAAACGTATTTGTAGGTACATACATATATGATATAAAAACAACAACCGTTACCGTGTCATCACAAACCTGGAAATTTTTGGCGGTACTTCCCTGTCATTTTAATAGCGAATAAAATATTGCTTACTAGATGATTCTACAAAAAATATATAAATTTCCCAAAAAAGAAGTATAATATACATATTATGTGTAATTTTATTCTAATGTCGATGAAATCGCAGTTAAGCGGTCGAAACAAATATTTAAAAAAAACTAAGTATGTATTGTAGTTTCGGTGTTATGGATATGGTAGTCCGGGGTGACGTGACATAATCCCAACGGTCATAATCCCAAAAACTCTTGGGCGGTCATAATGCGTCTTCCCTGGACATGCTTTCGCAATCTCCTTATGTCATTATACCAGATCAATATTTCAAATTCAAATCGTAATGCATTTAAAAAATTTTTTAAAATTTTTCCGAGTTTTCAAATGTCAAATAAGAAGCAGAAGACTTATGAACATCGTTTTATTAAAAAAATTTAGGATTGTGTCTCCAGTGTATGTGGGCATAAGCCCAAAGGGACATAAACCCAATTGGGTTTGTGTCCCCCTTTTGTAGGGGTCAAAATCCCCAGAAAAAGTTTTGGCATTATGACCGCACGAGACATCATATCAAAAACACGGCTTGGGGTTATTACCGTTGGGGTTATGTCACGGTACCTAATACGGGGCGCATTCGCCAGTAAAAACTTAAACCTTCATATTGGCGAAATCAATTTAAATATTTAAAAACTTTAAATACTAATATCTCGCACAGAACATGGCATTTTTTTATTTAAAAAAAAAGTCGTTTAGTCGAATGTCCCCTGACACGGCACAGTTTCGTTTTTTTATGGGGTACTTTCGGTATAGAAGCAAATTCCATCAAAGCACAAGAATAAATTTTATTTTAATGGGTGTTTTTTTTTTACTCTCATAACAAATCATTTCATAAAATATACAAAAAAATAAACTTATTTTCAAAAAAAAAAAAGTAAATTAAAAACAATTTCTTAAAATAACAGAGCAGGCGCCAGACGGACTTGAGCATGCAAAATATGAGAACTGCAATCTGAGCTCAGATTCTTAAAGGTTGGACCAAAAAATACTAGAAAGTGGATGATGCCAAGATCTGCGGTGGTCAATTTTTTTATCTCCTACCCCCTGTCCAGGCCTACCATGGTTTTCCGTTCTCGTTTTTTATAGTCGCATATGATGGACTTGGATTTTGTAATTATGAATTTGGATTTGGTTTTTTTCTATCACGTTAAATCCTGAGTTAAGGTAAAATGAATTTTTGTCAATGGATTTGGTCAGCGAAAATTATTCTCAGCAAGTCATATTTATGCAATTGGTTGGATTACTACTTTACGAGTTACATATAAGCCATTACAAAAAAGGGTTTTAACGCCATACAAAGGATAAATGATTTCATGATGCTAGATTTTTATATCTCACAAACTATACAAGCTATTTTGATGAAAATTGTTGGATAGATGGGGAACATTATATCAACACACCAGTACACCACACGTGGGTATTTTGGGGGTTCAAACCCCCCCAGGAAGGTCTTTTACCCATTTATAATGGTACAAATTTAGTGTTTAATATAGTGTTCCCTCATTTTCATATATGAAAAACCCCCCCCACAGAGCAAATCCTGCGCACGGTGCTGCAACACACTAGGCGAAAATATGGTGAAATCATATAAGTGCTACAAACACTTTTTAGCGATTACATAAGTTAACCCGATAAACGACTGCTAAACGAAAAACCATGGTAGCCCTATTTGGGGGTAAGGGATAAAAAAATATGGATCACCTGGCATCATGCACTTTCTAGTAACTTGGGGTCATACCTATAAGAATCTGAGCTCAGATTGTGGTTCTCTTATTTTGTATACTCAAGCCTATCTGGCGCCTAACCTAAAAGGCACATTATTTAGGCAGCCAACTACTTTACATAGAATTTGGTCATATTTATTTCAAAACAATATTTGGTTCGGTATCGAAATGTGCGGCACCTGCCAAATGTGCCTTTTTCACAAATGCCAAATGTGCTCCAATGTATCCACTATTTTTTTCTAATATATAAATTTAATATTGAGAAAATATCATGAAAATGCTTACTTACTTGAAGTGCACAATAACAACGATAAGTTTCTTTCAAACTAACTAGAACTGTCAAACTGCAAAGCATCCCTAACGATTATGGCTGCATTCAGAGTTTAAGTTATTGTTGTACACAACGGCATTTTCATGTGCCCCAAAGACGAATTTACTGGTTTACCAATAGTCTACTCCTGAATGTTTAACCATATGGTCAACCATCAGTTGCTGAACATTATATGCGACCTGTTCTATAAATAGGGGTGCTTATGTGTGAAAACAAAATTTCGAGGAAATTGCTATTAAAGATGAAGAACTCAGTTTTTCTTCAGTTTCTCGCTGTTAATTTGTTTATTTCGGATTTCTTAACGTGTAACACTGAAAAAGTGAGTTTACAAATGTTATCATTGTTATCGCGCCTGCCGTATTTTCCATTACTATCAACAAATTAGGACTTTCTGGTTTTCACCATGTGAAAGAGCGTCTCAAACTCTGTCCGAATCGGCAAAAAACAGAAAAAGCCTTAAGCCCTCTTTTCATAGAACCGGTCACATACATGTATCTCAGAAACTGTGAGCGGACAAGGTAGCAATTGAGTCACTTGGATTGAATTGAATCGCATATTCACTAGACTTCTCAATTTTTTTATGGGTTAATATTGTTGAAAAAAGTACTTATCATGATACGATGACTTTGGGCAAAAGATTAGGCGATAATATTATTACATTTTTTTGTGATAAAAAAAACTTCGGAAAAAGTTTTTGAGTTTTTTTTATGGAACTTTAACAAAAATTACTGTTGTTTCTAAATCTGCAATCATTTTGCAGGCATAATAAAAATTTTTATAAAGCATTATAAAAATTAGAATGATAAGTAATAATTCTTTTCTCGTGGTTCTGATATTCGTACTATTTGTCTGATATAAAAAAAAAAAAAATATATAGATATTCATCTAAACGCGCAAAACCCTCGCAAACTATTTCAAGAAATGAAAGGACATGTTGGGATACCGTCTATATTTCATAAAAAACAAACCGTCCATAATTTTAAATTTCATGAATTTTAGATATACTTATTTTGTGGAGAAGAATATTTTGAGACAGATATATACAAAAATATATTGAGGGTTTTCCACAGAATGTCTACATTGAAGATTTTTGTATTGAACTGGGGAGTTGGCAGCAGAAAGTTTTAAATTATGCCATCGTTCGAAAGATCGTAATAAATATAAAACTGACAGAAAATATTTAATGGGGGTTATCGTGAATAAACATTTCCAGTGAATTTTTTCAGACTGCAGTAGAGAATTCACGGCAATGTTAGAAAATTCCCCGGGAATATTTATTCGGGATAACCCACAATAAAAATTTTTCGACTGAGCACATAAACTTAAAAATAAATTTATTATTAAAAAAAAAATTCTTCTTGTGGTACCCAATGTGCACAGAAACGGATGCGGATCCGTTTCGAACCCATTACGAGTCCGTAGAAATATAAAAAACGTAATCTCCAGTGACGGACCCGTTTCGAACGCGAATCGTACATCAAATACGAATTCAAAACGGATTCGCTGTACTTGAAAAAAAAAAAAAATTTTGAAGCGCTTATCAGCAATGAAAAAAAAAAAAATAACAAGAAGGATTCGAACCCGGGTAAATCCGCGGTGGCGGATCCGTTTCGAACCCGTAGTGAACTTCAAATACGAACTCATAACGGATTTGCATTAATTAGTGTTAATGATGATAAAAAACATTTTTTAATTGTTTTTTTCTTTTTATTTTAATGCGTATGAAGAGACGGTTTTGATTCCAAATTTGAGTAACATTTTTTACCAAAAGAAGGGAAGAGAAAGTACACAGAATCCCAGCAGAAAGTTTAATCATCCAAACATAGCTTTTTGGCGAATTCCTTTCGTGGTTCGAATCATTCCATTGTCAATACAGAAAACTCTTTCCTTTTGTTCAGCGCTGGCCACTCGTCGTATCATTTCTTTGCTGCCTTCTACAAGAAAGTGCAATCGGAACAGTCGGGGATCAGGTTTCTTCTTTTTGAATATGGAAAACGAATCTGTGTCTTTGAATTTCTTTGCGATAAAACATAATTTTATGCCTTCGATTAGATAGCGCAATCTGAACAGAATATAATTTTATATCTTCTATTGGAAAAATTATGAAATGAAAATAAAAATACGAGCGCAGTCGGTAACTGAAATAAGCCCGAAATCAAATGAAAACATTGTGTACATCGTTTTTGAGCTTCTAAATCAATCCGAAAAGGAGTAGTTCGTTTTTCCAGTACTTTTTGGAACATCCCACTATTACTCTATTCTATTACTTAAGAAGGTGGCCATTTTATTTTCTGCTGGGCTACTTATAATAAAAAAACAACAAATCAGATAAGTCTACATCATATACATAGGTCAGTAGCCTAGTTGTCTAATGTTTGTAAATTATATATCCCAGAATCCCAGTTTCGCCTCCTACCACCATTGGGTGTATGGTTTTTTTTTTTTTTTAATTACAAATATGCGCTTCAAACTTTTATTTTGTAAACAGCATTTACGTTATTAAAAGCGAATCCGTTTTGAATTCGTTTATGAAATACTTTGCGTGTTCAAAACGAATCCGAGATTTTCAGAGGAATTTCATCCGCAAACGGGTCATTACCAGATCCGTAACGGATTCCGTAATGGATAAAATGTACGAGAAAGGGAACCCGTTACGGATTCGAAATGGATCCATTTGGCACACTGGGAAAAGTAAAATTACACTAATCTTTAGATGTCTGCCGTATGCCTGAAAATAGCGTTTTCTGCAATTACTCAAAAAAATGTATAGTGATTTTATTCATAATTTTCTGTTGCATAGTGTTATGTGAAATTCAAATACGTTATCAAAACATGATTTGTTTTTTATTTACACATTAATTTTTTGAACCTATTGTGAAAAAATAATCATCTGATTTCCGAACTTGATTGAATTTCGTCATTTAATTGTTCGTCATGTTTTATGACTGTTTTATCGTGAATATGTGTTCAATTATAAAAACAGTAATTTAGAATTATCTACTTATAGAGTAACTTAGGGTAATGTGGTTACCTTTTTATTTTTTTACCAATTTCTACCAAAGCAATGGTAGTAGGTAAGCTTGGTTAATTTATTTGTATTAGTTATTCCATTGTTTTTACTATTTGATAATTTATATACTAAAATATTAACATTTTCAAGCGTGAGGCCAGTTAAATGGGAAGTACCTAAAAATAGCTGAAAAATAAAAGTGTCGGGTAATGTGGATCACTCTGTTCATTTCCTAAAGTAGTACTGTTATTCGCAATTTTTGTTGACTAAACGTCTAGTAGTATTTTTTTAGATTATGTTTGCTTTAAAACAGCTTTATAGGCTTATTAAAGAATAATTTTTAGTAAGATAAACCAAATTTTTAACCGAATCATACGTAAAATAGAACTCCACTTTGCTCAAACTCGGGTGTCCTACACATGCAATTAGCTTTTCAAGGTGTAATTGTAATCAATGTTGATATACGGTATATAATATGGGATAGTCCACATTACCCGAATACATAACTTTTTTGAAATAATCATTGATTACACAGGTTTACAAAAACAAAAAATTCATGGCGTTTTGACCAGACTATGTGTTTCCTAGGGACTTTGACGTCCTGAATCCGAATCCGGGGTCCGTTTTTTTCCAGAACGTCTGAGAAAAAAGATTTCAAGGTCATATGGAGGTCAAAATGGTCATGTGTCGTTTAGTGATAAGTTCGCTAAAATTCTGAAACTAATTTTATAACATTGAATTCTTTGTCCTTAAAAAGAATATGTGATTAAAAAGGGTCTCTCGGAACTAGTTTCGGAGATATAGCCATCGAAAGATCCGGATATATCTTCTATGAAAACCGCTATAAGTTGGGAACCACTGCATGGATTTGAAAAATATTGGTGTCATATGAAAGGTATTTTGTTGTTGTTGGTGTTGATGTATTTGTTGTAATTGAAAAATTTCTCAAAATTTCAAAAAAAATCATATATCCAAAACTATGAGTCCAATTGAAAATATGCACACAACATATAAGTTGTCAAAATACCTTTCATATGACACCAATATTTTTCAAATCCATCCAGGGGTTCTCAACTTATAGCTGATTTCAAAGAAGATATATCCGGATCTTCCGATGGCTTTATCTCCGAGACTTGGTTCGAGATACTCTTTTTAATCACATATTATTTTTAAGTACTAAGAATTCAATGATATAAAATTAGTTTCAGAATTTTAGCGAATTTATCACTAAACGACACATGAACCCCATTTCGACCTCCATATGACCTTGAAGTCTTTTTTCTCAGACGTTTTGGAAAAAAACGGACCCCGGATTCGGATTCAGGACATCAAAGTCCCTAGGAAACACATAGTCTGGTCAAAATGCCATGACATTTTTTATTTTTTGTAAACCTGTGTTATATAAAAGAAATGTAAAATCTTCTTCGTTGAATAATAGTTCCATAACTGCATTAGAGTTAATTGAATTTTAGAAAACAGAGTTCTGACGAAGTTATTTAGTTATTCACAGAGTACTACAAATAAGTCAACTTGACCTCACAGCATATGCTTAGAAATTGCACATGAATAATTAGCACAATAGAAAAGCCGAAGAGCGTAAGGAATATGTTTTTCGCGTTTAAATGTGCACAAATAACCAGAATTGTTGTACAGTCTTTAATATGAGAAATAAAAGGGTGCACCACATTACCCGTATAGTCCACATAACCCTAAATTACTCTATATGATAAAAAACTCATAGCGTCAACTTAAAAATTTAGACATTTTTTAAAGTTATCAAAAAAAGTACTCATAAGTAACAAAAAACTTAAGGTTTATGTGAAATATAGGGGACCACGGAAAATTTTTGAATGTGGACATTTTCATACCCTTTACCCATATATTCTTGATAAGGATTATCTCCTGAGGCGATATGGCTACTTCCAACTGGATGCATGACCGTATCTTCGTGGAAATCATTTTAAGGAGAAAATGAACCAAGATAATTTGATGGAAATGATCGATATCGTTTAACGGTCATGTCTACCGCACATGCAAAAAAAATGTTAGAAACTCATTTTTAAGAGCATAATCTAACCAAAATATTCACAAGTATAGGAAACATTTAAGGCAAGCTCTTAACAAATCGTGAAATCGGAAAATTTTACACAAAGTCAAGGAATGGTGTTGATACAAACTCTATGTAAAAGTTGAACAGATTCGGATAGAAGGTCGTGGTACCTCTAATACAAAGGAAAGCTTTTTTTAAGTTTTGTAAAAAGGGTTGCCTAAAAGCAATGCAGTCAAATTTCATACAAATATCAGAAATAGCGCTTTTAAAGCATAACAGAAAATGATGTCAAGTAGATAAAAGAATATTAAAGTATTCAATTCAAAACAATTAACCTTAAAATATTCTTACATCAATTTAAAAAAGAAGATTTAAGAAATTTTGACAAATTTATTTATGCAAACTTAACATTACATATACATAAGTACAATATTATATATCCTGCGTTTAATTAATCTACTTATCAATTTCATACATTTTTAAATCAACCCTAATTGGGTTAATCTAATACATAAATATTTGCCACCCTAACATGTTCACACCTGTACACAGTTGTTCATACATATGTACATATGTATTTATATGCGTATGTATGTAAGAAGTTAAAAAACAGAATATTGTTAACTTCTCCACTTAACGGTATGTGTTGAGAGCAATAGTCACGATGTTGTTTATTTTTTACCTCCAGAAGTGTCAGTTTTGATTCACTGATAAACAACTTGATAAGACCTTCTGGTTTAGAAAAAAAAAAAATGTTTAAAGTGTTTTGTGTTTTCTTTATGCTTTAGATTAAAAAAACAAATTTAATTTTGTTATCATTTTGTGTGTGTTTTTTTCCTTCTATAATTTAGCAGAGGCTTTGTGCTAATTACTATTTAATTACTCGTTACTTTTATGGACTTGTACACGTAATAACCAACATTTTAACGAAGAACCATAAACAGCATTTACTGTGGAGATACAAAAAATCCAAACAATTCGATACAACTGTTTAAGTTCACATACAAAACAAAAAAGTTTGTCATCAGATGAAGCAAAGAACAATCGAAAGTAAACTCTTATAGTGAAAAGCTCCGAAAAGTTATCTTGGCTAAACATCCCCAACTTCTTTAACCAAATAGATATTTTTGAAATTTTCTTTTAGTCCGAATCAGCCCATAGCTTTTTTTTCGAAATTAGTGAAGTAAACTTTCTTAATTGCATTTTTGAAATTTTCTTTTAAGTCCAAGAAAACAAATTTGAAAGTTTATTTGTGTTCAACTTGGATGTTCATTTCATTATACCAAAACTAACGCACTTGAGTTCGTGCGTATTTGCTATCATTCAGCACCACGATGTTCTAGGTCTTCCTCGGCATCTATCTCCTAATGATTTCAGCAAAGTGCCAATCGGCAAGATGGATTCCAGGTCGAACGCGACCATAAAATCCTTAATATTCACCACGAGCTGATGTCCTTGAATCAAGTTTTGTAGAGAATAAATAGACAAACATTATTTTCTTACAAGTTTTTGGTCCACAAAATAAAATTTATCGGTGTTTTCGTACTAAAAGAGCAATCTCTTAAGAATATTTTTATGATTTAAAAACAAATTTATTTAATTTTTAAGGTATGGAGCTGGTTTTAATATTTTTTCCTAATTGTTACTTTTTTCCGTTTTTTTTTTTTTAAATGTATCTGTTCTTCGTATTCAAAATGAGTTATGAAGTGGTCTTGTATGATTTTCCTTTAAAAAGTTATTTTAAAATACCGCCTTTTGAATTATGCAAAAAAATCTATTTCTAGAAAAAAACCATAAAAAAATATTCATAAAAATTGCCGTTTTTTTTTTGTACCAAAACATCAATAAATTTTTCTATCAAACAAAAACTTTTAAGAAGAAAATATTCTTTTAGTCAATCTCTACAAAGATGGCTTGAGGTCATCATCGAAAAATCAATGGCTTCAAGCTTACAGACAATTAACGCATATTGTCCTTTTAAAACCCATTTTTGAAGCTTTAGTCAAAAACCACTTTTTCCACTACGGATTCCTAATTTGTTTCTTAGAAGTCTTATATTTTTTTCCTCCATTTTATGAAAATGGTCGGGGACCAAATAAAAATTACAACCTTGCACATATGAGCAATCTACTGTGTATGCTGCCTAAAGCAATTGCGTAATCAACGAAGCGTATATAAAGGCTTGTTTGGCATTGGATTTGCTCCAGGATGATGCGGAGGACGACTATCTGATACTATCTGTGCAGTGATCTCTCAAGTTTGTTTGTTGCGGTTTACAGCATAGACCGACGACAGCGTTAATCTGGATTAAAAACGTACTATTGCAATTGAAAATTTTACCGTGACAGGCAACAGTATCTGTATTAAATAAACAGCTGATTCGTTGCTTTACATATTTTTTTGACAGCACCTGCTCATCGCCCTCGTTCCACACAGTTCGCTTTCTTTTTATTCTCGTCTTAAAATGAAAAAATTGAATTAGGTTTTTACCCATGATTCAATTATAGGATGTTATTGCAGCTTGTCAAAATTTTAGGGACAACAACAACAATACAACAACAACCACATATATATACGATTTCAGAAGAAAACAAAACAACAACAACCACATATGAGAAGAGAGAAATTCTTCTCAACAAAGAGGGACGTTTTATAACTGTGTTAACCTTCTAATTATTGCATCATAGTTTTTGCCTGAACATATTTTTTATTTATCTTAAAACTCACTTTTGCTCTTTTGTGTTGTGGTTTGACTTCAAAATTGACAATCAGATGTTTTGTTTCTGTCATTACCATATTGAAATAGCTCATTTCAGTACTAATCCACTTTAATTTCATGCATTAGTGTTGGAGTCGATGTGTATTGTCTGTCTAAGCTATTAATTTGTTTAGTACATTTGAGGTACTACCTTAGAGGAAGAGCTTAAAATCGTATTCCGCCATAGTTTTTACAGACAAATGAGTTACTTTTTTTGGAATTTTGATCAACAATCTTTCGTTTTATATCATTTGTTTGACTGCAAAAGGGTCCTTTGACACAAGAAACAGACAAAATTTAAAACAAAATGAGTTGTACCAAGTACCTACTTAAAAAATTAATTGCAAATGGTTAAAATAAACAAATTAACGAAACTGAAATATAAATAAAAACAAATAGTCACGAGCAAAGGGGGGACCGAGAAGGGGTAAAACAACCATATGTCATGTAATTAATGCATACACGCTACATTGACAACGTTCGTTAGCTGCATGCTTGGTTAAGTAAACGTTAATGGAGTTTCATAACGAAATGATCGGAAATTTATTTTGAAGAAAAACAAGTTAAAATAATTATCTTAATAAGTGATATACAACTTAGATTACAACTACACTTACACATATAATATGTACATGCTTATTTGCAATTGTTGTAAGAGTAAAATATCTAGTATGTACATTTGAAGTACTAAAACCTTTTTGATTGGCTAGAGAACAATTTGTGAACAATCTACAGCTTTGGTGAAAGGTATAAGCCACCCCATAAAGTTGCAAAATTCAAGTTTACTAATAAAATAAGTGATGAAAGTTAGGAAATCAGTAGCAAATTGTGGGGTGCCTAACACTTTACGACGAAATATTGCACATTGAGATGCCAGACGACACCTATTTGGTTGGTGCAGATGACATCGCAGTTGTAATAACAGCCAGAAATACTGACGACGCACAGTCGACATCTGTCATTTATCGTTGCAAAAATCATAACTTCTGAACTAATTTAGATATCTAATATTTTGTTTTTGCTATGGACAGAAAAATAATACAGCTCTTACTTACTGTACAAAATTTGATGGTGATATACCTTAGGGATATTATGGAATTCATGGTCAAAGTCAGACTTTCTGATTACAAATTATGCATACGAAGTTCTCCATATGACCCATTTTCGAGAAAAAAATATTAAATATATGAAACATATCAATACGAATCCATAGTAAATAAAAAATTGTAAAGCCCAAATTTTTTTCTACACTGAAAAAAAAAAGAAATTGTCGCAAAACACCGCAAATCTTTAGAACTACTAAACGAATTGAGGCATCTTAATATTTTTTTTTTCTGTATACTGAAAAATATAGCAGCTCTAACATTTAAAATTTTTATTTGAAAAGACACACAGGACGCTAAGGAAAAAAAATTTACTATAACATGCAGTTTTATATGAATATTGGAGGTATTCATGTATCTGTATTTTTTATAGTCTTTATTTTTGGATTCTTGTGCTTCTTCGGATAGTTCTTCAATTGGTAACAACTGATATTCTATGATGTCTCTACCGTGCGCCAGGACTTTATGCAGTGTAGGTGTGAACAATTTTTCAGGATATTTGTGATGGATCAAATCAGATGTTTCTGTTGCATATATTCCATATTTTTCCGCGTTCACGCTTTCCCTGAAGTTCAAGACATTGAGGATGGCTTGCAACCTTTTGATGATCTCTCCATCAACATCTGTGCGGTTATCTCGTTTCTAGTGAAGAATGCCCTAGCTATATTTCCATCATTTGTATTTCCAAATCCTTGTAGCGGTTGGTGATCTTTTATTCCAAGTTTGTTGCGGAATTCTTCTTGAATTTTCTTTTTCCTCGCAGCTTCTTTGTCCTTCATTGCAATGTTCTCATCAAAACTCTCGCCAATTCGTGGAAGAGTGTACGCAAGATTAAGGATAAATTCCATACATCTTATTCTTGCATGTAATGTGGATATTCCATATTTATAATTTTTCTTATCTTCAAGATTTTTGTCGGTGCTTTGAAATTTGCTTTGATGCCTTTTACAAATCAAACAGTTTTTTGTGTTCTTTGTGCTTGTCAATTCATTGATCACTTTGTCGTCAACTATAGTAAGGAAAAATTTGTGTTCAATGATGAAAGCATCTTACTCGTTAATTTTGTAGTTTGTTGGTTGGATAGTACCAATTTGTTCTTTTATATTGTTAACTGTTCTTACAATCAGATTCGAAGATTCCTTCGCAAGGTCGGAGATTTTTCCAGTGTTCGCCAGTTTCGCTCTGCAATCTCAGTGGAACAACAGAAGCCATGAACATAAGTATTTGCATCGGATATTTTGTTTTCATTTGGTGAGCTGATTATTTGCTTATATGCACTCTGTCCATATGATCTATCGCAGCCCCACTAACCCAACAAATTCAGATTTTTTAGTTTGCTTTGCTGTTGTTGATCCATACATTCTTATTAAGCGTTGAGCAGTATGATCCATCATATCTTGAATTTTCACCTTAGCTGAAACTTCCGTTATTTCACAATTTTCTGGAACAGTGGCTTTCTTCGCTGTTATGATGTTCTTATATTCTGGAAGTATATTTACGTTGTGTTGTATCAAAGAACTTCGGAGAAGTTTGTACTTTTCCTTCAAAAATCCCAAGCCCAGGAATAAAGCCAAAGATTTTTCAGCGGTATATTTTACGGGATATGCATTCGGTGGAGTAGGAATGCTGTGTTTAATCCTCTTCAATCGGATACTACTAGCAACAGAAACAGCGTTTGCTATATCGCCTCGTGTTGTTTCTTTATCCCTGTTGTATTTAACTGTTAATGCTGTTGCCAGTTTTCCGGTAGAAATCTCTTCTGTAGCATGCATAAGTTCCTTTTTTTTGTGAATGTTGAACTTTCGTCCATTGATTTATTTGGCTGCCGTCTTGTAGATTTTGAAGTAATTGGCAATTCGTCGGATATGTTTGCTACTTCCTCATGGTGGATATCGGTACTCTCCTGTAGCCAATAGTTATATTTGCGATTAAATCTTTCAGAAAAGTACAGTCACCTCAGACATTAATAAAAAAGTCATTTATTTTTATTGTTACTTGAGAGTATAAAGACCGCTTATAGCATATATAGAAAAAAATTAACTTTTCTTTCATAAGTTGCAGAAAAATTAGAATCTCATCATGAAAAAAGAAATAAATTTAAAAACTCTAAAAAACCATTGACTTTGACCAACCCTACAAAGCGAACCATTGCTTCAAATGAATTAAAATTTTATATTCTTGAGTATTGAGCATTTGTTTATCGAACTGCATCATTAGATTTGCGAATTTCCACCACACCAAAATTGATTTATGCAACCACTTTTGAGAAATTTCGCCAGTGTGCGACGCTCAACGGAAGCTAAACCAGATAATACCAGATGATACGCGCGTAGACATGGATGGACGACCACGATCTCAAGCTAGCCACTGAAACAACAGAATTGCTTATCCTTACCAAAAAGCACATACCGTTGGCGTAGCGTCTTCGTACCGCACTGTGTTACAGGCTGTGGTGCTATTACTTAGCGGAACGAAACTCTAATAACCATTTCATTTAACTTTTTCCTAAAGAAATCATTTTCTAATGATTTTGCTATCACTTGAGTATTGTTCTACAAAGGCGAACTAATCTCAGTTTTTTGTCAAAAATTTAAGTAAATATTCTTGCACTGTGTGTATATTAAATAGAAATGTCTCATATTGACTTCAAATAAGAACCAATATAATTCACTGAGTGTCAGTCAAACGAGTTTGATTTATAATATAAATTCGTGAGAAAGCAATTGACTACTTTATTCTTATTTCTTTAGGTTCCATTTTTTGCTTATACACTGAGAGAAGGTTAACACTCAAATGGATTAATACAGAACCGATATTAAGATGCGTAATTAACATTTACCAATGAAATTTTCATGAGTCAACAACAACACAAAATCAGCTGCTAAACTGCTTAAAGGTCTGTTAGATGACGAATTGTAAACATTAATCATATTGCTACTGAAATGCCAGAAAAACAAGTTAATAATTATATTCATAGTGCATAAACAGCAAAGATGCTATTATTCGATTTTCGATTATCTGCTTTTCTGACTTGAAAGTTGTCGGTTATTCCAACGAAAAACTTTACAACGATTGGTAGTTAATATGAGTTTTTAGTTGAAGGAATTTTTTAAATATTTTTTTCCTGTACTTAATATTTCAAAAATATTGCACTTGCCTAAAAAACGCATGTATTATATTGTTTTGTTACTACCATCCGAATATTCAATTATCTTTATGACTAAAGCTATTTCAGATAATTAAGCCTGAACTATGCAGTAGCAGCCTCTCTAAATGTTTTTCCCCATTTTGATTTGTATGAAATTATATACGGAATGAATATCAGACTGTAACGTTTAGTTAAAAATAAATATTACACATAGAATACAATAGAATCGGTATTTGCAAAAATCGTTTACTTAAGTCACTTAACTACAATTTTTAAGGCTTAGAAAAAATAAAATAAAAAATTTTGAACGATTTTTTGGTCTAAGGATAGTGTTTGGAGTCAGTAAGGTTGAAATATAAAATAAACTCTAAAAAAATTAAAATAATTAAAATAAAAATCCAGAAAAGTGTTTCGTGACTTTGGTCACGACGTCTGGCACTTAATTTTTTTTTATACCCTACACCCAGGGCATATTCACTTTGTCCTTCCGTTTGTTACGCAGAAAAGAAGGCGTGGCAGATATGGAAAAGTATAAGTATTTTTTATCAGCGTCACCTATTAAGTCGATATAGCCATATCAGTGCGTCTGTATGTCCGTCCGGCAGTTGAAATCATTTAAATATTTTTTGGGAGCTAGATAATTCAATGAAATTCGGGTACACTGCCTCCGACGTCAAAGTTAGCTCGTCGGATTGAAAACGAGTGAAATCGGTCAACGGACACGCGTATCGCCAATACAAAAAATTTATTCAAAACGCAAAATGCATATGAGCAAAACTTTCAAAATGCTATAGCGAAAACATTTTTTTAGATAATCCAACTTAATTTCACTCAGGCACTAAGGACAGTAAATGTAAACTTTGTGCAAAAACGGGGAGAATTCGGACAATAGGGTGTGGCACCTCTCATAAAAGCAAAAGTTTCAAAATGATATACTGAAAGCGTTTTTTTTTTTGTTTTTTATAGTTAAGTTTTTCAAAGTTAAAAATGCATGGATTTTCGATTCCTGCAAATAAAGTTAAAAAAATGAGTATAATTTTTTCAGATTATCTAAAACAACTTCACTGAGGCACTAAGAACAGTATATGCAAGTCCTCAGCAAAAACAGGGCGTACTCGGATTAGAGGGCGTGGCACCTACCATATAAGCAAAATTTACATAATTCTGTAGTGCAACCGTTATTTGAGCTAATGAAACCAAATTTTGCACAGATAATTGGAATAGTTAGTGCAAGATCTGAGCAAAAATAAAGTAAATTTGGTCAATAGGTCGCGGCATCTTCCTTTCAAGCGAAATTTTCAAAATACTGCAGTGTAGGGTATTTAATTTTCGGCCAGGTGAAAGGTATCACCCTTACTAGTTTTTTTTTCTAATTTGATTTTCAAAAAACAAAAAATTGCATGCAGAAACTACAATTATCTCATTATCTATGTATTTTTTCGATGTCTAGTCCGAATCCGGTCAAAGAATTGCTTTATGATGTTAAGATTTTGAGATATCCTAATCTTAAAATGCAAAAACCAAGATTTTCGCCCATTTTTTGAATAATATTGATGTCTTTTTTCTTCTCTGAATATCTTCGAATTTGGAAAAATTGTGACCTAATGGGTTTTTGAAATGACCGATTCAATTTTAGTACGATCGCTACACACTGGCGTAGCGAGTATATTTGGCACTAGAGCAAAACGAATGATGACATCAAATGCATCATACAATAACCAGTTTTACGCGCCCCGTGATAGTTCAGGCAAAGGCCTCTACCCTTACTAAAAAACTGCCGCTTTATCTTACTACATATACCACATATACGGTATAATGTATTGATAAACATCGGGCAAAAAAAAGCTAACAAAATGCAGATTCGTCATTTCACGTGACACTTTATTTTATTGTTGTTTGTTTGTTTTTTTGTTTTTAATTTCAATGTTTACAAAGTTGTTTATGCAGTTAATTGTCACTCTTTCGTTCTGTTGGGTTTATCTATATATTAACTGGTGAACGGCAGGTAGACAAAGACGTGAGACGTTTCGATCGGCTATAATTGTAATCTGACTAAACTTAACGGTTGGGAAGTATTGCCAAAAAAGGTTCCTACACAAAATAAAACAAACTCAAGGAATATTGGTCGATAATTTTATTCAAATTTTTGGCTTCTGAAAATTACTATTCGTATATACCTAATATAAGCTATTGGCCGATTAAAAAAATCTAGTTCTATGAAGAACCCGACTGGAAATTGATTTTAGCCCAATTAAACCAAACTCAAAACCAAATGTGTAAACAGCTTCTTAGTGTCCTTACTGTAATCTTGCGAACAATTAAATAAATACCAACAACATACACAAACAACATTTGTGATGCTAAAAAGTTTCATAAAACTTTATTGAAAGATATATTTTTTTGCGTAATTAAAATTAATTAAGCTACACAACATGATTCTTTTTACTGTTAGCCCTGAATATTGACACTATTGGCAAATGTTTTCATGGTGCAGAGGTTGATTATACTATCCTGCAAGATTTTGCCCCTGGGCAATGAATAGTTGTTGCCGAAGCAGTTTTGCCCGCTGAAACCGAATCTGTGGTTGGATTTGTTAGGTTTGTGAATACATCTCGATATCTCGCCGAAAAAAAATATTTAAGGTAACTCAAAAGTGCGCGAAATATATAACATAATTAAACAGTTTGCTTCAGATAGATGAGATTTGATACGAATGTGAAGAGCATCGGGCGAAATAACATCGACTTAGAACATGGGCGGAGTCACGCCTCTCACATAACCAAATTCGTCATAAATTTAAATATAGCGACTCAAAAAATATTTGTTTTTTGTATGAGCGGTAGGCGAACAGACTGACGGACATAGTTTTATTGACTGGCGTAGATGAAACATTTTCTGTATCTGCTAACTTTTCTTTACTGCGTTATTAACCCAAAATACAACAGCAGAGTTACAGCAGAAAATAAAAGAGGTACACACATATAAGGCGTAGCGTGCAAGAGCGCCCTAAGTCGAAAAACAGCATTACGAAATATTTTAATTAAAGTTTGTTAATGGTGTACAAGGAACAAACCATCACTTTAACTTTTAACCATCATTTTAAATTTATTCAATTGATACTAACAAAATGAGTAAACGATTACCGTTAATATATAATACTCATGAATATTGACAGAATTATCAGAGAAAGAAAATTTGAATTATAGGGCGTGCTTGCATAAATCCATGTGGGTATTTGTCCAGGCTACGGATGTGACAGTCGTGCCAATGTTTTTCAAAAATATCTAAGTTAAATGGAAATCTGTGTTGTGTGCTTAGGCTATTGTTTAGCACTAGGAAGGACTATATTTGGGAGAAATGGCGGAAACAGTCGAGAATGCAGTACAAAAATGCGAAATTCTGCGATATATGCAAGAAACTTTTTTTTCTAAAAATGCAAAAATTATGCTTAAATAGTCTTCTTCATAATGCACTCTTCCTGAAAAAATATCTTTCTAAGTTTCTGATTCTGTAAAAATGTAATAGCCGACGTGACTTTTGGGATGTGACAAATTTTTTCTGTACAGTATCTCATGTAGTAAAATACATAATTTTAGTATTTTTATTTCAATCTGATTTGCAGGAATATAAAGCAAATTAACTCCTTGAGTGATTTTATTAGCGAAATCTAAAAAAAGCATTTTGTAAAATACATCTATGGTTTTTAAGTCCTATCTGCCAAAATTTTCTTTTCCGTAATAGTCCAACTTTATCGACTACAACTTTGTGTGCAAAATTGCGAAAAAATACCAATCTATGTAAGTATTTACAGCCAAAGTCGCTTGCAAATTTAGCAAAATTTTTACGAGATGTAATGAATTTTGTTTTTGTGGCCCGCCCAATTTTTCAGTGGATGTTCTTTCTACCAATACTCTTTAGATATGTACCAAATGTCAGCCATCAGCATCAAATAGTTTTGGATTTATGACGAGTCATGTTATGTGGATGTCGTGATAATAGTGGAGTCAATAGCGCCTTTTAGATGGAAGTCCTCAAGAACAGCTCCGATTTTGATGATTTTTTTTTTAAATTTTGTTATTTTTTTTATTTAAAATCAGAAACATTTTGGAGCGCGGACGGAATTACATAACTTTTTAAACAATATTTAAAAAAGTTATGTTTTCATAAAATAAAATTGGAAAAAAAAAATACAAACAAAAATCAGAATAGTCTTTTTATATGTATTTGGCAATTCTAAATCCGAATCTGGCATTAGAATCGCTGTATCTTATATCTGTATCTTATAAATTTTTCAAAAATTATTCAAAAAGCATTTTATGCTTAGTACACTTTTTTCGTAAGATGCCTTCGTCTTGAGTAAACAAAGAGTTTTGCATGCCGCGGGCGTTCAAAAGCCAAAAACTCTCATCTTACGACCGAATCCCATCTTGAATCATACATCATTTTAAAGCTTATAAATTTTGCTTTAATTTAAAGTACTTTTAAAAAAATTTAAGGGGGCTTTTTTGCGTTACAAACGGAATGGCGAAGTTAATATACCCTGGGTGTAGAGCAAGGGTGTCAGCGTTTTCAAATCACTGAGCCAAGCGCATGCAGCGCAAAATTTTCGCTTTTACAACAACTTCAAATTCGAATTACAGCAATCACAAAAACAATTTTTTGTTGTTTTTTCATGCTTCGTTTACAACAACAAAAATATTTCGACAATTTTCGAAGGACTGCGACACACACAAAAAGTAGGGGTACTCACGCGTTGATGCGCAATGCTCTTGCGTCGTTGCGGAAGTGCGGTTTGTGAAAGTTTGACATTTGTAAAACATCAAACACATTGCCGAAAATTTCACACTTCTTCTGCAATTTCTCAAGATGGAAATATTCACATTGAACGTTCAGGCGTTAGTGCGTAAAAGACTTGCATTTTCGCAACTGCGCATCAACGTTTTAATACCCATATTGTTTCTTGTTTTTGTTTTTGATGCGACATAGTCGTTGTTGTTGTTTTATGTTGGTTCGAGTTCGATAACATTTTTTTTTAATGCATTATTGAAAAATTTTTTAGGTTTTAAATTGGCTGAAGTAGCAATTTTTTACGCGGTCGGAAAAACGCTTTCTTCCTCAAAAGTAAGGCATCCTACGAAAAAAAGTATGTAAGGCAAAAAATGCTTTGAATTGTTCAAAATTTACTGGTCAAAACAAAAAATATAAAAAAAAAATTTCCCAAAATTCTGAAAAAATCCACACGTTTATTTTGGACGATTCCTAGGATTTTTTGCCTCATACACTATTTTTCGTTGGATGCCTTACTTTTGAGTAAGAAAGCGTTTTTCCGACCGCGTAAAAAAATGCTATGCTTGATTGGCCATACTTCAGCCAATTTAAAACCTAAAAAATATTTCAAAAATGCATTTTTAATGAAATTTTTTCATAATTTTTAAAATTTCAAAACAATCAGGCATGTTCTCAATTCCGATTTCGATTGATTCCATTCAGATTCCGAACATAATCGTAATTGAGAACATGCCTGAATATTTTTAACTAAATTAATACTACAACTGTGGTTGTTTGATAGCAACCCAAAAAAATATAGACAGTTCCGCGTAGGTTATAATTAAAACATTTGAGTAATTTTTAATTCTGAATTTTACTGTAACTTTGCCAGCAAACTTATTTACTAAGAGCTGAACGCATTAGATTTGCTAACTCATTCTCATAAAATCGCTAATTAATAAGTCAGAATTTTTTCCGTGAATTATTTATCTTTGACATTTTAAATCTCACCGTTAATTATCCATAAACATTTAGTGAAAAATAATATACTGCTTATAAAGATCTTTTTCATACACGTAATAATAAAATCGTTAAATTTATTTTCAATTTCATTGCAATGTAATTACTTTCACATGTTATTTGTACGAGCAGACAGATACGTGTAACGCATATTCAAGTTGTTGCTCATGTATCCCGTAAGTTAATTGATAACAGATGAATATCATCAATAAATAATTATCATCATTCATCGAATATTGCAAATTTTTTTGATATAATGTTCTCAACATTGAGATTTCTCATAGTTCAACTTCTGAGAAAATTTACTTTATGTTTTTTAATGCAATATTTGTAGAATCAGATGTTAAAACAGTCTTTCTAAGATTCTCGTACCTGCATTGAAACAAAGTTGGTTAAAGTGGTGTTCACTCAATCGGAACGTTAAGATAGTGTTTTTTTTTCTGATTTCCGACTTTGTTGTGGGAACTACTTAGTTGAAACAATGTAAGCCAGCCTCGTAAAGTTTCTGTTGCTAAACAATTGATTTGTTTTTGTAACATTTTGCTAATAATATTTTCTAAAGTAATTTAGACTCGCTGAACATGAAAAACGCAATTACTTTGTTTTTTATTTGTGGACTATCCCGAGTTAATCGCAAGTTTCGATTTTTGAGAGTATAATTGAATAACGCAAAGTCCCTTCGAATTTATTTTTATACGATTTTAAGGACAAACAAAACAATTTTAGCAGTGATTATGATTTGTTCACAAGTTATAGTTATATTTTGAAAAGTTATTATTATGTAGTTATTTTCGAAAGAAATCGAAATGTCCTTACTTCTCTAAATATTTCTTGATTTTTTTTTCGATTTTGCTGAGTTTGGTTTTAATATGTTTGCAATTAAATGTGCTTATTGAATTAAAATAAAGGGCCCGCCATCTAACGTTTTTTTTTTTCAACTAGTGCTTATTTCGTGAATGGTAACACCTAGCTCATGTCTGATTCGACAGATAATTAGTTTTATTCTTCCGCTAAACGAATATGGTTGCGTTTTTGCTACGCTAAGTGGGCCTGCGAAGAGGCATAGTTGGGCCATTTTTCTATGAAAATGAGCAAGGAGTGGCCGTTACAGTCAATGGCGATCGTTTTTGGGCCATGTTGAACGAATTTTTGTTCACAAAAATTGAAGAGGAGGATATTGGCAACATTTGGTGTCAACAGGATGGCGCTACGTGCCACACAGCCGAAGCTACACTCAAAAAAAAAAAGTTATTTAAAACAAAAAAAAAAAGTTATTTGGCGGACCCTTTATAAATAAAAATTATTTACATAAATTTATGGTAAGAGTAAATAGTTTCATTTGACTTTGATATGTAAAATTCAGAAAAATTGCCATAAAATCAAATTTTTCGCTGTTGTAATTTAGTCAATGGTTATCAGATCATAATTCAAAGTCACCTTAAAAAAAGATGGCTCAGTGAAAGCTCTATTAGGTTTCTTAGAATACAGATTAAGTTTTATGTGTTTCGAGAAAATGTTGAGATAATAGTTTTTTTTTTTACTTTTGGAAAAGTTTTGCAAAACCAATAAATTTTCATTTCAAAAAATTTGGGGTACTCAAATTTTTTTTTTTAAATCTCCAGAAAACTGCCATGACTACATTGATTACCTTAACCGAAATAAGAAAAGCAAGGCTCAAGGATCAGTGTTCTCACAATGAAAATTGGCTTTTCTCTGACAATTGATTTGTTGTTAACCAAATCACAGAACTATTTGCACTTTTTTCACTTATATTTTTGAAGTTTTTAAAATTCAATAAAAGTGCCATTCGTCGTCGATCGCACATTACGTGTTTGAAAGAGCTTTTTCGTAATTACTCCTCATGAATTTTACAAATTCAAGGTTGCAATGCCTAAAATAAAATTGCCATGCTGATAATATTTTGCTTTTATTAGAGTCCAACTAAAATTTTTCATACAAATTTAAATGCCTTTTTACTTACTCGGTTTTTGCATAACTATCTTACTAAACTAAGTAATTTGCTTTAAATAAGCAATTGTAAAAGAACTATTAATCTTCATTATTTTTTCTGAAGTATGACAGTTTTTTGTTTTGAATTGAAATTACTAGCCGGTTCCGCCGAAGATAAAGCTCCGCTTAGATAAGTAAATCACATCATTAAATCCTACCCGTTTCCATAGGCCGAAATAGATTCAGTTTTGTCAGTATATGTTATTAAGGGGATTCCTTTAATCTCGTAAACTCGTAAACTCGTAAACTTTTGACTCAATCGTGCATAATTTACTTTGGCAAAAGTTATATACCCATGGCGTAAGCTCACGTTTTATAACCAGGCATCTTTTGTCATAAGAATCGCAGATCGCGACTCTGACACTATTTCTGTTACTGAGGGTGTACTCCAAGGTGAGACCCTAAGCCCCCTTTTGTTCATTCTGTTCATTTCGTATTTTGAAAACGATCTACGGAACCTAAATATTGAAGGACTTAATATAGACGGCGTAAATGACATTCTTATGCTTTTTTTTGCAGATAATGCTGTGGTCTTAGCCAGGTCTGCCGTAATTTTACGTAAAATCTTACTAGCTCTCGGATCATATTGTGACAAAAATAAGTTGGTAGTTAACGCCGATAAAACCCAATATTCATTGTAGAAAAGGAAGAAGGGCTTCCTCTGTTTATTTCTTATACAAAAACCAACCGATCGCTATTGTCAAAATATATCCCTACATAGGTGTTACTATATCGAGCTCTTCTCTTGGTAAATGTGCAGCCGAAACTGCTATAAAAAAGGGTAAAATGGCTTTGGGATCGGCTCTGCAAGTACTGGCTAATTTTAAAACAGACTCTTGGCAGGGCAGAGTTAAACTGATAGTATAGTAGCGTCTGTGGGGTCTGAGGTACTGCGAACAACTAGAAATTGTACAATCAACATACTACAAACGTTTACTCTCTCTACCAAGAGCCACCCCAAACTCTTCTCTAAGACTAGAGTTGGGTGTTTCAATAGTCTCCTTAAAAATTTTCAAACTATGTTTTAACTATATAATTCGTATTCTCCAAATGGAGCAAAGCCGTTATCCATTCATATGTCTAACACGTTTATCTCGTCTTCATGCTGCTGGTATCGGAAGCATCGAGTTTAACTGGGTCTCTCAGTTCAACCAGTTCCTCCAGCTAATAAACATGTCACATTTGTGGCATTCTTTAAACGCAGATGATTGGATAACAAATCAGAACTTAGCCCTTGAGCGTCTCCAGTGCCATCTAAAACTTCAAGATGTTTTAAAAGTGGCCAATTCGACAACAATAAATTGCAGAATACTTAGGTCACTGGATAATAACACCGCGCCCTATCTATTTTACCACAATCAGTTTTATATGATAAAAATTATTGCTCAATTACGATTATCATCTAAATATATAACAAGATTTTGTTTTAAAGGTCAAATTCATCGATTAGAAATTGATAACCAATGTACGTTGTGCAACTTGCACAAAAATGAAACACTCGATCACTTTATGTTTGAGTGCCCTATCTATTCTGCATTTCGAAACCACCATCTAAGCTATTTATTAAATATTTTTAGAGATAATAAAACTCAAATTCTGGCCTGCACAGATCCACATTCAATTAAATCTATATATTTCTTAAGACTTAGATCTTTTCTGCTCAATGAATAACTTAGTAATTCTATTAAAAGTATTGTTTCCTAATATTGTTCTGAAATTTATTTTTAAATTAGCTTTAATACATTGTAATATTTAGTTAAACATACATCAAACTTCCTTCTGCTACAACTAAAAGTTTAAAAACAGAAGTAAAATGAACTTTGAATTGAATGGAAAAACTCGTAAACCATGAAAAACTCGAAAGTTTACGAGCTTGTTTTCAGGAACACACATTTCTAAAAACGTGTAAGCAGTGTATCAGCTGTCATATAATTTGAAAAATATTCAACGCAAATTCAATTTTCATAACAAAAAAATTTTTTCAGTACATTTATTTGACAACACTCGCTCTTGTTCTTTTTCGTACTGCTCTTAAAAAAGCAATTGTTACAAAAAAAATGCCTACAAAAGCCTTCATACCCATTTATTTTTAATATTTTTTTTTATGCAAGTTTTTTTGGCCAAATTAAAGTTATTTTAAAAGTTATAAGAACAAATTTTCAAAGATTAAAATGCTAAATTTCTTTAGAGCAGGAAAAAAAACGTGATTTGTGGGCATTGCTAAAAAACGTACAGATTCCAGATTTTAAGATATCGAAAATTCACAACCCCGTTTTTCCTCGTTTCCTTTAAATATTTATCTGAATATGCCGTATTTATGTAAAAATCTGTGATTTTATAAAATTTACATCCCAAATTTTTTTTTGATAATGCTTCTGAAATTTTTAAATTTGAGTTTTTTACAGCATACTTTTATATGTCAAAAGCAGATTGAACTTCTAAAACTTTTATATGCTTTTTTACAGCCTAAATGCATGCACAAACACTTTTTCTAGTTTTCTTTTGTTGTTTTATTTAATTGAGTAACTTTTTCTCTAGTCATTACATTTAAAAAATAATTTTTCAAAACAACATGAAAAAATGTATCAGTATGGTAAATCTTATGGAAATCGAACCAAAACTGTGGAAATGCCGTTCCGTTGTATGGAATGACAGCACTGTGTATCGTTTCAAAAAGGGTTACAATGCTAAGACTAGTATGTTTTCTCCTTTAACTCCTAGAAGGAGCATAGGGCCAATATGAAACATCTCCATTCGTCGCGATCCCTTGCGATGACTTTTATCTCTTGCCACGACTTTCCCGATTCTGGGATTTCCTTTTCCAGCGACCTTTTTCAGTTTGTTTTGGGCCTTCCACGTGCTCTACTGCCTTGTGGATTCCACTCAAGAGCCCGGCGACAAACTTCGTTGTGTGGTTTCCGGAGAGTGTGAGCAATCCATCCCCATTTGCGCAGCTTGACCTCGTTTGCTATAGCCCTCTGATTGCATTTTTGATGTAGCTCGGCATGCTAAGACTTAGCCAGTCGTTAATTGAGGTTTAATACAAATCGGGTGGGACACTGCAATTTCGATGTAGAAAAAAAAAGTCATTCTCAATATGGTTAGACCCTTAAAAATTTTTTGATTAGTAAGTAAGTGACATATGTATGGGTTATTAATTGCGAGACTTAGAGATTTTAATTTAAGAACTTTTTAATGATACTCCGTTAAAAATTATCGAGTGAGTAATTTTTAATTTTTCGTTTTGGTCCAAGTTACATTTCAAGCCAAATTATATTTCAAATTTTTATGATTTCAAAAAACACTTTTTGCAATGCACTTATCTCAGTAACAAAAATGCAAAATATAGATAACTGAATTTTTCAAATAGGAATAAATTATTTGATAATAGTAAATAAATAAATAAATAATAGTATTGTAATTTCATAATAGTAATTGATAATAGTAAAGAAAATTATATTTTTTTAATGTTGGTGTCTTTTGTTTTATCTTAATTTTTTTCATAAACTCCCATTTCAACTAACAGACAGCGTGACATGGTGCGGTTTTCTTGATTTAAGATTAGTCATGCCTACCTATTCCATAAATGTCAATCAAAATTTAAATTAAATGATCAATTGTTTAATATGAATTGCACATTTTAATATACACATATTTCGCTGGTGCTTACGAAGAAAATTTTCCAACCGAAAGTTGCGGCGAAGAAAATTTTTTTTTTGAAATTGCGGCGAAAAAATCTTTTTTGTAATATGCGGACAAGAAAATCACTTTTTACAAAATGCGGCGAAGAAAATCTCTTTATTTATTTTATTTTTTCAGAGAAATTTTTCCTATTCCTTTTTTCGAAAAAATTTGATTTTTTACGCTGCATTTTTAAAAAAGAAATTTTCTTCGCCGCATTTTGTAAAAAGTGATTTTCTTGTTCGCATATTACAAAAAAGATTTTTTTCGCCGCAATTTCAAAAAAAAAGATTTTCTTGTCCGCATTTAAAGAAGAGGTAGTCTTCGTAAGCACCGGCGTTTTATAGTCCGTGGACCCGCGTAAAAAAAAACAAATTCATAAACACACTGCTGAGGCTTCGTGTATTTAATGTTCAGGTCGAGTCGGACAAAATTTTGAGAGTGGGGAAGTATGACGGTGGGGCGTTTACCATTCAAGATATCACAAAGTCATGAATTTAATTTTAAAAAATTCATCACAAAATAGCCTTTATACTCTTAAATATAAAACTGTCATGAATTTCAGTTTAGAAAAAAATTTATGAACACAACCTTGGTTTTCATTCGAATCAAAAGTTTTTAATATGTTAAATGTATAAAAAATGCTGTCGGACAACAATTTTGGGGCGTTTGATGAGTCGGACACGCCGAATATGCCAAAATTACGAAATAAAAAACTTATTACCATAGAGCCAATTTTTTCAGAATTGGTCAATAAAAATATTCAAAATCAAGTGGTAACATTATTGGAAAAAATACTGGAGAAAAATGTTGAGGAGGAAAAATTAATGGGGGATTGTCAACATTTTTTTCCTCTCCCGGCAGCTAAGAATATTTAAATGCTCGTTCACTCACTTTTTTGTGAATTAAAATGACATTTTTTGTCCGACTATTGTTATGCCCCAATATTTTACTGTTAACATATTAAAAACTTTTGATTCGAATGAAAACCAAGGTTGCATTCATAAATTTTTTTCTAACCTGAAATCCATGACTTTGTGATAGCTTGAACGGTAAACGCCCCACTATCATACTTCCCCATTCTCAAAATTTTGTCCAACTCGACCTGAACATTAAATACACGAAGTCTCAGCAGTGTGCTTATGAATTTGTTTTTTGTACGCGGGTTCCCGGACTTATACGTTTAATATACTAATACAAAAATGTGCTTTTAATTTCAAACTATAAATTAAACCAAATCCCGGAATTCCAGCGTTGCAATTTATAGTCCCAAAAAACCCAAAAGTTAGCATCCCTAGTGCATACACTTATAATTTATTTTGCGCATAAAACTATGCCTCTTAAATTTTTCCAATTATGCATTAAAACAAAGGGTGTTCCACAAATTATGTTACATGTGACGTTACTGCAAAAAAAAAAACTTCGTTAACTCGATCGTACTCAGGTGAGAGTACATTGTACTCATTGTGTTAACTTATCAAAGTGCAAACTAAACATTTTTTATCACACTTTTGTTGTTGTTGTTGCTTGTGCCTCTACTACAATTCACTCGCACTTCTACAACGGTAGACGACAAACGCACACACCAATGTAGAGTATCGGGTAGAATAACCTACTCATATAGTTTTGAGTTTTGCTTATCAATGCGATATCATTAAACAAAAAAAAAAAAAAAAAAAAACTACAACAATTAAAGAAAACGATGACGACCAGAAAAATGCTCACACAGTAGGAGAACGCTTTTGCGCAGGTGAATTGAAATCAGTTAACAAAACGCGTCTTACTAAAACGACGGTATTTTAGGAATCTTACGTAAATTATAATTAAATTGTTAAATAAATAAAAATAACGAAAATAACAGAGAAACAAATGAACAAATAAATAAATGAAAAATTGAAAACAAAATCATAAACAGCAAAGCTGTGTGAATGATACGCATGAGGGCTTATTACCGTTGACATTGAAACGGTAAAGCCGAGTAAAATTTGGCAAAACTGGCAATCCCCACCATCGACATAAAGTGACAAGTTCTCCAAAATAAATTCCATATCATCATTAATACTCCTTGACGAACGGGCTGTAAAGTTTTGCAAAAATTTTTACTCAAATTCCCGTAAGCGCACAACGTGCTGCCTGCCGCCGACTGCAATGTGCCGCTGTTGTCAAAAGTAAGTGAGAAAAATTTAACTTTTTATTTTGCCAACATGTTGTTTCTTAATTGAATGGATTTGCTTACATATTGTTTAAATAATTCATTGTTTAACTTTTGAAAATATTCGAAAAAACAGCTGCTGGGAAGACATCTACTGGAACTGTTTTGAGGAGAAGTTTTGCTACGATGAATCAATTGGTAAGTTTTTAGATTTTTGTAAAATGTTTTCATTTTGTCTGAGATAGTTTGTTATTAAGATTCACTTCAGTGCTGAAATTTTAAAGATCTACTATTTGAAGGTTTTGAAACTTAAAAAAAAAGTGAATTTTAAAAATCGAGTTCCAAATAAAAACTTAGAGCAACCATTAATTGCAGAAAATGTTTCTAACACATGTGATTGAATTGGAGGTGTTTTAAACTCCACATCTTATAAAATTAAGCATAAAGTTGAGAAATATTAATTCGAAAAAGTTTTTATCAATATTTTAAAAGCTATGTAATTATAAAAAATTTAGCTTAGGGTTTCCTCATGAAAAGAAATAGTGGAGTACTTGGGGGTTTTGAACTAGGTCTTTTGTTACAACGAATGAATTAATATGGTATAGGTGGAATTGGGTTGCAAAACTTACAAATAAATAAATTGCAATTCGAATTAAGTGGCTCAAAATCCATATAAAAAGTTTAACATTTTAAATTTTAAAACAAAAAAATTTTTCCATATTCAGGACCCTTTTTCGGTTTTTAAAATGGTTTGGGTTGCTCCAACTGTTCTTTGAAATGAACCAAATTTTACATGGTTCTAATTTACATCAAAGAGAAGATTTTTGTGCTATAACCTTGAAAATATAAATTTTCGACTTACTCGGGAACGGCCCCAAGGAAAAAACCGACGTCAAATTAGTTTGGAAGAAATGGTTTGCAAAATGTTTCAAACAATTACTAACTAAGTATTTGTTATTTATTATTGTATTAACTTTTTAAAGTTATTGCGTAAAAAATAAACAAATCAAAAGCACAACAAAATTTTTGGTTAACTTTAAATTTATAGTAAGAATAAAAAACAAAATCCCACCTCGATTATATAAATTCATTCACTGTAACAAAAGTCCTAGGATTTTATGTTTTTAACGCACCAGTTACTCCACAAAAATGCTTTTGAAAATAAACATAGAATATTTGGAAATAATGAATCATTTGGCGTGATTATCTGAGTTATTTCAAAAGTTTTGATTGTTATAAAACTTGGATGCGTTCAAAAACCCCACATATTGCAGTACATTCGTAGTTTCTACCCCCACTTAATAATTAAGTTATTTATACTTTATGGTAATAGACCATATAACGAGGCTTAGAAAAATTTAATTTGGAATTCGACCGTATTTTCTTCTGAACTAGTTTATGGGAACCTACCAAAGTCAAAATTAGACTTTCCAATTCGAAGAAAACACTGATTTCTTCGACTTTTGAGCCTGAACAATGTTTAATGCGTCATAGATCTCGTTGACATTTATTTTTAGATACTCAAATAAAGCAATTCCAATTAAATAAGTGAAAAATCTAATTGAATCGATGAATGTTGAAAACCCCCACATATAATAAATTTTCTATTATGTGGATTTTTCTTGATTTCATAGATTCATCGATTTCATAGTAAAAAAGTCATTATCTGCCTTATTCTCTAGGAAATTCTTGATTTTAAGCTAAATAAATAATGTTGATACGCCATTGTAATTCACAATTTCAATAACCTCTGTTGTTTATTTTTAAATCTATTTTAATGCGTGTAGAACCTCACATGTATAAAAAAAAATTAACCCAATTTTTTATAACTAGAATCGGCCAATGGTCAAAATTTGACCAAAAATGTATTAAATACTTTTGGTACTTTTTGGGCAGATTTAGTACTTTTTTTGCTATTTGGTACAAAACAGAAATCTTCATTTATCATCTCTGGACAAATGAGGGGTATAGAAGCAAAGGCGACAATCTCCATTTTTCTTATGAACGTGTTTGATAGTGTTTGATCACAAGCTACCATCAAATGCAACTAGATGTCACTATCAAACATGTCCATGATCAAAGAAGAGACTTTCGTCTTTGATTCTGTACCTCTTTGATCGTACCATCTTCTTACATTTGATGATGCTTTGTGGTCAAACACTAAGAGATACGCTCAGAAAAAAAATGGAGATTGTCGCCTTTGCTTCTATCCCAACAGAAAATTTCGATGCGCATCCCCAAGATGCAATAGCGATGCGCGTCCTTCTCGCATCCAAAGAGCTGATTTGTATGCGCATATTTTCTGCGCTATAGGTAGCGAGAGCGAAGCGCATCCAAAGAGCATTTCTGAATGCGAGAACGATGCGCATCCAAAGAGCATTTCTGGATGCGAGAGCGATGCGCATCCAAAGAGCATTTCTGGTAGCGAGAACGATGCGCTTTCGGTCACGTATTAACGTACAAAACAAAATAAATCAATAAGTCGTCTTCGTAAGAGCGCGATGATAGAGCAGTGGTCTAGCGACTGGCACTGCGATTGAGAGTTGTAGCAACCGTAAGGTCCTCGGTTCAACTCCGGCCCAGACCTAACACAAAAGTTACCAACTTGCAATTTTTCAATTAGAATTAATTTAGTAAAATAAAAATAATTATAATTATATCAAAAAAAAAAAAAAAATAATAGTCTGATGTGTCTTTGTTGACGACAGACGTAAATTTTCAATTAAAAATTAATTTTTTAAATATTTTTATTGTCATCCAAAAAACATCCAAAGAGCATTTTTGAATGCGAGAGCGATGCGCATCCAAAGAGCATTTCTGGTAGCGAGAGCGATGCGCATCCAAACAGCATTTCTGGATGCGAGAGCAATGCGCATCCAAAGAGCATTTCTGGTAGCGAGAGCGAAGCGCTTCGTTCCAATGACATGCCAATGTCAATTTCAGCGCTTTTGGCAACGGGAGAGATGCGCTTCACCGCTGCTTTAGAGCGCTTCAGATGCGCTATTGATGCGCTCCATTCCCCATTGGGATACCCCTCAAATGTAAAACGAAACTAGTAAGGGTGTAACTTTTGGCCTGGCCAAAAAATAAATACCCTACACTGCAGTATTTTGAAAATTTTGCTTATAAGGGAAGTGACACGCCCTCTTGTCCGAGTTCACCCAGTTTTTGTTCAGAGCTTGCATTTATAGTTTTGAGTGTCTGAGTGAAATTTGGTTAAATTATTTAAAAAAAGTTTTCAGTATAGTGTTTTGAAGTTTTTGCTTGCATAGGAGGTGCCACGCCCTCTTGTCCGTGTTCGTCTAGTTTTAACTTAAAGCGTGCATTTATAGTCTTTTAGTATTTGAGTGAAATTTGGTTGGATTATCTCAAAAAACTCTTTCAGTATAGCATTCTGAAACTTTTGCTTATATGGGAGGTGCCACGCCCTCTTGTCCGATTTCACCTAGTTTTTGCTAAGAGCTTTCATTTATAATTTTTTGTGTCTGAGTCAAATTTGGTTAGAATATCTCAAAAAAACGCTTTCAGTATAGCGTTTTGAAGCTTATGCTTATATGGGAGGTGCCACGCCCTCTTGTTCGAATTCGCTCAGTTTTTTCTCAGAGCTTGCGCTTACAATTCGTAGTACTTGTGCGTATTTTGGTTGCATTGTCCTGAAAAATACTCCTAAAATTGCATTTTGAATATATTTTTTGTGTTGGCGGTAGGCGTGTCCGTTGACCGATTTTGTTAATTTTCAATCCCAGACAGACGGACATGACTATTTCGACTCAGGAGGTGATGCTGATCAAAAATATATACACTTTTCTATATCTGCCACGCCTCCTTCTCTGCGTTACAAACGGAAGGACAAAGTGAATATACCCTGGGTATAAAGAAAACAAAAAACATGAAGTCAATGTTGGTCAGCTTTTTGTCTTTCTCTTTGTGCTGTATTCTCTTTTCAGCTCTGTGTGACCGCGTATGTTGCGTTGTTGATATTGAAAAATTTGCATTTAATTTTACCTGGTTTAATGGCAAAATATTAAAATAATTGTAACTTTGTGCACATATACACACAAATACCTTTCTAATGGTGTATAATTCAAAGTCGTGCTCTATTTCTAACATATTAAAAAAGGTTGGACAAATTTTTGTCTTGCGGTTTAATATATAGATATTTGCTTACACACTTCTACAAAATATTTGTTTTTATTTCCATAAACCTATGTTTTAATGCAAAACTTGGAGCTGTTGAAGTTTTTGTACTTTTTGGGAGCTTTATGTACTTTTCCTGCTACAAAATATTTGGTACAAAAAAGAAAAATACATTTGTCATCCCTGACGCGATGTCAGCAAAAAGAAAGCAAAGCAAAGCAAAAAAAAAAAACATGAGTCAGTGCTTTGACTTTTCGTTCTTCTCTTTGTGCTTTAAACTTTTTCAGGCTTATGTGACCGCAGCTGTATTCACAATCTTATTGCGTCGTAGCTTATGCAAAATTATTTAAAATTACAAAAACAAATCCTATTGATTCTTCAAACAATTTTGCATTTGCTACGATGCAACAAGATTGTGAACACGGCTCATGTATTTTGTTGTTGTGAATATTGAAAAATTTGTATTTAATTTTACCTGGCTTAAATACACTGGTCGGCATAATTATTATATTATCATATTATACACGATAACCATTTACTGCATGATATATAACTTCCATATAAGGTTTAATTTGCAAATAGCACACATTTTTATATATTCACTCTTTAATAAAAGAAATGATGAGCCAAATATTAAAATGTGCAATGGCATAAATATTTTGACGTCAACTTCGCATAATCACTGTTTTTCAGGAAAAATTGGGATTCGAACGATTTAAATTTATTTATTTATAAATATATTTGTCTTGCGTATTAATATAGGGGAAGGTAGGGAATTTTGAGCCATTGGGAATCGTGTGACATTGCAATATTTCGGCAGTATGTCAAGATAGACAGTTAAACACAACTATCAACGTCGTCTTTTAGCCTCAGAATAGTTTTACATGGCTAGTTGACGAGTGTACACGTACAATTTACTCTGTTCGATACTCACCCGAAAATAAGTTTCTGCATTTAACTCAGCGTAATGCAATTATGTTTACAACCCAGTTTCATGTTTTCAATTTCTTCACAATGTAATTGTTCATTGATTTATATCTGAACCCGAGGTCAGAATTGGTCAAACACCTGCTAGACTTTGAGATATCCTTGCTGCAAATTGCAATTCATTAGTACTCAATTTATTAGGAATAAGTTGGAAGAATCATAATTTTCAGCAACTGAAATAAAAATAATTTGATATTTGATATCACTGAATAAACGTGAGAAAAAAATATCTTTTTTTTTAAAAACAGTTGAATGACAGTCCTATCGGCTGTTAGCTAGTGTTATCAACAAGAGGAACACATAAAGTACATATTTCATTAGCAAAAAGAAGCGCAACTTGTGAAACACCCCAATAATAAACAATTAAGTCACAACAAATTATTATCATAATCTAAAAAAAATCCCATAAACTATTCGAAATTATTGAGAGCTACATACCTCTATGAAAGGTGTGCCCACTTTCTTTGTGGATTCTTGTTACCTAACTAAGAAAAACTTGGAAATTAAGTGAAAAATCGATGAAACTATAAGAACGTGATAAAAATTATTACATTTGGGCATTGAACAAAACACAAACTTTATAAAACTCCTTATTTGTCAATTAACTAATGCTGCGGGTCCATCGGCTAGTTAGAGAAATCAAATAGTCTTGGGTATACTTGCTTAGTTGTTGTTGTAGTTTTTCTATTGTGAAATCGCTAAAAAAAAACAATTTGCTCTCTCACTCCCAATTCAATTAAGAAGATTCTTTGATGAATAAAAGAGGATTATGAATCCTTGTGTTGACTTTGGTTGGATCTAATGCATAACTACGCACGTCACGTCGCTCGCCCCCACTAGAGTTCGTTCACAATGTTTAACTTAGATATCGAGTGGTTTATCCAACCATTTGTAATCACGTAATGCAGGCAATATTGTGCCATTCCTATTTAGTTCCTCAGCATTCTGAAATCGCTTATAGAAATATGACCTGGTACTCATGAAAGAAAAAGTTTTATTAAACTCCCACGCCTCTCCCCGCTTGTTTTAAATGAAAAGTGCTTGCACCCAAAAATGTTTTTTCAGGAAAATGTGTAGAATGACTCTAGGATGAAACATATATAGCTCATTTTTCAAAGTGAACGGCACTTTTTCAAACCAGAGCCAAAAAACTAATTTTTTAGCTCGGGGCTCTGTACTAAAACCAAAAAAAAAGTTTGACTAAAACGGATGCAAAAAAAAAAGTATGCAGAAAGTTTTCCGTAAACTGGAAAACCTTGTCAAATATCGTTTACGAGATATTGCGATTTTACTTAATTTTTTGTGTTTCTATTAAAAAATTTAATTTTTGCGTACAAAAAAAAAAATAATGATCAATATATAGAAAAAAAAATAGTCAGCTTTAATGTATTTTTTGATGTTAAATCCGAATCCGCTCTTAGAATTGCATGTACTGTTTTTAAAAGTAGTATCCTATTTTCTTCAAAACTCATTTTGACTTATATTGATATTTTTACTTTCCTTTGAAATATCCTAACCTTACAAAAACTCAAAAAATGCACGAAATACGCCATTGGCAACATTGGTTAATTTCCATAAAAAGTTGTTACACGTAAACAAAGTTGTTGTACAATTATTTTTGGGTACGCCATTCACTGATATCTTTTACTCAATGTATTTTATTATGAACGGTGCTGGGCAAAATTCTCTCTTCTTTTTTTTTCTCGTTTTATCATATACAAAAAGATACGCAAAAAGTCCTTACTTTGATACGAAGCTACCCTATGGCCTAGGGCGTTTTGCCCACCACCGATTATGAACTACACTGAAGTAGAGTGTAATAAGTGCAGAAAGAAATGAGTACATTCATGCAGATACGTATATCTAATACATAATTGCTGAACTACTGTTAGTGAGAGTGAGTGCATGGAATGACCTTTGACGTTAGGATTTCTCGAAAACGGCTGGACTCAAGAAACTAATTCGGAAGAAAACGAACAAGTAGTCTGATTTAATTTTTTAAGCCTAGGTGTGAGCTAGTTTAATAAGCAAACATACATTGTATATAAATCTATCTGTATATGTCTTTGTATTATGTTTCCAAATAGTGCCAAAATTTTTAATTTTCTTTTGAATAAAAAAGAATAAAAGCAATGTATGTATTTGCCTGCGGGACAAAGAACTTGTGTAGTTCACGCTAACTTGGAATCGTCCCCGAAATGATAAATATTTTCATTATAAACAACCATCCGATTACTTTTCTAATTCATAAGTTTATGCTAATTAATGCAATAAATAAGAGACAAGTTTTTTTATTTTTATCTGCCATAAAATCGTGTTCGCATCATTTTCACATGATTGAGATTACAAATTGACTCTACTGATTTGTTGTCTTAATAAATTAAGTAAATAATCGTAGTGTGATAAAAGAAAAAACTCAAATTTAAACATCAATTTTTTCAGCGAACTATAATCCAGATGACGACGAGGACTATATTGCGTCGCAGAAAAATGGACTTAACAGAATACAGAAATCCGATAACAACAATCTGACTGTTCCATCCGCGATTTGTATACAACCGTTACGACGTGGCTCATCGATAATCAGGTAATAATTGCAACGGTAAACATCAGAAAGAGCGCATGCATCAGTGAAACGACCAAGTCAGTCAGGCATTCAACTGATAATTTAATTTTTATTTTAATCTACATGTTTCGCTTATTCCAAAGATACTGCGCTCAATCGAATGTTTATCTTTAGATAAAACGTCATAGTGTCTTTCTGCTTATCGCATTTCCACCACCCATCAAGTGATTTGATTATTTACACAATTTTTTATCGTATTCCTATGTAGCAATGGTAAAATTCACGAGGAAGACTATCGACGTGAAACACAGACAAATGTTCCAATGCTGGGTCCTGAAATCTTGTCCGTATTTGCTAATTCACAAATATTCCAGGATCATCAGCCGACCAAACTTAATCGTATTAGCACAAAAATCTTTTCACCTGGCATACATACACCTCATCGGGAATTGCCCACAACGCCGCCGAGGGAGACCGATGAGGCACGGCTGATCAAGCGATTAGAAGGTAATAATGATGAAGACTGTAATGTTGATTATGGCAAAAACATCGGTAACGCCAGTGGTACTAAGGTTAAGTTTTACTTAAATTAATTTTAAGTTTATCTAAGTATTATCTACTGTAGGATTAAGTTTTCACACCAAAAACCTCGGATAATTAAGAATGTAGAAGCAATGTGTAGTATCTGATATTTATAACGTACTTATGCAATATATTTTATTAAGTAAACTACGGATTAAATTAATATTAAAGTAGATTAAAGAAAATTTTAAAGCAAATAAAATTTTAACATTTTTCTTGAATTCGTGTAATGCGGGTAAAGTTTCTTTAAGAGTTATATTTTGATAAGTTCATGGCAGAATGGAGTTAAATTACATCTCAAATATACAATAACGAATATATGATCCAATTTTCTCTAATTAAAAACTATGAACAACACAAGTAAAGTTTAGAACCTCAAAACATTTTTATGAGCGGTTTAAGAATATACCCAAAAATAATAAAAAATTACTTTCAGAGTTCTTAACTAGAAGTAAAATTAAAAAACGTATACAACTTATGTCTGACAGAAGGTAAAAACAAAATAATAGGTTCCGAAATATTAGTTCCCGCCCACTTTCTGGAATCTAATCTCCAGAAGGTCTATTTTCCGGAATGTCCAAAAACCCGAAAACTTTTTTCCGGAATCCGTTTTCCGGAATGCCTTTTTCCTTAAGGACTTCTTTCCGGAAAAAAAGTGATTGTGTTTTACAGTGTAACAAGTTATGCAAACCAATTAAAATGTACGCGAAACTTTTTATTTCAAGAACAGAATAGCGAAATTGTACAATGTCGCAGGGCAATGTTGTGGGCACACGATCGTACAAAAAAATCACCAAACTTTATTTCAAGCATCGAATACCATAATTGTACAATGTCAGAGGGCTATATTGTGGGCACACGCTCGTAGAAAATCTAAATCTTCTCCTCGTTCTTTGTAGTCGACATAATCTGTTACAATGGAAATAAACAAAACAAAAAACATTCCGGAAAATGTCCGTTCCTAAAATATGTACCGGAAAAAGAAATTCCGGAAAATGGATTCCGAAAAAAAGTTTTCGGATTTTGGGTCATTCCGGAAAATAGACTTTCCGGAAACTTAATTCCGGAAAGTGTACAGTAATCGAAATATTAACAGTTTTGACACATGACTTTGAATGCCTGCAAAGTACTTGAAAATTATTTTGCAAATCGTGAGTAGAAGAGACGATTTTTCGATGGTTTTCCACAGTTCTATTTCTCACAAACTATAATTTTTATAGCTGAAGGGAGTTTTTTAAACTGTATAGTTTGCAATTATATGTTTTGTAAAGTTATTTTCAAAATATGAAAATATACCGCCAAACTTATAAAGTTTCATTATAAAAATTTGTATATCATATCTTGTCATCCTTTCATGGAATTATAAATGGTGTAATTGATATTTCAGAACTGCATCGCATAGCCATAACCGTGCCTATTAAACTTAACATTTCAACTTTTTCAATTTGAAGGGAAGAGTGGTACCAAAGGCTTAAGCAAATAATTGTTCTTTTATACAAAAAGCCGGTAAGTATATGATCAGCGCTTCCGGAACAAAAAAGAAACATATATGATGATCATCCCCACTAGAAATTTGCTTATGACCTATTCCACGAGAGAACGAACCAAATTTTTGGTCGAAAATCATCGATTGCGCTGAAATTTAGGTACGGGGTACTTTAATCGATTTGATTGGATACGTCTTTTTTTATTATGCTTCAAACCGGTTTTTTCGACCCGTTGGGCATATGACAAATATGTCCCGATTTTTGTGTTGTTGAATTTAAAGAAATAATTGGTTTAGAAAAGTGCTCATAACTTCGGTGCCTGTGAACCAATTATGCTAGTTTTTTTTTTAATATTTAGAATTCAATCAGATCGAGATTCATTGAGAATTTGCCAAAATATTTTATATTCTCTACATATGCAATTTTGATAAAAATTTTTTTTTCAACGGGTTTTTGACAAAATTTGAATTTTACCGCCAAAAAGTATAATTTCTTGCTTCGTGATTAATTTTTTTGGATTCCTCAAAAAAATTTTACATAAAAATGATGTATTATACTTAAATGTTTTGGGATACATTTGATCTTGAGCGACGGTCTTTTTTCAAAATCACGCTTGGAAATGATGCTTGGTAACACCAGATTACAAATTAAACTAATCAACACAAAAAAAATTGTCTGGGTTCAGCTAGTGTTATTATTATTCCTTGCTTTTGACGGTTCCACTCAAAAGCGGCCAAAAAATAGCGGCCAAAAAAAAGGGGCCAAAAAATAGAGGCCAAAAAAAATCGGCCAAAGAAAAAAAGGGGCCAAAAAATAGCGGCCAAAAAAAAGCGGCCAAAGGAAAAAAGAGGCCAAAAATGGTTAAAGTGTTAAATTATCATTATTTTATTAAAAATCAAAGACATTAGGTAAAATAGTAAAGTAAATTGACAAATTGTGTAAATAATACATGGAAAAAGTTAGTTAATTAGTTAGTCAATTTACTTTACTATTTTACCTAATGTCTTTGATTTTTAACAAAATAATGATAATTTAACACTTTAACCATTTTTGGCCTCTTTTTTCCTTTGGCCGCTTTTTTTTTGGCCGCTATTTTTTGGCCCCTTTTTTCTGCCCGCTATTTTTTGGCCCCTTTTTTTTGGCCCCTTTTTATATTTGGCCCCTTTTTGTTGGCCGCTATTTTTTTGGCGGCTTTTGAGTGCCACCGCTTTTGACATAATACAACTGCATTTACAGAATATTTCTATCACTTTTCAGATAAAATAATAAATCCAAAATCTCGATCTAAATTCGCTCAAAAACAAATTACAAAATTTTTAGCCATCAGAATTTAAAAAAAAAAAAAATGTCAAACAATGCAAAAAATAGTAGGAATTCCAAATCTGAAAAAATTTTAAAATCGGTTTGCCAAATTTTTTGTAAAGCCCGTTTTATTGAGAAAATATGCTGAAAAACCTTGAAACCGCCCATCCTTAATGACGTGAATCTCACTTAAACTAAAAACTTAAAAGAGGCTTTCGTTAGGCTGCCGCCTTTGGCCCTTACGTTCTGTATATGCAACTAATGAGGCCCTTATTGATGCCAAACAAAATTTTCTAGTCGGAATAGAACAGTTCAATGTTTAAAAAAAAGTGTTATCATTCTTCTACACTTTCCCTTTTGAGTGGAAACATATGGTATGTATTAAACTAGCGAACTATAAATCTAGATAAATGCTTTGCTTTCATGAAAATAAGTGCAGTTGGATATTGGCAATTGATCTTCGCATTTTCTATGCAAGCTAAATGGCAGCTAGTGCTATTGACGGAAGATTTACATTTATCTATCTGTAACTTCTAGCATATTTATATTTTCCTCATCAAGACACATTTGCTAGTAACGATTAAGCACGCCAATGTTTATAACTTTTGCAATTGCTATAATGATAAATTGACATTTTTTTACCATAAAATCTTATTCTTAACATTACAGCTGGGCACGGGCCGTGTTTTTTTTTTTCGTAGCTCGCGGGCCTTTACTTTTCGATGGCCTGCCCAAAAATTAAATACTCTAAAATGTCCTGTTTTTGCCGAGGCATTGTATTTGCTGAGCGAAAGTTGGTTCTTGCCCGAGTTCGACCTAATTTTGTTGAGAGCTTGCATTTACTTACTATCTTTAATATTGTGTTTTGTTTGCTTTATCGCGAAAAATGCTCGTAATATTGCATTGCAAATATTGAATATTTTTTATATGAACGATAGGCGTGTCCGTTGACCGATTTCGCTCATTTTCAATCCCACGAGATAGTATACCAAATTTTATTGAAATATCTTGATTCCACAAAATAATTAAATGATTTCAACTAACAGACAGACGGACATGGCTATATCGACTCAGGAGATGTCACTGATCACTGATATACTTTTTTATGAATGCCACGCCTCGTTTTGCGCGTTACAAACGGAAAGATAAAGTGAATATACCCTAGGAGTATGGTGAAAAAACTTTTTTAAGGTAAATTTTGGAAAGATATTTTAAAAAAAAAAATTGAGTAGTGGTCGTTCCAAAGTTGTTTGGTACCATTTTGATAGATTCGTAATGTCATACATAATATGTGCCATAATTATCGGTCATTTGACCAATATCAATTTTCAACATAATGCCATCAATTAAACACTATCAAGTAAACTTTCCGTTAAAACAAAAAGTCATTTTAATCATATCTAACAAAATCTCACCCATTTCATATTATGTCATTACTTTTGCTTTGTCATGGTGCTTAGAAACTTTAAGTACGGCCACTCCCCAATTGTCCAGGATATCATTAACAGAGCAAATAGTAAGATTGGTTTTCGAAAATTCTGGACAAGTTTTGTTTTCAATATCAAAATTTTTTCGGATGCAAGCTTTTAACTCTGTTCTTCTCTGAATATTTCGGTATATCACTATCATCAAGTGTGTTGAAAGCTAGAGCCTAAACAAAAAACCGAGCTTTACTCAAACGATTTTCAGTGATGATTTGATAGCTATATGTATTGCATACCTTTTCCTCAAATTGCAGCCACCTCGTTTTCATCCAAATATGATAAAACTTAATGACATTTCTTTACATAAAAAGTTATTTGTCGTTAGAAAATAAAATATTTTTGTATTTGAAATTGGTTGCTGTACATGAGATCCTGCTAATTTTTTGTAAAAATCATTATTTATTTTTATGCTCTTATTTCACCAAATATAAACAATTTCTGACGACAAATGTAGGAGTTATGGTAACAATTTCTTTCAGGATATACATATGTGAGATGGGCGTGTCCGTATCTGTATATGCTTATTTTACTAAATTTAAGCAATTTTTGATGAAAAATTAAAGAGTTATGATCATTTTATGTTAAATGGTAGGTTGGCGTGTCTTTCGGTCAGTAAATTTTCTCATATAATCCAGAAATACTTCATGTAAGAATTATCACTACTTATTTTGAAAATTCTAAGACAGGCTTATTTTTCGACTTATGGCTAGAAAATTGGGACTTTGCGAACTTGAATGCCGGAACGGTTTTGCTACAAGATAGGTACATATTTTTTCACAAAAAAACAAAAAATTATCCAGAGCGGTTTGATTTTTGATGTCGCACAGTGTTATATGAAGCAATTTCTTTCCTACATATGTATTTACTTTAACAGATGTTTTACCTTTCGCTTTCCTTAATTCTTATCGCGATGAACTGCTGATTTGATAGATTACCAAGCTTCCGTAAACTATAGACGTAGATGAATATGGGTTTTTATACCTTAATAAAACTTAATATCAATTTGTTACTTTTAATTGGTTCCTTAGTAAGTTTGTTTTCCTAATAATCCCATAAAAATAATTATTGTGTTATTAATGTGTGCGTATTAGATTACATATGTGCGAAGTTGTGATTTTGTTCGCTCCCCGTTCATCATCGTTAATCGCTTTATCTGCCCGTTACTTCTAAAACATTGATTCCAACATTTCGGTTTCGATCCAAAATTTTATTTTATTGCTGTTTTGGTACAAAAATACCAATTTTTTAAGAAAATGTCCCTGATTTTTTCCAGAAATAGTTTTTTTGTAATTTTCAAAGCGTGGAATACTTGTTCTGGAAATCCTGTGTTACATTAAGTTTAATGTAAATTAGTTTAAAACAAAAATTATTCAAAAATCATATTTTTTATTAAATGCATCATTTAGCATACATGACCACTTCAACTCATTTTGAAGAAGAAGAATAGTACTCAATGATATATTTATGAGAAAAAATCTATACAATTTCGTGCTTCTTCTATGCAACCTCAAAAATCGTAGAGCATTTCGAAAACCATAATTGATAGAGCAATTCTGTGACCAGATTCGAATTCAGCATCAAAAATCACTATTGTTTTGATTCGTTATGTTTTTTTTTTTTTGTTCACCGTTTTTCGACCTCATTTTGAAAAGTAGTCGATGAACCGAATTCAAAAACTTTTTTTCTTATTCAGTAAGTGCTCACGAGTGATTTAACACCTTTTTGGAGTTCACGACAACTTGATTTAAATTTTTTCCTGGGTGGCGTGCTCGAAAATCAAAATTTTCGATTATTTTTGCTGGAACGGCAGTTTGAAAAAAATGAGATTGCCAAAATATTAACTTCACAAATAAATAATTAAAAAAAAAACTTTGAGTTTTTCTTCCTAACTTTGAGACCGGCTCCATACCTTAAAAATTAATATTTTTAAATAAATCTACATTTGATTCTCTTCAACATAGGATTTCCAGAACTAATATTCTGGCCTTTGAAAATTAATTACAAAAACTAATTTTTGTACCAAAACAGCAATAAATTTTATTTTGGAACTAAAACTTTCTAATAAGATAATACTGGCCTAGTAATCTTCACAAAAGTTGACTCAAGGACGCTTCCAAAAGGTCAGTAGTTTTGAAGTTAAGGGCAGTTAAAGCAAATTGCCTTTTTAGAGTCCATTTTTTCAAGTTTCAATCGAAAACCGGCTGCAGAGCTCTCATTTTCTTTTTTGAAATCTTCTTTATTTGACTTCAATTTTACGAAAATGGACGGGGAGCAAAAAAATAACAACTTTGCGCATTTCAAATATCTCGTGGGCAATCTAGTGCTAGCCGTAATCACAGCCTATACGCAATTTCTTTATCATTTCTTCAATAAGTGGCTTTAATCCCAAAAATGTGACAACAATTTCAACACTTAGTATGTTTGTATGTATTCAGTACACTTTACAAAAATATGATATAATTTTGTTAAAACTTTAAATTCATTTACAACCGTAATAACAAATAAAAAATCGTTGGGTAGCTGATTGACTAGAAAACTGATTAAAAAATATGCATAACAAAAATTGTATAGCCAAATATATACTTTTTTGCAAATGAGATACATATACATTAGGCATGCGCTTATTTTATGATTTTCTGATTTTCGTTGATGCCACCCCCTGAAATCCTTCCATTGGTTATAAGAACAAACACTATGAAGTTCCACGGCAATCGGATAACGATAACCCGGCCCTCAAGAGAGGTCAAGTTGAAGCTTCATTCAAAAAATAATGAAATTTTTTATTTTTATACCCTACACCCAGGGTATATTCACTTTGTCCTTCCGTTTGTAACGCAGAGAAGGAGGCGTGGCAGGTATAGAAAAGTATATATATTCTTGATCAGCGTCACCTCCTGAGTCGATATAGCCATGTCCGTCTGTCTGGCTGGCTGGCTGGCTGGCTGGCTGGCTGGCTGGCTGGCTGGCTGGCTGGGTGGGTGGCTGGCTGGGTGATGTGTGTGGAAATACACTTTTTGGGAAAACTAAGCAAGATAACTCAATGAAATTTGGTACCCTGCCTCCGTCATCAAAGATAGCTCGGGGGATTGAAAATGAGCAAAATCGGTTAACGAACACGCCTACCGCCCATACATAAAATATATTCAAAATGCAATTTTAGGAGTATTTTTCACGACAATGCAACCAAAATACACATAAATACTAGAAATTGTAAACGAAAGCTCTGAGAAAAAACTGAGCGAACTCAGACAAAAGGGCGTGGCACCTCCCATATAAGTAAAAGCTTCAAAACGCTATACTGAAAGCGATTTTTGAGATATTCGAACCAAATTTAACTCAGACACTAAGAACTATAAATGAAAGCTCTCAACAAAAATTGGGTGAAATCGGACAAGGGGGCGTAGCACCTCCCATATGAGCAAAAGTTTCAAAATGCCATACGGAAAGAGTTTTTTGAGATAATCCAAACAAATTTCACTCAAATACTAAAGACTATAAATGCACGCTCTAAGCTAAAACTAGAGGAACTCGGACAAGAGGGCGTAGCACCTCCTATATAAGCAAAAGCTTCAAAACACTATGCTGAAAACATTTTTCAGTCAGACATTTAAACCTATAAATGCAAGCTCTGAACAAAAACTGGGTGAACTCGAACAAGAGGGCGTAGCACCTCCCATATGAGCAAAATTTTAAAAATACTGCAGTGTAGGGTATTTAATGTTTGGCCAGGCCAAATTTTACACCCTTACTAGTTTTTTTTCAAATTAATTAAATTAGTCAAAGCATAATTTGATCTTAAAGCAAATTGAAATACCTTTCCAACAAGCTATAATTGTTTAAAATTGGGTAATAATTACGAATTCCATGAATTTTCTTTTATCGACATTAGCAAAATTGCCGCTATAAGATAAATATTATGCTTTGACTAATTTAATCAAGTTAAAAAAAACCTGAAACCTCAACTTGACCTCTCTTGAGGGCCGTGTTATCGTTATCCGATTGCCGTGAAACTTTATAGTGTTTGTTCTTATAACCAATGGAAGGATTTCAGGGGGTGGCATCAACGAAAATCAGAAAATCATAAAATAAGCGCTTGCCTAATATACAATACATGGTAATACTTAACAGTTAATTTTTGCGAATAATCACGAATCTAGCGTAAAATAGGAAAATGATATTGGAGATTTGATCCATTTTCAGAAGTGTAATCGGTCACATTTGTAAGCGTTTTATTGTATAACGGTTTAATTTTAAATGGAGTAAATAAGTCTGTATTACTTACATATTTAATTGGTTTCTTCAGTTTCTGTCAACTGGATTTAATTTGTTGCTTTTAAGCGATAAGAATTTTAATTTATGTTATTTTTTATATTTTTAGTATTATCGCAGATTACTCAGGTTATTTATGTTTTTAAACTTTGGGCAATAACTTTTTTAGCAACAGAAAAAATGTTTACCCATTGAATATGAGACATTCTTTTTCCAACCGTACCTACGGATTTCACTAAAAAAAAAAATATACTTTTTTTATACCTTGATGATTTTCTAGGCACTGGTATTAGTCAAAGATTAGTTCGATTAATCGAACGTTGGTGGCTTACCCATACCATAAAGTCCCATACAAATACGACCTTATAATCCATCAGCTGGAAATTATATATATCGTCGATGCCAGTTGAAAGGAGGCCGCCTTAAAGCCTCGTGACTTTAAAATTCGGAAAAATGTATCCCCTTCTCCGGTTGTGTGAGGTTAAAAAAAAAAAATACCGCACAAGTGGCATCGTCGATATTTAACTTCCAGCTGGCGGATTATAAGGTATTCACCAGCCACGTTTGGTCGTAGGGGATTTAATAGTGTGGGTCCGCCAACGTTCGATTAATCGAACACTTGATTTTTCGACATAACGGTAAAATAGATGGAGGTAAAAATTTGCAATCAGGGGGCGACTGTTACTCTAAAAATATATTTCATACCTTTTAAATTTCTGAACTAAGCCCCTAGTGTTTTCCGATGCAAATTTTTGTGACAGTTGAATAGTTAGACATTTTTAATGGTATGTTTCTTCAGACGTCATCCACTCTTACCATGTGCCCAAGCCCTTTGATAACTCCGAAGATGATAGCTCTAAAACATGAGGTGAACCGCTACTATGGGTGATGTAAATTCGTCCAACCATCTGATCTTTGATTCTTGGAAACAAAAAGAAGCCATTAGGTCCTAAGTCCCATCAACTCTTTTGAGTGCTTGCTTGTTTCAGCCGATGTGTAAAATCATGCATTGTTTTTGTGTAAAATGATTTATCCTTTTGGGTTGGTTTCTTTAAATTTATCGAAAACTTCTGGCAAACAAATGGTCTTATACCACGCTGGTTAAACTGTATTTTAGTTTTCAAGCCACGATTTGCTTCGCAACTCTCTGACGTCACGCAACTTTTGTTTGATTTTCTTTAAATGGAAAGACCCAAATAATCTATTGATTTTTCGTTTCGGACTCAGACGCAAAAATCCTATGATTCATCACCTGAAGCAATGGTGAAGACATTTTTGGAAGCACCGCCAACGAATTTTTTCAGTGTTTGACGGCACCATTCGACACGACTCTTTCTTTGAGCATCTGAGAGTCCAACGCTCCCATAGCTTCCGCACCACTAAATATTCATGCAAGATTGTTTGTTTGCTAGTCATACTAATGCCTAGACATTCCTCGGTTTCTCAATGAATCACACGACGATTATCTTCAATTAGTTTTCGCACAGCATCGAAGTTTTCCGGCACAACAGCTGTTTTTGGACGACCTTCGAGTGGGTCGTCTTTAAGAGAAGCACGTCAGCACTTGGACTCTTTCAACCACTCACACACCCTGATTTTAGATGGTGCTTCGTCACCAAAAACCTTTTTTAGTCAATCGATATACCCGTGTTAAGATACCCCTAATCGAAAATCGTAAAAATCATCGCTTGGAAATTTTCACGAGGTTAATCCATTTTTTTTATGAATTGAATTTTTTAAGCGTAGAAAACACAATGTTATTGGTGTACAACTTTGCTTCCGCCGTTTTTTTTTCCAAAATTAAAAGGTTTATTGCGAAAAAGTGCTTACAGATGTATTATTCAAAGTATTGTCCGTCGCTAGCGACAACTTTCTCCCATCTTTCCGGCAATTTTCGGATCCCGGCTCGAAAAAAGGAGTCCTCTTTTGACGCTATCTATGAAGCAATCCATTTTTCCAATTCTTCGAAGGATTGAAAATGTTGATCTGCCAGGCCGTGTGCCATCGAACGGAATAGGTGGAAGTCAGAAGGGGCGACATCTGGGGAATACGGCGGGTGGGGCAAGACTTCCCATTTCAGCGTTTCCAGGTACTTTTTGACCACTTTTGCGACGTGAGGCCGAGCATTGTCGTGTTGGAGGATGACTTTGTCATGTCGCTCTTGATATTGTGGCCGCTTTTCTTTTAGCGCGCGACTAAGGCGCATCAGTTGCGTTCGGTAGCGTAAGTTTCTGAGAGCATTCGATGCGCTTCAGCTGCATTTTTTTTCGAATTGTAACAGAAAAGTAAAACTTCCCGCAAATGGCGAGAATTGGGCACATAAACGGACATTTTCGAGCGTGAATAATACAAAAACAAGAACAACTGTCACTGAAAGGGCTATGACAATTCGTTAGGCACTGTCCACACTCACTTTAAAGGCATTATCATCTATGTATTTCAACCAGCCTCAGCCGGTACAGCCACCTATCGGAAAACGGCGGAAGCAAAGTTGTACACCCAATATTAAATATACTCATTGCGTGATTAGAAGCTTTTATCGTTGGACAATATACAATTTAAACATTAAAAAGTACATACTACGTTTTCAATAAGTCTTATTGCAAAGATGGGCAAAATTGTAACTTTTTGTTACTGATACTTTGTTACTTTTGTATCAAGTATCAAACATTTTTTTAGTTACTTGTTACTTTTGTATCAGTATCAAAAAAAAATTTTGTTACTTGATACAAAAGTAACAAGTAACTAAAAAAATTTTTGATACTTGGTACAAAAGTAGCAATCTCATGAGTAACTATTGTTATTGATACATATATGTATAAATTTACATTTTTAATGGTTTTCAGGACTGCCAACTGATATTTATTTTTATTTTGGTTAAATGGAACTTTTTTAAGTTTAATTAAAAAAATAAATTTAGGTCTTGAAGTTCTTAGATAAGCTTTTTAAAAAATCCAACACATATTTTTAGGGTTGCCACCTGGTTATTTTCAGGAATTTTGCTGAAATCATACATTTTGTGACTTAATTCAAATTTTTACTTTAGGACACGCTCAGATAAATTTTTTTTAAATTATACAAAAACTTTTAGGGTTGCCACCTGATTTTTTTTTTGTAAATTTTGCTCAAGCCATATATGTATTTAGAAAAAAAATTTAATTTTAGTCTTAAAACGCTTAGATAAACTTTTTAAACATCAAGCACATTTTTGGGGTTACCACCTGGTTTTTTTAATAAAATCAAAATTTTCTTCCAAAAAATTCCTTAAAACACCATTTTCTCTCTATAAATTAACATATTGGGTCCAAAAACAACGAAACAAAAATTTAGGGTTGCCATATTTTTTGTTCTGTTATTTTTAGAACCACTGTGTCAATTTATTGAGTGAAAATGTTGATTTAAGGAATTTTTTGGAAGAAAATTTTGATTTTATTAAAAAAACCAGGTGGCAACCCTAAAAAAATTACAATGGGTTTTTGGGTTGATCCTATAACTTTTCAATAAAGAAAGTTGCCGAAGAAAGGCAATTTTGCGAAAAAACGTCTGGCAACCCTAATATGGCAACCCTAAATTTTTGTTTCGTTGTTTTTGGATCCAGTATGTTAATTTATAGAGAGAAAATGGTGTTTTGAGGAATTTTTTGGAAGAAAATTTTGATTTTATTTAAAAAACCAGGTGGCAACCCTAAAAAAATTACAATGGGTTTTTTGGTTGATGCTATAACTTTTCAATAAAGAAAGTTGACAGAGAAAGGCAATTTTGCGAAAAAACGTCTGGCAACCCTAATATGGCAACCCTAATTTTTTGTTTCGTTGTTTTTGGATCCAATATGTTAATTTATAGAGAGAAAATGGTGTTTTAAGGAATTTTTTGGAAGAAAATTTTGATTTTATTAAAAAAACCAGGTGGCAACCCCAAAAAAAATTACAATGGGTTTTTGGGTTGATCCTATAACGTTTCAATAATGAAAGTTGACAGAGAAAGGCAATTTTGCGAAAAAACGTCTGGCAACCCTCATATGGCAACCCTAAATTTTTGTTTCGTTGTTTTTGGATCCAATATGTTAATTTATAGAGAGAAAATGGTGTTTTAAGGAATTTTTTGGAAGAAAATTTTGATTTTATTAAAAAAACCAGGTGGCAACCCTAAAAAAATTACAATGGGTTTTTTGGTTGATCCTATAACGTTTCAATAAAGAAAGTTGACAGAGGAAGGCAATTTTGCGAAAAAACGTCTGGCAACCCTCGTATGGCAACCCTAAATTTTTGTTTCGTTGTTTTTGGACCCAATATGTTAATTTATATAGAGAAAATGGTGTTTTAAGGAATTTTTTGGAAGAAAATTTTGATTTTATTAAAAAAACCAGGTGGTAACCCCAAAAATGTGCTTGATTTTTAAAAAGTTTATCTAAGCGTTTTAAGACTAAAATTAAATTTTTTTTCTAAATACGTATATGGCTTGAGCAAAATTTACAAAAAAAAAAATCAGGTGGCAACCCTAAAAGTTTTTGTATAATTTAAAAAAAAATTATCTGAGCGTGTCCTAAAGTAAAAATTTGAATTAAGTCACAAAAAGTATGATTTCAGCAAAATTCCTGAAAATAACCAGGTGGCAACCCTAAAAATATGTGTTGGATTTTTTAAAAAGCTTATCTAAGAACTTCAAGACCTAAATTTATTTTTTTAATTAAACTTAAAAAAGTTCCATTTAACCATAATAAAAATAAATATCAGTTGGCAGTCCTGAAAACCATTAAAAATGTAAATTTATACATATATCGCGACCTTAGAACAACAAGGTTCTAACTGACATTTTTTGTGAAATTGAGTTATATATTGCTTCGTACTAAATAGACCACGCTCTTTCGATTACCGCTACTCAAATATATGTATCTCGTATGGTTTCTGAGATAATTAATGAAATTGAGATGCACAAGGTTCTATCTACACATATTCAAATTAAAATTAATTTCACAAAGTTCTAACTGCCAGATAGAACTTTGTGTTTCTGTAAGAGAGCAGGCAAATTAGAAAAAATCGTGTAATTTTGGTAAACAAGCCCCGATTTTGAGCCGACATGGCTCATTTTGTTAGTAATTGGACTTAGAAAAAACCAACACTTAAGATTTATGCAGATTTTGAAAAAAGGTCGAAAAACAGTTTTGGAAAATTAAGGAAATCGAATCGAAGATAGTCATTTTCGATATAGTTGCCAACGCTGAATCCGAATATGGCATCAGAGTTGCTATATCTTATATGGTTTCGGAGATATCCTATCATAAATGTTAAAAAAATTATCAAAAACACGATTTTTGAGGCTGTTTAGAAGACGCACAAAATAGTTTTTCTCTTTTTTATTGAATGAAACATAAAGTACTGTTTTTCTTCTTCAAAACGAGATACAAACTGGCCTCGTGTGATTTTTATTTAAAAAGTTATACTCGATTTAAATGATACATGAAAGTATGTAAATTTTTCGAAAACCGTTTTTCGACCATTTTTCAAAAACTGCTTGAATCTTAAGTGCTGGTTTTTTCTAAGTCCAATTACTAGCAAAATGAGCCATTTCGGCTCAAAATCGGCGCTTGTTTAACAAAATTACGTGATTTTATCTAATTTGTCTGCTCTCTTACAGAAACACAAAGTTCTATCTGAAAAAAAAAAAAAAATCTTACAGAAACACAAAGTTCTATCTGGCAGTTAGAACCTTGTTTCTCAATTTCAAGTACCTTATAGTTTAGCAACAAAGTTCTATCGATTTTTTTAAACTTAAATTCCTTATTAACTAGGCAACGTATTTTAATTATTTTAGTATCAATGAAATCCTCGCGATAATCAAATGCTTGTAATATAAATAACGTTGTGATTAAAATCAATTCATGAAAGTTATACGACACGAAATATTCAAACATAGATTTCTTGAAAGTGATGTGAGTGTAGATAGAACCTTGTTGTTCTAAGGTCGCGATATGTATCAATAACAATAGTTACTCATGAGATTGCTACTTTTGTATCAAGTATCAAAAATTTTTTTAGTTACTTGTTACTTTTGTATCAAGTAACAAAATTTTTTTTTGATACTGATACAAAAGTAACAAGTAACAAAAATGTATCAAGTTACAAAAGTAACTAGCTGTGCCCACCTCTGTCTTATTGTCTTGTTTGTATTCCTGAATATTTGTACTACATTTTTTCATCGTTAGAGTTGGTGATTGAGACTTGAACGTAAAACATTTCATAAATTTTGATAGTACATACAAGTATGGCTTTACCGTGGCATAAAATCCCTCTTCTCTTTATGATCAAAATAAATAAATTTTTTTTTTTTTCAAAAAGGTGTCTTTCACACATACAGACAACACAAAATTAAAAATTTTATTTTGAAGTTTCATTTAAGTGTAAAAAGGCTGTACGTATTTACCATGGATATTTTTAGATATTTTAAAATTTGGTATGGAAAATTAAAATATAATTTCCATATGATTTATCATTTTTGGTACGTTTATTATGACAAGTTTATTTTACTTCTTTCAACTTTTTGGCGCCTAAGAAAATGATTTTTTTTTTGTCAGCTAAAAATGTGGCTTTTTTGCAGAATGGCCCACATAATCACTGGAACACCTTCGTTATCTTCAGTTCTACTCTAGTCGTATCATTTAAATTATTTTTTTACGAAGATAACGATAAACTCCAAACTGTGAAATGCGTAAGAGTGATGATTTGTTAAAGAATGTCCCATACATTTGTATGTATAATCAATATTTTTATCAGAAATAGCTTCATTTCAGCACTCCTTTTGCTAAAAAATTTACAGTTCATAAATTGAATGGTAAGAGAATAAGTCAAATAATTTGAATCGATATACAGTGGGGAGCAAAATTCAGTCCTTGTTTGCAACTGTTCTGTTAACCTACCCATAAAACTGTTAATATTAAAGTAAACAGTTTGAATTTATTAGAGTTTATTCTTTATTAATTAAACTATCAGATGATAATAATTTGAGTGCTGAAATTTATCATGCAGAATTGTTGTTGATAAAAAACTTCACAAAATTCGATTTTTTCGAATTTTTGACTTTGGGCGAAAATACACTTACTCCACCAAAGTTAAAAATTCGAAAAAATCGAGTTTTGTAAAGTTTTTCATCAACAAAATAAATTATATCGCTCGAAAATCTACAAAAATTTATTTAGTTATTTAACTATAGATATAAGTCTTAGGTCTTTTGAGCAGGCTTTTTCCATAATAAGGAATAAAATATAACATGAAACTGAAATCTCTTTATTTTGTATATTTTTAGTGCCAAAATTCTATTAACCAAATGATTTAGTTGATGTCGTAGTCTTGACAAACTTCTGATTTTGGGTGAGTCCCAAAAACCATAATATAACTCTATGTACGATCATTAACCAATTCTGTACAGTTCCTACTACGAACATTAACTAATAACCGTCTGTAATATTTCTGTAAATAAATATAAATTGGAAAAAGTAATATACTGTTATTGTTGTACTAACTTATTTTAAGTCATATATTGTACGTGAGTGTATACCACCTATTGTATATTTAAGGATTCCAACATTTTATAAATTGACGTTTTTTTTTTTTTTTTGTTATTAAAGGTGATCTAACGGATTCAATTGAACCACCACGGCTTGAAACCACGACTACTTCTGAACAGAACACTGATAGTTCTGTTTTGGAAAAACGTATCACATTTACAATAACAGCAGATTCCTCCCCAGAGGGCAGTCAAACTTTAACTCCAAAAAAATTTGACGTCATTGCAGAAGAGGACGATGCCAAAGATCAAGAAGATCAAGATGTAGGTATTATGATGAAAACAACAACAACAATCTCTGAGAAAGATAACGATGAAGTAATTTTACGTCCACGCTTCATCGATCGTCATCCCCATTTACTGTTGAATAGCAGCTCTACTCCAAAAAAACTGCAATTACGCACCGCTAAAAGTGTTCCATATTTCAATGTACGTGGCGCAACCAGTGAAACAGATATTTTTGCAATAACCGGTTCAGGAGCACAAATTAGCATGACACCCGAGGTACCATCGATTTCATTTTCAAATCTTCCAAAGAACTATGCAGACACACCGACCATTGAGAAATATCGCGTATCACAGAGTCTTTACTCGATTCAAACGGCAAATGCGATTAGAGATGACTACTCAATGCCACGCTATTTCCGACGATCGGCAATGGTTACACAGAGCAATGAAATGTTGACCGCTTCATCAACTCCATCGTCTTCCAAAGAGGAAATGCGTCGTCCCCAAAAAGAAAAGAGCAAACGTTTGAAGATGTTGCGTGGCAATTTGCCACCATTGATGATTCACTCGGTTTCGTTCCGCAAAACTAGAGATGAAGGCAAGCAGGTTGATTAGAAGAAACAAAAAAATCGGTTCGAAAAATTTCTGTACTTAATCGTTATCCAGTATTCGATCAAAATATTTAATAAAAATACAACAAATGTGTAGTGAAATTATAAACTGAAATTTAAAAAAAAAAAAAAAATATGTTATATGTAATATAAGAAAAATCTGGATATTAAATGAAAATGTACGCATATTATTAGAGTGAATATTCTCAAAGAAATATGTGACAAGTATTAATCTAAAAATAAATTTTTCATTACAAAACGACAACTTAAAGGGCAGTTTATTTGAAAAAGTGATTGGAGTGAAATTCCTATTAACGCGTATTATTTTCAGTGAATATTTAAGATTAAGATTTTCAGTGAAGGATTAGAAATATTAAACTAAAAATAAGGTAAAAAAAGCAGTCTCACGATGGGCAATAAGTTTGGCAATTCATAGTTCTCATTAAAGTGGTGTAGATAGTGCCATGATAAACACAGATACGCATGTTCACACATAGGAATAGATAGGGTTCTACAGTAAAGAACTATTTTTGTTGTTACTGATAGGTATATATAATGTTTCAAAAACATTCGAAAATTGCTTGTATTTGATCTTAATGTATTCTTTATGTTGTCATGCATTTTTTGAGCAGAAGTTTTACTTCAAATAACGACCTTACTTATGACTTAATGAGCCAGTTTAAGTGTGACAAAGTATTAAGGATTATCACATTTAAACCGATATTTAAACATTGATTAGAGTATTGATGTAATGTATTCCAAAACTGTAAACAGTATAACAGCGTATTATTATATGTATGTATATCAAAATAATTTTTTGTACATATATAAGTGCATATTTAATCGATTGTATTGATCCTATTAATATTTAAAATGAAATTTTATTTTGTTGATTTATAGTTTTTTGCATTAAAAAAATAAAAGTTATTGAATTTTAGAATTGTATTGTTTTTTTTTAACAATGATTTTTTGGTAAGTTTTGTTATTCTATTTACATATACGACGCTTTCCAGCTCAAGTTTTTCAAAATTTGCAGTTGGGCTCTCAGATTTTTATAAAACTTTACAGAGCTGTTCTAAGTGCTCAGTATAGAGACCTCTCATTATGAGTTTTGCGGAAAAAATTTTTTACTTTTATTTTTTAGAAATGGTCCTATCTCTGATTTCCCTGTCAACATTTTTCTACAAAAGTTCACTAAGGATTATATCTTAGGACTGCGGGGGTAACAATGGGTCTTAGGAGTGTGGTGTACTAGGCATTCCTTGATAATTTTGAACTTTTGTTTTATATTATTATCTTGTTGAATGATTCGGTTTAAACTTCCGTTTCCTATTATCTTTTCCAGAAACTTATAGGGCGATCCTCGTATACTATAATAACTTGTCTACTTATTTACTGTAAGCAGGGGTGACTTCGATACAAAAAAATTTTCAAGTTTAGGAGCTTATAATTTAAACAATTTTAATAAAATTAATGGTTTCATTGCTCTAAATTTTTTGGTGGGGGCTTCAGCTTTACTGCCATGTAAATAAGTCATTTTAAAATAATATTTTTGTAAGTGGGGTGACCTGAAGCGAAAAAACTAGTAAGGGTGTAAAATTTGGCCTGGCCAAACATTAAATACCCTACACTGCAGTATTTTTGAAATTTTGCTCATATGGGAGGTGCTGCGACCTCTTGTCCGAGTTCACCCAGTTTTTGTTCAGAGCTTGCATTTATAGGTTTTAGTGTCTGAGTGAAAAACGTTTTCAGTATAATGTTTTGAAGCTTTTGCTTATATAGGAGGTGCCACGCCCTGTTGTCCGAGTTCCTCTAGTTTTAGCTTCGAGTGTGCTTTTATAGTCTTTAGTATTTGAGTGAAGTTTGGTTGGATTATCTCAAAAAACTCTTCCAGTGTATCATTTCGAAACATTTGCTCATATGGGAGGTGCCACACCCCCTTGTTCGATTTCACCCAATTTTTGTTGAGAGCTTTCATTTATAATTCTTAGTGTCTGAGTCAAATTTGGTTCTAATATCTCATAAAACGCTTCCAGTATAGCGTTTTGAAGCTTTGGCTTATATAGGAGGTGCCACGCCCTCTTGTACGAATTTTCTCAGTTTTTTCTCAGAGCTTGCGCTTACAATTTTTAGTATTTGTGCGTATTTTGGTTGCATTGTCGTGAAAAATACTCCTAAAATTGCATTTTGAATATATTTTTTGTATGGGCGGTAGGCGTGTCCGTTGACCGATTTCGTTCATTTTCAATCCCCTATATTGCAAAACCAAGAAAAATCTCTTTGAAGCTTTGAAAGTAGCCTGGTAAGGGATATCGCAGGACATCATTAATAATTTAATGTCGTCTATGCTTTAAAGATGTGCTAATGTTACCCAGTATAAATATGAATTTTAAAAGTTTTTATTAAATGTTATGAAGGGGGAGCTTTAGTTTCATCCGATGAATTTTCTAAACTGTAATGTTTATTAAATGTTAACTCTTAATTTATAAAACCCTGAATTTTTAAAGTTTTTGTTTGTCAATCAATAATAAACGTATAAATAAATAAAATAAACACACAAACTAACTCATTGCGTTACAAACGGAAGGACAAAGTGAATATACCCTGGGTGTAGGGTATAAAAATATCATTCTTTGATTTTACACGCTATACCTTTAACGACGCAAAATCAGAGTAACAGGATTTACTTAATTTCTCTCAACATTTTGGTATATTTGTAGAGGCAATCAGTCTAGGTTATAGGATGTTTTCAAGGACGAGATTAAAAAAAAAAAAAATTTTGATAAATTCTATTTCAGCCTTTGGTATATTTTACTTATTTGTATACATATATGTTACATCAAATAACAATACTGATATTAAAGGCTAAGCAAAACTTAAAAAATCCACAAAAACAAGTTAAAAATCCATTGAAAATTAGAAAACAAAAATACTTGATTTAAAAAATTTAAAAAACGATAGAAATTCTTAGTTTGTAACTTTAAAAATGCCTCTTTTGTTATAAGGCTTCGATGGCTGAACTTTTTGAAAAATTTCACTAAATAAATAATAGCAAATATAATTTCTGGGTGGCCATTTCCAGTATTGACTTGAGCTGGTCGTACAATCCATATTTGCTCCTTCATTGTCGAGTTTGGTTATCACACCAGGATATTTTTTTGGTTGTATCTGACCAAAACAAAGTTGCCCACTTTGAGAGTCGTTGAGTCTATGTTATTTGGGTTAATTTCCTCATTTACGATATCATTGTCATTGAAATCCAAATCTTCAATAATATCTACAAGCTCCATAGAGCTTGCAATGCTATAACAATCATCAGAGCTTTTGCTGGAAGTTCCTAAACTTTTTGATCACTTTTTCTTTTGATGACCTAATGGCACATTTAATTTCTTTCTACGACTAATCTTTGGAATTGTTGAAATTTCCGTGCGTTTAGCCTTAATTTGTATCAGAAAAGCTTCTCCAACATTTTTTGATCGGTGTTCATCATCATTGCTTCCAGCAATTTTTTAAGAAGCTCTGATTTATTCAGAGGATACATACCACATTTCTTGAAATCCGATGTCATATATTGGAGAGTTGATGAATGCATGATTTAAAGTAATTTATTTAATAACCGAGGTAGCTCGTTTTTTGGAATGGTGTTGTAGGCTGAACCCGATGGTGTTTCCCCTCCAATTTGACAAAATTGTTCTCCAATAACGTCTCATTGGTCCAAAAAAGGCAACATCAAGAGGTTGAGCTAAGTGTGTTGAATTGGGTGAAAGACACATAAAGTTGATGTTATTCTCTGCACAAAGTTGTATAACCTTTAAACTTATGTGCGAAGACAAGTTGTCCCCAATAATAACCTTTCTTCTTAAAGAAAGTATTTTGGATAAAGATAAATATTATAATTTTTTTCTTACGTACCTTCTTGCCTTTTAAAGACTGTGAAAGTATGATTTATGAACCAGTCTTCATGAAACCCCTTCAAACCATCCATGTTTCGAACGATTATATCGGACTCCTGGTGGCCCATATTGTGCCCAAGTTGACCACATATGTTCTGATTTGTATACAACATACGGTGGTAAAACTATTCCAGTAGCATTGCCACAAAATATGACCGAAAATGCAGTTTTCTTTCGAACTGTTGATTATTCGTTCTGGATACTTTGATCCGCGCTTTCATATTATTTTTTTTTTACCTGGATTGTCTGATAAATTTGTCTCGTCGTAGTTCCAAATATTATCAGGTGGCACGCCATGCAGACTAGTGTCCAGGTTCACCATGTGATGGAAAACCGCTGCTCTGGATCTTTTTATATTTGATGCGAACCGGAGTTTATAAGTGGGTTCCTGCGCAGAAAACCTTTCATCCAATCTCTGCCGGCCATATTGTTTCGGAATTTTTCGATTTTAGCACCTTTGTTATTAAGATACAACAGCACTACATGCCGAAAATCTACTTGAGTGATTGGGAATCCATAGTCGCTGACTGTTATAAGGTGGTTAACAAATTCTTCTTCTTCAGCGTTTGTAAAAATCTGCTGGCTGCCCCACCTTTTTACATGAAGTCTCCTTTATTTGTTTTTAATTGTACTTACCTAGATGCTGCTCGTCGGCATATTTTATGATTCTTTATTTCTGCTAAGCATTTCTCCAGGACATCATCACCATGGTTTGTATAGTTGCGACTGCCAGGCTTCCGTTTATATGTTCGTGTCATATTTCAAGTAAGTAGGCACAAAAAGACGAGTCCAACACGCACAAATACAATTTATTTAAATCTATTTTTTCTTGCTGGTTAAAGTCACCCCCGGATGTTAAAGATACCCCTTCTTACGGTATTTTCAGTTTATTTAGTAGGGTAAGAGAGGGAAATACGGACCACCAATTCTGATTCAATTTAAGGTAAATATCTCATCAGAATAAAGGAATAAAATTAAAAAACTAAAAATACTTAAAATGAAGAGGAAACTAGTTAGGATGTTACTTTGGCCTGGCCAAAAATTAAATACCCTACACGGCAGCATTTCGAAAATGTTGCTTACATCGGGGATGCCACGCCCTCTTTTCCGAGTTCACCCAGTTTTTGCTCAGAGCTTGCATTTATAGTTGCTAGTGTCTGAGTAAAATTTAGTTCGATTATCTCAAAAACTCTTTCAGTATGGCATTTTGAAACTTTTGCTTATATGAGAGGTGCCACGCCCTCTCGTCCAAGTTCACCCAGTTTTTGCTCAGAGTGTGCATTTATAGTTCTTAGTGTCTGAGTGAAATTTGGTGGATTATCTCAAAAAACGTTTTCAGCACAGCGTTTTGAAACTTTGCTTAAATAGGAGGCGCCACGCCCTCTTTTCCGAGTTTGTCTAGTTTTAGCTCAGAGCGTGCATTTATAGTCCTTAGTATTTGGGTAAAATTAAGTTGAATTTAATTTTAATTTAATTTTTGAATTTATTGAGAAGGTTTAACTGTACATTAAGTCTCAGACTTTTATAGTTCATCAATGCACAAATATATAATTTAAACAAATCAAGAAAGAAAAAGTAAGTATAAATAATAAAAATTAATAAAAAATAAAAATAAATGAAATGAACAGTCAAACAAAAAGCCTAAAAAAATATTGCACTAAAAAAATATACTTATTACACCAATTTTTAAACCTCCCAATCTTAAAAATAAAATTATAACATCTAGGTTAAATCGAAAAATAATTTAAAACTGCAAGTTAACTTTGAGTTTAAATAAAACCAAGATTCTTTGCTTTGCTCACAAATTCAAGCCTATCATCCCAAATCAATAGATGAGGAGTTTCTAGGTTGTTTAAATCGTTCCTTGCAGAACTTTAGATTCCATAGGATTGATAAGAAGGGAATTATCGTCAGCCCACTTTTTCAGCGGTGACAGATCAGCGTAGAGCCTTAATGCAAGATCCTCAATAAGTCCGATAGGACGAGAAAGATATAGCTGGATATTATCAGCATATGCATGAACAGTAGCGTATTTGCAGACCGAAAAAATATCATTAATAAACATGGAAAATAACAATTAAAAGTGCTTCAATTTTCCGCATAGTAAGTTATGATTGACCGAGTCAAAAGCCTTGGAAAAATCAAGAAGGCAGAGTAGGGTAAGCTCATTCATGTCAAAACAGCAACGAACATCATCAGTAATTTTCATTACTTCAGTTGAGCAACTGTGACCAATCCTAAACCCAGATTGTAGAAGCGATAAAAGTAAGTATTTATTGAGGTGATCGGAAATTAGGTGTAATATAATTCGTTCAAATAATTTGGCCAATGCAGGTATTATACTTATAGGCCTGTAATCACTAGGAACAGAGGCACATGAAGTTTTGGAGAAAGGGACGATTATAGCATGTTTTCAAACGTCGGGGAAGGAAGAAGAAGTAAGGCAATGATTAGGTAAAATTAGTTTATGATATTGAATAGGGATGCAGTCAACTCCAATAGAATTTGAACTTATTTTTGCGATATTTTTAGCCACAGTACGTTCGTGTTCTGCTGAAAAGTGAAAAGAATTGCTCAACGACGAGTTTACAGACTCAGGCATGGAAGTAGAAGGTAGAGAACGCAAAGGACAGCTCGCAAGGAAATAGTCATTAGGTTGCTCAGAGTCAAGATTACAGCTACTAGAATTTTTAGTAAAAATTCCAAACCTTCGGATATATTCCACAACATGCCGATCAAAAAAACCATTAACCATGGTCATAAAAAGTTGTAGTTAGGAGTCAACTGACTCTTCATACCAGCAATCATTCCAGCTAATTGCAAATAAATCATCTTGTAAAGCATACAAATTAATATTTTTATAGTCACGACACCACCTAATTTAACATTAAGACAACTAAAGATTAGATCATGATCTGACAAAAAAATGATTTGATTAAACTTAAACAAGAGGGAAGCATCAGAGACAAGAAAAACATCAAGGAGACTTGACTCAGTCTTAGGCTTAATCCACAAGACGTAAACTCATTACAAAAATTTTTCGATACATTATCATCCAATAATAAGTCAAATAATCATAATCAGTGAGCCTGGTACTCAGATCAGTGAAAAAGGGATCAAGGTTATTACTCCTATGGTTGTTATAGACACAAGACAACAAAAATTTTTACAAAATTATACGTATCAAAAATAACAACATTTAAGAACTCACAAACATAATTATTACTATTAATAAATTTTACATTAAGACCAGATCTACAATAAAATGCTACCCTACCACCCCTTCCGTCACACCGATCACAACTAAACAATTTAAAACAAGTAATGTCATAACAAGAATCAGGTACACCACTATTGAACCAGGTTTCAGTAACACAAACAACATCAACTAAAGGGTTATCAGAAACAAACATAGCACAGTCCAATTTTACGCCATTCAAGCTTCTTTGGTTTAAATGAAACACCTTAAAGCTTTCCGACTGTTTACACAGCACATTAACCAAGGTCTTGTGGTTCTCACCAGCACACACTGGTTCAAAATCCTTAAAAGCTGGCCAAAAGTCCAAAAAAAAGTTTTTTTAAATTAACTTTTTATGAACCGTATTGTCTAACAGATATTCATAGACCTCAAAAAATTTGTAAGAAAGATTCAGGTATTCCTACAATGCTCTTGGGATCTCTCTTAAAGTACGCTTCTCAGACACAAAATTCTGTGAGTTGAAAGTAAATATTAAGTGTTCATTGTAAAAATTATGTGGTTACTGTAAAACTGAACCGAATTTAATGTTTGAATATGGAATCTCTTCGTAAAAGGAAATGCTATCGAACCTTTATTTTCAAAACTTGCAATAATTTATACTTTTACGGTAATTATGATTAACTTAAAATCAAATTATTTCACAAAATCAGTATGCAATGGCTATGAAAAAAGCCCAGAACTAATTTATACCACGTCATACTACCAGGATTTTTTGGATTTACGAAGGTTAAAACCTTTTCAAGCACATATAAAAAAATTGAGGTGCCCTTTTTCTTTGACGCGTTTTTTTCTGAAGCACCCATAGGAAAATTTAACTCATATTGCTTACCAAGTGTCAATATGTGTTGCTCGCCTGAAATGGAAAAAATTTTATATTATTATAAAGCTTATACTCCGTGATAACGGGATCTAAAACCCATTTTTATGTAGATTAATTTACCGTTGCACACAACTCTATTAAAGTTAACGTTTTGAAATAAGTTTTTAAATTAGATATAAAAATTGTGCAAGTGTTATTTTTTGCCTTTCTGCATCCTCCATTTTGTTATTTAAAAATCTAACATCAGATTCGTAATCAGTGACCCCAAAAACCACCGAGTAAATTTTTTTGTTGGATTTGGTTGAATATTTATGCAATTCATCCACTATTTTGAATCCGCCATTTTCTTTTTTAAAAATCTAACATCAAATTCGTAATCAGCGACCTCAAAAACCCCCAGGTAAAAAATTTCGTCTCGAAACTTTCGACTTTTGGCCAACTTTTAGGGATTTTGAACCAGTGTGCAGCACCAGAAGGTGTATTAGGACTCATTACCATCGTAGCCATACACAACAGTTTCAAATATGCTTACAGTAAAAGAAACTTAAATACAAAGTAAATTAAATTACTCAGCAGCAGATCCAGCAGCACAATCAACGCCATCAATATTTAACACGAACATGGCTTTACTTTCTCGATTAGCTCTGACATTAACTTTCCCGCGAAACGACAAAGCGGAAATAACATAATTAAGTAAGGCCCGATTACTTTTAGTCAAGCATCCATATAGATAAAAGTTCTCTTCTCCTCCGCAGCCTATATCATTTAAAGCTAGTTGTTTTTTATTCAATTTGCAATAAGTAGCAAAAGCTTTAAATAAATAATTTCGCTCAGATGGAGATGACAGCTTAACAATTATTCCAGGGGGACGAGCTTTGGAGGTAATACTGATACTGTTAGTATTTGTACTATTTGTCTTAGGGGGAGGTCTAAAAAAATCACGGACCAAAGGAGCATTACATTTTAGTTAGAGTATAATATCCGCAGCAACTGATTCACCTTCGTACTTTTCCACCTGCTGTTTTAACCCTTTCCGTGCTTTTAATCGAGAAGTTAAGTTAAAATTATAAAATTTGGCCGAAAGAATAATTTGATGCTAAGAAATACAAATATGAAAGAAAAATCGAGGTAGGTTGCCTAATGTGGGTGGTATGAGGTGTCCAATATATTGGACAATTACTCGCAATGACCATAATTTTTTCAATACATCTTACCAATTTCCAATTTAATGATGATGTAAGAGTTTAGTTTTTGTATTTTTTTTTATATTTATTTTAATATAAAGTAAATTTTCTCTGGTAAAATTTTGAAATTAAGAGAAAAACACGAAATATAATAATTTTTTTCTTTTTTTTGGAGTAATTCCTGAAAGCAATTCTTTTATTTTTTACGCAAAGAAGTTCATTGCATTTTGGACATATAATAAAACAGTTACGACACTGCAGCGGATCCTCAAATCTGTCATCAACGTCATCTCCATGATCTGATCGTAGAAAGTTTTTTATTTGCTGACATTTCTTATGAAAAACGATATTTTTATACACAACAATACAAAAAATACAACCTTTGAATGCAGTTGTCCAATATAGTGGACAATTATGACTCATACTCTACAGTCTTTGAAAGCAATTGTCCAATATATTGGACACCTATAAATTGCACTCCACAGGTTACCTCATACAACTTTTATAAAATTATTTACTACGAATCTATTATATAATGTTGTCCAAATACTCATGAGTTTTTTGGAAATGATCCGAGCTTTAGAAATATGTCTTATTTTTATCATAAGATTGCCCATCAAAAAAGCAAAAATACACCTTCACTAAAACATGGAAAAAATGATTTTTGGCTTTCAACATGCCAGCACAATCAACATTTACAAACTTAAGAAACCTTGCTCAACGTTAAAAATATGTTGAAAAGAGAATAGCAAAAATGTAGCGGTAACAGTAGGCTTTGAAACATAACGGAAAGCAATTGTCCAATATATTGGACAAAATCACGGAAAGGGTTAACTCAGATATTTCAATTTGAAGAGCAGATAAGACACAACTGGCATTAGAAGAATCAGCTTAAGACTTGAGACCATCTATTTCTAACTTCAGAGTAGATATTTCATTACTCGCCACCTCAACAGCAGACACTCTAGCATAGGCTGACCATTTTTTTAATCGTCCAATGCGGGACAGGGAAAATTTATTTTTTTATACTAAAGAAAAAACGTATTTTCTTTTGAACACGAGTAATTTGAATATACATGCCACTTCTATTTCTGTTCCTTCAAAAACCTCTTTGATCGTTCATTAAGAAGGGAATGAAAATAAAAAAATAAAGCATCAATAGCGCTTCTGAAGCGCTCTAAAGCAGCAGTGAAGCGCATCTCTCTCGTATCCACAAGCGCTGAAATTAACATTGGCATGTCATTGGAGGAAGCGCTTCGTTCTCGGATGGGCATCGCTCTCGCATTCAGAAATGCTCTTTGGAAGCGCATCGCTCTCGCTACCAGAAATGCTCTTTGGATGATTTTTGGATGACAATAAAAATATTTAAAAAATTAATTTTTAATTGATATTTTACGTCTATCGCCACAAAGACTCATCAGACTATTATTATTTTTGATGTAATTATAATTATTTTTATTTCAGGTACGTGTAAACGATCACGAAATTTGTTCATGGAATCCGATTTGGCTGAAAATTGGCATAACTAATAGTAGCATAGTGAGAAAAATTACTATCAAATATTTTTTCAAAATTTAAAAAAATGGCGGAGATATGGGACATTTTGAAATTTTTAGGTTAGTTTTTATTTTTGAGAAGCTATGACTTTAGTTGCATTTATCCAATTCGCAATTTGATGGTGCCAAATGGTTTGGCTTGAAACAGGCTTTAAAATAAAAATTAGGAAAAATTTTTTTTATATTGTTTCCACTGAAAAAAAATATTTAAATTGAGTTTCCCAGAATACGTCATTTTTAATATTTTTTATTTTTCTTACAAAAAAAGCTACAGGTGTAACTTACCAGTCCTCCAAAAATTGGAGTGGGCCTCCCAGTGGTTCTCCAGAAAAACAATAAAATGTGGCTTTTGCCGCAATTTTTCAGTACAATTTTTTTGAACTTGAAATTTTTAATTAAACGTTAATTTGAATTTGAAAAAAGTGCGTTGGTACTTATATTAGTACTGTACAAGCAAAAAAACAGTCAATAAACTTACTTCAGCATTTGAAAATTTTATTTAATAAAAATTTTAAATTAAAAAAATGTACTGAAAAATTGGGGAAGATACTACATTTTATTGTTTTTCTGGAGAACCACTGGCAGGCCCACTCCAATTTTTGGAGGACTGGTAAGTTACACCTGTAGCTTTTTTTGTAAGAAAAATTAAAAAATATTAAAAATTACGTATTCTGGGAAACTCAATTTAAATTTTTTTTTTTTTCAGTGTAAACAATATAAAAAAAACTTTTCCTGATTATTATTTTAAAGCCTGTTTCAAGCCAACCATTTGACACCATCAAATTGCGAATTGGATAAATGCAACTAAAGTTATAGCTTCTCAAAAAAAACTATCCTAAAAATTTCCAATTCCCATATCTCCGCCATTTTTTTAAATTTTGAAAAAATATTTGGTAGTAATTTTTCTCACTATGCTACTATTACTTATGCCAATTTTCAGCCAAATCGGATTCCATGAACAAATTTTGAAATGGTTTGTATCTTCACTAAATTATTTATAATTTAAAAATTGCAAGTTGAACCGAGGACTTCACGGTTGCTACAACTCTCAATCGCTGTGCCAGTCGCAAGACCACTGCTCCATCCTTGCGCTCTTACGTAGCTGACTTATTGGCTTATTTTGTTTTCTGCGTAAATACGTGACCGAAAACGCTTTGTTCTGGCTACCAGAAATGCTCTTTGGATGCGCTTCGCTCTCGCTACCAGAAATGATCTATAGATGCGTTTTGTTGTCGCTACCAGAAATGATCTTTGGATACTTTTTGGATGACAATAAAAAATATTTAAAATAAGAAAAACAAACAAAAAATAAAGCTGCCTATTGCCTACGTACAGCGCAGAAAATATGCGTATCAACATCAGCTCTTTAGATGCGAGAAGGACGCGCATCGCTATTGCATCTTGGGGATGCGCATCGAACTTTTCTGTTGGGTTGTTGCTCATTTCACTAGTATGTATCAGAGATTTCAAATGAAGAGCTCGTGTTTAGCTGCTCTTCATATTTTCGTTGTCTTTGCCTTGCTTTCATTCAACATCGACAGCAGCGAGTAGTGTGCTGCAGTGTTGACGCTTGGTCAAAATAAAACGCAACGAACTTCGGCAAACACGAAGGCGAAAGCAATAAAGACAATCAAAAAGGCAACGAATATTGGTAAAAGCAACGAGCAAGTTTTAAATTTTTGAACATGAAATATCTCAAAACTCGAAAAACTGACTTAGCTTTTTTCACTTGTATAGGGACGATATATGCCCATATTATTTATTGTTGAATTTAAGCAATCTTAGTATTTCAAATTCAATGAAAAAATTATTGTCAGATTTTTTTCATTCATCCTAAAACAATTTTTCTTGTGATACAGAACTTTTTTCTTCCTAAATAAAAATCTTTTATTCATTCTACAATTCAAACCGTGAGTTTCAATAGGTTATGGGCGACTCAAGAGATCATGGTATACCACAATTCCGTGGCACTGGATTTGACGAATGGCAGTTTAGAGTTCGAATGCATTTGGATGCTCTCAACTTGGTGGATGTTTTAACGGACTCTCCACCAACTGATGCTGCTGCAAAGGAAGAATTTTTAAAAAGGGACAAGAAAGCAAAGGATCGTTTGGTGGGATTCGTTCATAATGATTGCTTGTCGTATATTCGCGATAAGGATTCGACCAAAGGAATGTGGGAGAGTCTACAGATGGGATTTGCGAGGAAATCCATCGTGAGTCAAGTCTTGGTGCGCAAGCAGCTAACAACGCTTCGCATGAAAGAAGATGAATCGGTAGCTGCACATTTAATTGGATTTGAAAATTTAGTGAGGCAGTTAAGGACAGCAGGTGCTACATTGAGCGAAGATGATTTGTTGGTGCAATTGTTCTTGACCTTACCAGAAAAATTTGATCCACTCGTCACTGCATTGCAAAATCTTAGCGATTCTAAGTTGACAATTGATTTCGTTAAAGAAAGACTTCTGGCTGAAGAAATTAAGTTGTCTGACCGTCAGCAAAAGGATGATACTGATAAAACTGCGTTTTCGGGAAAGAAGCATTTAAAGAAGACCTCGAAATTTGTTGGGAAATGCTTTAAATGCGGGAAGATCGGTCATAGAGCTAGAGATTGTCAACAAGTGGAAGCTCGAAGTGCAACTGGAAAGAAGAAAATCTCACATGTATGTTTTGTTGCTGGTATGGGGAATAACTCCAAAGGAACAACTAATTCCAAAATAAAATTCAAATTGGATTCTGGTGCAAGCGACCATTTGGTGAATGAGAAATGGTACTTCAAAGAACTTTCAAAATTGCAAAACGCTGTTTTGATTAATGTTGCTAAAGACAATCAATCATTAATTGCGAACTACTCAGGACAAATAAGTGGATTCAGCAGTGAAAATGTGGAGTTACAAATGAAAGATGTTTTATATGTTCCGGAGTTGCGAGATAATTTGCTGTCGGTTCGTAAACTTACCAATGCTGGGATTGATGTTGTATTTTGTAAAAGTAAGGCGAGAATCCTAAAGAATGGAGAACTTTTAGCTACCGCATATTTACGAGGTAGCTTGTATGAAATCGAAATAAACATCAAATGCGTTTCTGCACATATGTGTAATAAAGAGAAAATGAAGTTGTGGCACAAGCGTTTCGGCCATATTGGACAGCAAGCATTCAACGAGTTAATCAATAAAAATCTTGCAAATGGTTTGGATGTGAAAACTCAGGAAATAGGATTTTGTGACGTGTGTGTGGAAGCCAAACATAGTCGTGATCCATTCAATGGAAGTCGTCATCGTGCTGAAAGACCACTTGAACGGATTCACTCGGATGTTTGTGGGCCTATTGATCCTGTTGCATGGAATGGATCAAGATATTTTGTGTCTTTTATTGACGACTACACTCACTTTGCATTTGTATTCGCCATTAAGAAGAAGTCTGAAGTTTTTGAAGCAATGAAAGAATACGAAGCACTTGTAACTGCAAAATTTGGTTGTTTGATATCGAAGTTAACAGTTGACCAAGGACGAGAATATAGCTCCAAAGAACAACTTGCAAGGTACAAGCAGAAGGGGATTCAGCTTGAAACAACTGTAGCTTACTCTCCACAACAAAATGGAGTTGCGGAACGATTTAACAGAACTTTGGTGGAAAAAGTAAGATCCATGATAATTGAATCCAACATTCCAAAGCGTCTGTGGTGTGAAGGTATTTATACTGCAGTTTACCTAATAAATCGAAGCCCGACAAAATCTCTGGAAGGTTCAGTTACGCCGGCTGAGATGTGGTATGGAGTGAAGCCTGATGTGGATAAACTTCGCATATTTGGATGCAAGGCGTATGCGTGGATACCCAGCCAACTTAGAAAGAAAATGGATTCAAAAAGTCGGAAGTCGGTAATGATTGGTTATGCTCCAAATGGCTATCGACTCTGGGATATGAACACGCAGAAGATTATCATTGCAAGAGATGTCAAATTTGATGAAGATTGCTTTCCTTTCAAAAACGAGCTATTAAACAAAGCGGAGAATAAAGAACTTGTAATAATTCGCAATCACGAGCAAGAAGGGGATGATGAAAATGAAGTTCTCGCGGCAAATTATGAAAGCAACAATGTTCAAAATGTTGAAGGAAACAATGTTCAAGAAGTGTCTTCCATGCCTGTAGAAGAGCAAGAAGAATTCGATGCAGAAATAGAAGAAGCAGGTGATAGCTATGAAGATGCAGTTGATAATCAAAATATTGTTACTTCACAAACTAACAATGATTCTTCAGCTGAGGTTAATTTAAGGCGCAGCGAACGTGAGCGTCGACCTCCACGTAAGTTGTTAGACTTCTTTTCTGGTTATCGAGCAACTTCTGCCGATTATGTTCCTACAGATCATCCTGAAGTATACTCAGAAATTGCTGAAAGAAGTGATGCGGCCAAGTGGATTAAAGCAGTCAATGAAGAGCTGAAATCTATGGAGAAAAACAAGGTGTGGAGTATAGTACATCCTCCGAAGAATACGAAACTGCTGAAATCGAAATGGGTTTTTAACGTGAAAGAAGATGAAAATGGGGTCCCAACTCGGTACAAAGCACGTCTCGTAGCAAAGGGTTTTCTTCAGAAAGCAGGAATCGACTATAACGAAACATATGCACCAGTAGCGAAACTTACAACAATAAGAGTTGTACTAGCAGTTGGTGTGCATGAGCATTTATTGTTCCACCAACTTGATGTAAAAACAGCATTTCTGCATGGTGACTTAAACGAAGAATTGTACATGGAAATACCAGAAGGTGTTGAGTCGGAGCCAGGTAAGGCATGTAAGCTTCTGAAATCGCTTTATGGCTTGAAACAGGCTCCTAGATGCTGGAATCGGAAATTTAATGAGCATCTATTGAATCTTGGCTTTACTAGATCAAATCATGATTACTGTTTGTATACAAAGTTTTCTGATGATGATATTTTGTTTGTGATAATGTACGTGGATGATTTACTCATTGCTGGTAAGACGATTGCTTCCATCAACTGGTTAAAAAACACCTTAAGTAAGAACTTTGAAATGTCCGATTGTGGTGAGCTCAAGCATTTTCTTGGCATCAAAATTGAAAACCAAGATGGGTGTATTAAACTATCGCAAACAGCTAGCATTGATAAGCTTCTAACAAAATTTGGAATGATGGATTGCAATCCGGTTAAAAGTCCAATGGAAAAAGGCCTGCAGCTCTTACAAAAGGAGGACAAAAGTAATCTTGATAAGCCTTACCGAGAAATGTTGGGAAGTTTAATGTATATTATGCTCTGTGCTAGACCAGATATATGCTATCCAATGTCGTATATGGGTCGATATCAGCAAAACCCGTCAGAAGAACATTGGCAGTGTCTTAAAAGAATAGTAAGATACTTAAAGGGAACTAAAGAAAAGAAGCTGTTTTTTAAAGAAACTTCAAAAGTACCAATTATTGGATTCGTGGACGCAGATTGGGCAAGTGACATAACGGACCGGAAATCTGTTAGTGGTTTTGTGTTTCAAGTTTATGGATGTACAGTGTCATGGTCCAGCAAGAAACAAGTGACTGTTGCACTATCATCAAGCGAATCAGAATACATTGCCTTAAGTGCAGCAACAGCGGAAGCAGTTTGGCTTCATGGAATACTAAAAGAGCTTAAGCAAATAAATAATCAATCTGTTGAAATATTTGAGGACAATAGAGGCTGCATCGGAATCAAAGAGAGCAAAACACATTGATATAAAACACCATTTCATCAGGGACTGCATTGAAAAGGAACTCATCAAGTTAACACCAATCAGTTCTGAAAATCAGCTTGCAGATATATTTACCAAATCTTTGGATATAACTAGATTCAATATATTATCTTTGAAATTAGGATTGCAAGATTGAGAAGGGGTGTTGAATTTAAGCAATCTTAGTATTTCAAATTCAATGAAAAAATTATTGTCAGATTTTTTTCATTCATCCTAAAACAATTTTTCTTGTGATACAGAACTTTTTTCTTCCTAAATAAAAATCTTTTATTCATTCTACAATTCAAACCGTGAGTTTCAATATTTATTTTACCGAAATTGCACCGAAATTTGAAAAGACTTCACGCCGAGTGCATGAGTGAACTATTTGTTGCTTTTTACAATACTCGTTACCTTTTTCACTGCCTTCATTGCTTTTCGACTTCGTGTCGGCGATGCTCGTTGCATTTTTTTGGCTACTTTCGTGCTTGCATTCGTTTCGTGCGTTTGTTGTCTAGTGATGATTCTCGGCTCGTTTTTTTGCGAATGTCTCATAAAAGCGTTTGAATGGACATCATGCGCATCTCTGGTATGTATGCATGAACTGCGGACAGAGAGGGATAAATGCTAAGTTTATTATGAAAATTAAAGTGAAAAGGAGAACAATGATGCAGGTGTTGCCATTTATTTTTTTTTGCGAAAAGTTTTCAATGGATAACACGAACTACCATTAACAACAATTTCATTTGATTTTGCACGATTTTATTGAAATTGAAATTTGGTTTGCAATATTGCTAATAAAAGATTCATATCATAGAAAAAATCTACACAATGAACGTCCATCTTAAATGCGGGACATTTCCGGGACATACATGAAAATGCGGGACATTTCCGGGACATTTTTGAATGCGGGACGAGAGGGAAAAATGCGGGACTGTCCCGCAAAATGCGGGACGGTTGGTCACCCTACTCTAGCAGTAACATCTTTTATTGTAGACTTGATATTAAGTACGTCCGCAGACATTTCACCTGTTATTTCTAAGGGTCTATTTTCAACTTCTTGTAACTTTGCACTCACACGTGCAATAATACTGTTAGTAAAGGATTTAAGCTTAGCCTCTAGCGTTGCATCAGGATACACAGGCGCATGAGATGGTTTATTTTCAGCTCCTTGTATCTTTTCAACTCCTAGTATCTTATCGTTCACACGTTCAGAATACACCGGCGTAGTAGATGAAGATTTTTTTTGGAAAACTATTCGGAGTAGTTAGATTAACGAATGGTTTCTGAGAGTTCACGTGGTCCCCTTTTGTCTGCGGAATTGACATTGCATAAAAGTTTAAGTCGAAATGAAACTCTCCGAAACAAAATATGGACAAATACTGCTCTTATTACTTTTTAATAAACGCCATTCAGAGAGCTTGCTGGAAGAAACGCTTCTAGTGGTTGAGCATTTTCAAAATAAATTTATAAAATTCATGGCGCATAATCAAAGTCAAAATAAAGCACACTTTAAGATCAGTAAAATATGTTTTTAAATTGAGTATGCTTTAAGTCAATCTTAGTCGATTTAAAGCATACTCTATCGCTAAAAGTATACTTCAACTTTAAAATAGGAAAAAGATGTTGCTAAAACAGTTAGCAATCTCCAAAAATAGAAAAAAATGTCACTTTTTGAAAATTTTCAGTGTTTTGAATTTTAGCCCAGGAAAATAAGACGGAAAAAGAGCTGCTGTGCGAAATAATCCCAAGTGAATTTCTTTCACCGGAATTATCTTTATTAATGCATGATAAATAAAGTGTGAAAAGTTCATTGCAAAGTCGTCTGCACATAAAAAGTTATTAAGGCTCAAAGGTCGCTAAAATCAGTTTTTTGCAAATATCTCGCTAATGCTAACTTCTACAGAAAAATGTTGTTCCCCAATTTTGTAGCACGGGAAATTTCCTACAAAAGTACGACTTATAGTTTAGAAGATAACCCAATTTAAATAGTTGTTAACAGTTATGATACGCTGATCAGTCTAAAATATATCCAACACCTAGTTTGCTAGCCACAGTAATTTTACATAAGGGTAGGGGTAAGTGGGCGGCCTGCGGCCGCAGCTCAGGATTTAAAACTCCCAAAAATCCAATATCGGCTTCGCGGATCAGTTTATAACATCCAACACTATATAAATTTTTTAAATGGATTATTGCAAAAATTTTGTTCAATCTTCATTAAATTTTTCGGACATAATCCCAATGGGGGTTATGACCAAAATGGGGATTATGTCCGGTAATCTAAGAAAAATCCTATCTCCAAACTGTAATTTTTTCAAGAGCGCAACTGTCCTTTCTCCACTAAATATTCAAATAAGTCACATTTTAAAAAAAATTCTTTTCGTTTTTTCGCGCTTTTTTCGCGTTTCATGACTTTTTGCGGAACCAAAAATCAAATAAAAAAATCGTATTTTTCATGTTTTCTACGCGTTTCATGACTTTTTACGACATTTTAGTGGAAAAAATTTAAAAAATGTACTAAATACGTCGTTTTTTTAAATAGTAGTGGTATTATGTATAAGGGCAAAATTAATGACATACTATAAATTGGCTGGGATTTCGTTAGAAATTAATAAAATTGGTTAAAAACATAAAATTATGTTAAAATATACTAAGGTTAAAATATTGCATGTATCGTTATATCAAAATAGCAGCCAATTCTAAATAACCACTGTTTGAAATCTTCTTTTTACATTTCCCAACAATTGGAAAAATGGAGATAGGACTATAGCGCTCTAAGGCAAGGGTGTCAGCGTTTTCAAATCACTGAGCCAAGCGCAGTCAGCGCAAAATTTTCGCTTTTACAACAACTTCAAATTCCTCGAACTGCAACAATGACAAAAATTATTTTTTGTTGTTATTTTGATGGCTCGTTTGCAACAACAACAAAATTTCATAATTTTTTAAATTTCTGAGAACGACAACACACACGAAAAATGTTTGTTGTTTTTTTTTATGCGAAACAACAAAAACAATTTTTCATAAATATTTTAAATCCGCGAATTTTGACGAGCTCAAAAAAGACAACAAACATTTTTCGTGTGAGTTGTAGTTCTCAGAAATTTTAAAAATTATTAAAATATTCTTGTTTTTGTAGGCGAGCCAAAATTGGCTCACTTTTGTTTTACGCTGACACCCTTGCTCTAAGGTATCGATATGACTCTTAGTTTCGGAAATATCCTTCAAAAACCAGTATTTTGGAAGTCTTAACGGTTTTTCACGAATATCTTTAAGGCCATTGGTTGTTCGAAATAAAAACGCTATATAGGAAATCAAATTATCTTTTAAACTGTATTTCAATTTTGTTTGTACAACTTCTCGTTGAAGAGTTATCGCAATTTAAAAAGTAAAATATTTTAATATAAGCTCATAGGTAGCATTTCATATCATAACTGTTAACAACTATTAAAATTAGGTGATCTTCTAAACTATAAGTTGTACGAAAAAATTTTTAACGTACTTTTGTAGGAAATTTTCCGTGCTACAAAATTGGAGAACAACATTTTTCTGTAAAAGTTAGCATTAGCGAGATATTTGCAAAAAACTGATTTTAGGGACCTTTGAGCCTTAATAACTTTTTATGCGCACACGACTTTGCAATGGACTTTTCACACTTTATTTATCATGCATTAATAAAGATAATTCCGGTGAAAAAAATTCACTTGGAATTATTTCGCAGAAAAATTCTTCTTTTACTGGGCTATTGATGATTTTGTGTAAAAAAATATCAAAACCTTAAATTTTTGAGAAACTGCAAGAGATTTCGATTTTGTTGTATTTGATTTCATATTTGATATTAAGCAAAGATTTGAAAAACCACAGCGCATTGTTTAATTGATGCTTAATACAATATTAAAGGTATTCCTGTCCCGATAATCATACAAGCCCTCTCTATTTGTGCTTTTTTGGAAGCAACCTTTTTCTGCACAGCTCTAGTTCTGCTTACATTTCTTTTCTTTAGTAAATAATTGTGAAGTTATATTATTAATTTGCTTATTCATTGCAAAAACCAAAGAAATTTGAATTTTTTCAATTTCAATAATTATTTTTTTTTTAATTTGACATGTAAATACAAAAAAAAAAAAAACTCGCTCAGTTGATTTTTTCTCTCTATTTTTGCAAAGGGTTACCATATTGGATTGTTTTCTGCTCAACATAGTCGCATCTACGTAGCAGCATGCTCTAAACTGACTGTGGTAGTTGCAGAATTAAAGTATACTCTATCTTTTTAGTATTTTGCTAACAGAAGCCGGCTTTTATGAGGGACTATGATTATGCGCCCATGTGTTTTATTTAATTTAAATATATGTGACCTGTAGTGGAATTCCCAAAATTTTAACGTGCGATAATCGTTGTAGCAAACTAACAATGTTTGTAGCTTGCGATAACGAAAGTGGTATTCTCAAAATCATAGTTAACAACCAAATTAACAAAATTTAGTGCTGGAAAATTGTTGGAAATGTTAACGAAAATTGTTGTCAAATTTCATCGAAAATATGGCAACACAACCATTTGACAAATGAATTCGAGGGAAAAATAATGAAAGCATTGTTTTAATTTTTTCTTTTCTGTAAAATAAAATAAATAATAGAAAATGCAGAACGAAGATGTTGTCTTGATTATCATCAACAAATCGTTTTGCTCGTGAAACAACGATACACGCACCTTTTGCCGACATGAGTACAACTTCACTGGTCTTTGCAGGCGTCGGACCACTATGCGCGAGGAAAAGGCATCATCTACATATCTCTTCATGAAGACCGCAGAACGCTCACATTTGGCGAGCAAATTGTGGGAGCGTGTTAAATTGTCACACAATTTTGAAAAAGCCACAAAAGAGAAATGAAAATTTGGTCTTTTTGCCAAAATAAGTATATGATTGTCAAGAATAAGCAACGTTTTGAAAAGATCACACAGTAAAAGTTGCACACAATTAAAACTGCGACGTTAGAAATTGATATGTAGTGCTTCTGTCATGTAAAATTGAACGCCGCGAAACACGTCGTGAGCCACTAAAATTCATAATCATATTGAAATGGAGCTGATGGATAGTCTCCAAAGTGGTACATATCAAGATATTTATAATTTCCCACAAACAGCATTCAATAAGGGACTAGAGGCAGAAGAGGATGAAGATGAAGAAGAAGATATTGGGGAAGAACAAGAGGTCGAAAAGGCGATGGAATTGGATCGCGAGTGCGTCGTGAATTACTTGAAGAGTTTGTTGAAGCAGACTCTGACGAAGAAGATGATGAAGATGGAACAGATAGTGATGATAAACATACGCTTAATAGTGATTTCAAATCCATCCAGTGGTTTCTAAGTTAAAGCGGTTTTCATAGAAGATATATCCGGATATTCTTATGACTATATCTCCGGAACCAGATCTTGCTGACAATTCTTGATTACATATTCATGTTAGAATTACGAACTAAATAATAAAAAAGTAGTTTCAGAATTTTAACTAGTTTATCCGTAAACAAGACATGAGCCAGTGGTCCCCATTGAGGAACCAATAAAACTGGTTTAAGCGAATTTTTCTTGCAGGAGTTGACCAAATCCGATAGTTTGAAATCGTCCAGCGCTAAAGATATCATCTCTGATGATCGCAGTGAAAAATCTATTGAACTGAAGCGAAGAACGTATGTACTTTGAATAAGAAGCTTGAAGTACATAACATGATGCTTTAAAAACTTTTTTTAATACAAAATAAGGCTTTAGCTCTTAATCTAGAAATAAATGTTGTCATTAAAAAATCTCGCAAACTTCTTTGCACCGTGGTGTATGTGCAGTTTATTTTTGTTTTCTTTCCATCCTTTTTATGGGTCATTTTAAAAGCAGACAGACAGTATAGTTTTGATAAAAAAAATGTATTTTAATAATGAATAAATTTTGGTGATGGTCTTCTTAAATGAAATCCAGTCTCGTTAACCCCTATTTATATTTCATGCACCCCCAATTTTTCTTTTCACAAAAACACGGCTTTACCATCAAAAAATAAATATGAGCTAAGGATTGGGTTTTCTCATTAATCGGTGCTATTATTGATTCCGTCGGAAAGCATTTTCCGCGCGGAAGCAAATTTTGCTATTATTGATTCCGAAAATTCGATATATCTGTCATCACTGTTCCGCAAAAGTGATAAATTTGGCATTATTGGTTCCGCACGTAATTTGAGAAATTTAACATCCCTGACATCGAAGTGACGTTTATTTTTGTGTATTCTTGATTCCGACGGAAAGATATATTTCAGTATTTTCCTTCCGCGAAATTTTTGTGCCGGAAAGACTATAAAAAGTTAAAAATGTATGCTTTTTTGATAATTTTGCTCTTTTTATTGATAAGGAAATTAAGCTAAATATTAAATATCAATTTTAAACACTTAACTACTACACAATAGTCGGTTTAATTAAAAATTACAAAATTTATTTTTAAAATAAAACTCAAAATTCATAAAACGCATTTAATTTTATTTTATTAAAAAAAGAAAACAATCCATCTTTATTTTGATTAAATATAAAACTCATAGAAGAAGTCACTTTCACATCCAACCCTCGCTGCGGTGATCAAACGATGCAATGTAATCAATGGAAAAAAAAAATTTTCACAAACACTTTTTTACAAAAAACAACTTTATAGAAACACGCGACTTCACCGAACTCTAAAATGTATAGAGAATTAATCCTTAAATCGCACTGAAAAAGCTATTTTTTCCACATGAAATTTACAAAAAATTATCAAAGATTCATAACTTTTCTTTGTTGACATTTTTATTTATTTTTTATCCTTTGTCATCTGTCAAAATGTTAGTGATGTTCTTATTACAGGGTTCCCATTATTCTCGTTCGATATTCCTCTTCCGTCGGAATCAAGAATAGTAATTCTCATATCGAACGATATTTCTTCCGCGAAAATTTCCTTATCGAACGGAATCAATAATAGCACCCAATATCAATTTTTCAAATTTTTAGGCTGCATATAGCCATAACTTCTATTTTTTTCAAATAACAATTATTTTGATTGCATTCTTCAATTAAAAACTACATTAACGTTACTCTCGGTACGATAACGACGTTAAAAAACTTGTAGCAAACTTAACAACAACTGACCGAAATTAACTATCAAAGTTTGCTACAAAAGTTGTTAAAATTATGTTTGGGAATACAACAATCGTAAGTTAACGACAACTTCCAACACTAAAACTTATAGCAAACTTGACAGCAACTGACCGAAATTATCTGCCAAAGTTTGCTACAAAAGTTGTTAAAATTATGTTTGGGAATACCAATTAACAACAATTGAGGAGTGGCCGTACCAAAGGGCCTAAGTACCATTTCGAGGCAAAAGTAGTGTCATACTTTTTATGTGTTTTATAGTCGGCTATTTGCCTGTTATAATTTTTTCAACATAATACCATGAAATTCACACTATAAAGTAAGCTTTTTGTGAAAACAGAAAACAATTTTATTAATTTCTAACGAAATGTCACCTGTTTCATATAATGACACTACTTTTGCCTCGAAATGGTACTTAGGCCCTTTGGTACGGCCACTCCTCAATTGTTGTTATTCGCAAGTTATCGACCGAAAAATGTCGGTAAAGAATTTGGGAATTCCACTACTGGTCTATGAAAAGGGTGCATACTTGTCAAAAAAAAAAAAAATTTCCAATTTTATACCGATTCGCATAAATTGTCCCTTAAAAGTTGTTTTCCAGCTATTTTCACGAAATTTTTTTTTTCCCACGTAAGCCCCCTTTTCATAGACCAGGTCACATATGACGCAACCAGAACAAAAACGAGCTAGAGCAAAAGCGATCTAAGAAATGTCAAAGAGCAAAAACAAACTTTCTTTCTGCTTTGCCTATTTGATTTTGTATGTATGCGTTAGTTATAACCCTTCGTATGCATTCGGTAGTCGGCAGTCAAAAACAATACGCGAAACGTTTGATTACATGTGTTCTGACGTTTTCAGCGGTACATTTTTCGCTTTCTATATTTATTTTGCGTTTCGTTTATATTGTTGGTACATTTTGTGTATTTTTTATTAAAATAATTGATTTTACGATATGGAAATCAATAGTGAAAGTAAGTGCAAGTTTTGTAGTACTATAAATAATACATTTTTATTATTTTGATTAAACTTTTATAGCTACACAAAATCCCAATAAACGACAAAAAAAAACAAAATTAAGAAAAAGATATACGGCAAAGGAAAATGTTGAGCATGGCAAAGAGCACCAAACAGCAGCTGGTCGGGCTGTTGCCGTAAAAAATTTTGAAGCGCAAATGATTTGTAAATGTGGAAAATGTTGGGAAAAAATTGATATTGTCCGTCAAAAACAACTTTTCGATTCATACTACTATGCATCTAATTGGACACAAAAAACTTTACATATCCGTGCATCAGTCAAGAAGGAATCTTACACTCCACAACCATTGGTAGCAATATTTCCATTAAATGAAAGAAAATGCAACTTCAGATACTCATTATTAGATGCTGAGGGTATATCGCAACAAGTTTGCAGAGATTTTTACATGAAATGTTTAAAGATAACACCCTCACGTATAAAGCGCGCTGTAAATACTGTGATCAAAAATCCCTGCGCTTTTTAATAGGTTACATGTACGTATGGAACGAAAGTGTGGCTTCGAGAGGAGGACAAGAGATTGGATCCTGTTTAATAAATCATTTTAAAAACCATGTAGCTGACTCTATTGAAAATATTATTTTGTACTCCGATTCGTGTGGCGGACAGAATCGTAATATTAAATTGACCCTTCTTTTGAAACACTATTTGGCTTCTTCTGGGATAAAAGTAATTACTCAAAAATATTTTTTACCGGGTCATAGCTATAATAGTTGCGACCGATGCTTTAGCCTCATCGAAAAATCGAAAAAGCTTGTCGAGGTTGTTGCAACTCCAGATGATTGGTTCAAAATAATAGCGGAAGCAAAAATCACTAACCCCAAATTTAGCGCTAAGAAAATGGAAACGTCCGATTTTGTTAGTTCAAAAGAGCTGGAAAAACTGATTGTTAACAGAAAGGTCGACATAACTGGACAAAAAATAAATTGGTTTAATATTAGAAAAATTACGCAAGAACGGCAAAATCTATTCACACTTCTTTTTTATTCCCAAAATTTGACACAAGTTGTAAATGTATCAAAGAAAAATGTGACTGAGGAAACATTCATATCCCACAACTTGCCAAGTTTGTTTCCACATGGAAAATTAATAACAAAGGCTAAATATCTTGATCTCGTCACGTTAATGGCATTCATCCCAATGGACCGTCGATCGTTTTTCCACAATTTGAGGTACGAAAACGCTGAAGATGTCGATTTTGGCATCGCTAGTGACGGTAGTGGTGAAGAAGATTAAAGGGGAAAAGTTTATTTGTATTTTTATTAAATTATTCATTTTTATTTTATTTTACGTTAATGAAAAAATGTTTTGGTTTTGTTAAATATTAATTACTGCATTATTTTTGTTTGAAGCTTATTAAATATATTGCAATTAAAGAAAAAAAATTAATTAATGCATTTTTTTCTCAACTATAAGGAAGCAATCACAAAGCTGCAAATGAAACGTCATAACTTTATTCAATTAATTGTTGTTGCTTGACGACTACAGCGTAATAACCGATTATGCACGAAGATTCATAACTTACGCATACATACAAAATCAAATAGGCAAAGCAGAACGAAAGTTTGTTTTTGCTCTTTGACATTTCTTAGATCACCTTTGCTCTAGCAAATTTTATGGCTCGTTTTTGTTCTGGATGCTTCATATATGTATTAATTTTTTTTTAGTGTTTTTATTTATATTTTTTTTATTATTATGGCGATTATATTATTTTATTCTATATGGAGTAGAACGGGTTAATGTCGTGCAGGGGGTAATGTCATGCACTGGCTGTTTTAGCCCAAAGAATTGAATGATTTACCAACTGTTCGTAAGGTAGGGACCTGCTGACCTACTGAGCTTATGCATATAATACTAGCAATTTTCACCAGTTCGTCTCTACAGAGTAACCTTTTTTTCAAAACGCACGCTTTCGGGACGATAAAAGTGTTTTTTCATCTGGTCAGAAAAATAATTTTCCTCGCGGGAAAATATACCAGGTAAGTGTTTTCTGAAACGAAATATCCTGCCAAAGAAAAGAAGTATTTGGTTTTCGAAAAAAAATTTGGGCTTCACCGAGTTATCGAAGTTGACCTTTAAAACGACCATTGGGGTAATGTCGAGCACATTTTTTTTTTTCACTTAGACAAACACAATTTCTCGCTACACAAACACAACGAAATTATCTTTCGATCGGATGCTTACTCGTCGCATACTCGAGCATGTCAAAGTTGAGTGCACGACATTGCCCCGTTCTACTCTATTTATTGTTTTTTTAATTGCTTAGCTTTTTGTTGTTCAATTTTATTTGTTTTAATGTAGCAAGTGGTATTTCATGAATTCCGGGATTTAAAATTCAAAAAGTCAAACGGTAACACTGATGATAAGGCAGTACAGACAGCTTTTTTTATCTACTATGGCAATGCCAGCAGGTTGAATTTTGACAAACAAACAGCTGATGAGAAGGATAGTTATAATTTTGTTTACAAGAGGAAAAATTTCTAGCGCTTCTGATCCAAGCACTTCAAAAGTGCTTGTCCCCATAGAAATTTAGAAGCACTATCACAATGATTTTTAATAAGGCTGCAGTAAGAACAACGTGAGCTCGAACCCAGCCCGGGAGATTTTTTTTTTTACTTTTTTTTTACTTCTTTTTGCTTTATTTTTTTTTTAATTAAATATTTTTTATTCAACATCTTTTATTTCACTTTTCTATTTTCCTTTCTCTTATTAATTTACTTTTGTTTAACCGAATTGAAATTGATTGCACAATGATTCCATATAAGGCTGCAGTAAGAACAACGTGAGTTCGAACCCAGCCCGGGTAATTTTTTTTCCGTTTTTTTATTTGTTTTTGCTTTATTTTTTTTTTTTTATTAAAATATTTTTTATTCAACCTTTTTTATTTCACTTTTCTATTTTCCTTTCTCATTTTTATTTACTTTTACTTACTTGAATTGAAACTGATTGCACAACGATTCTATGTAATGCTGCAGGACAACATTTGCTTAATATACAAATTTAATACCTTTCATATCATCGGGCGTTGGTGGAGCGGTCTAAAGGGTTGGTAAATATAAGAAAAAAATATCTAGCACGCGGAGGGTCGTGGATTCAAATCCTTTTTTTAATTTTATTGAAAAAACGCTTACCGCAGCATTACAAATAGAGTAGAACGGGGCAATGTCGTGCACTCAACTTTGACATGCTCGTAAAGCCGATCGAAAGAAAATTTCGTTGGTTACATCCATGTGTAACAACATTTGTGTAGCGAGAAATTGTGTTGGTGTAAGTGAAGAAAAAAAAAATTTGCACGACATTACCCCCTCCAAAATTTGTGGGGTAATGTCGTGCATTGTTTTCCGAGTATAGTAAAGGTTCCAAAATGTGTGAGAAATGATAGATAGTGGTTCTATTAGAGGAGATTTAGCATTATCGTGTATTTATTCATTATTATACAAGTGTGAAGTACATAATATGTTGTGTAGAGTAGAACGGGGCAATGTCGTGCACTCAACTTTGACATGCTCGTAAAGCCGTACATCTTAAGCGAATGCAACGAGTAAGCATCCGATCGAAAGATAATTTCATTGGTTACATCCATGTTTAACAACATTTGTGTAGCGAGAAATTGTGTTTGTGTAAGTGAATGTGCACGACATTACCCCAATGGTTGTTTTAAAGGTCAAATTCGATAACTCGGTGAAGTCGAAAATTTTTTTCGAAAACCAGATTCTTCTTTTGTTTGGCAGGATATTTCGTTTCAGAAAACACTTACCTGGTATATTTTCCCGCCAGGAAAATTATTTTTCTGACCCTATGAAAAAACACTTTTATCGTCCCGAAAGCGTGCATTTTGAAAAAAAGGTTACTCTGTGGGGACGAACTGGTGAAAATTGCTAGTATTATATGCATAAGCTCAGTAGGTCAGCAGGTCCCTACCTTACGAACAGTTGGTAAATCATTCAATTCTTTGGGCTAAAACAGCCAGTGCACGACATTACCCCCTGCACGACATTACCCCGTTCTACTCTAAGTGTTTTAAAAACTCTTTTTTGGTAAAACTGCGCTAAGCTTTTGCTCACTACATCATGCAATGTTAAAAAGAAAGTATTGTTCTTACGGAGCGGAAGCGCTTATTGGTGAAAAGGATGCACTTCAGATGGGTTTTTGAAGCACTTCTTTTCCCCTTGGGCTATTTCTCTTAAATTTTGTTTCGCTTTATATTTTGTGTGGTTTTATTATACGTAGAATATGATTGCATTAGTAAAGGTTGAGTTTTAATTTCCAATTGTTCCGATGGCTAATTTAAATAAAATTTTGATGTAAAATGTTACTTTGAATTGAACTTTTTCATGTTATTCAATTGAAAATGACGCGGGTTCTTTTTTTTTATATTGTTTACTGATTTCAGTGGTAGAGTATCAAATTTCGTTCGATTTCCGATCCCATATTTCCTTATTTTCATTTGTTCCCAATTATTTCCTTCTCCTCTCCATAATTTTTTGGTGATCTCTTTGAGCTATACTTATACATACAGTGTCCGCCAAAACCTAAGCACCCCCTAAAGAATTTTTTCTTATATCAAATTTTTTTTGAGAAAACGGCGTTATTGAGTAAGTTTTTGTGTTTATTTTATTTATTGATACGTTAATTATTGACAAACGAAAACATAAAAAATTCAGGGTTTTGTAAATTAAGAGTTAACATTTAATAAACAATAAAATTTAGAAACTTCATCGGACAAAACTAAACACCCCCTTCTTAAGATTTAATAAAAACTGTTAAAATAAATATTTAGTTGAAAATCCTTTATACTGGGTAACATAGGCACATCTTTAAAGCATAGAGAATATTTTATTATAAATGATGTCCTGTGATATTCCTTCCAAAGGCTACTTTCAAAGCTTCAAAGGGATTTTTCTTGGTTTTGCAATTTTCCTTGTAGATTTTCGTGTTAACGATCTCCCAGAGGTTCTCAACAGGATTCAAATCTGGGGACTGGCCAGGCCAACCAAGAACTTGTATCCCATTGCTCTGAAACCAGGCTTTTCAAACTTAAGTGGTATGTGTTTGGATCGTTGTCCTGTTGGAACCTCCATTTAAGTGGAATCTCTTGATCGGTGTTAGGAAGCATCACATCATTTGGTATGCCAAAGTGCATAAAACAATCCATAATTCCTTTACTATAATGAATTGGCCCACTCCCTTGACCAGAGAAAAAACCAGAGACCATTACAATCCATCCTCCGTGCTTTACAGAGGCTTTGGAAAAATTTGGTTTCAATCTTTTTCATTTTGGTCTGCGTACTCGCCTTATTCCATCCGAATCTTTCATAATATACTTGAATTGGTAGTACTTGGATTCGTAGGACTCAAAGATTCGGATAAATTAAGGCGAGTACGCAGACCAAAATGAAAAAGATTGAAACCAAATTTTTGCAAAGCCTCTGTTAAGCACAGAGGATGGAGTTCAATGGTCTCTGGTTTTTTCTCTGGTCAAGGGAGTGGGCCAATTCATTATACTAAAGGAATTATGGATTGTTTTATGCACTTTGGCATACCAAATGATGTGATGCTTCCTAACACCGATCAAGAGATTCCACTTAAATGGAGGTGCCAACAGGACAACGATCCAAACACATACCACTTAAGTTTGAAAAGCCTGGTTTCAGAGCAATGGGATACAAGTTCTTGGTTGGCCTGGCCAGTCCCCAGATTTGAATCCCGTTGAGAACCTCTGGGAGATCGTTAACACGAAAATCTACAAGGAAAATTGCAAAATCAAGAAAAATCTCATTGAAGCTTTCAAAGTAGCCTTTGGAAGGAATATCGCAGGATATCATATATAATAAAATATTCTCTATGCTTTAAAGATGAGCCTATGTTACCCAGTACAAAGGATTTTCAACTAAATATTAATTTTAACAGTTTTAATTAAATCTTAAGAAGGGGGTGCTTTAGATTTGTCCGATAAAGTTTCTAAATTTTATTGTTTATTAAATGTTAACTCTTAATTTACAAAACCCTGAATTTTTTATGTTTTCGTTTGTCAATAATTAACGTATCAATAAATAAAATAAACACAAAAACTCAATCGTTTTCTCAAAAAAAATTTGATATAAGAAAAAATTCTTCAGGGGGTGGTGCTTAGGTTTTGGCCGACACTGTGTGTAGCAATGGTGAATTATTATCGCGTGTTTTCATGAAGCCAATGGTGAATTAGTTGACGTCAACGGAACAATTCCTCAGTTTACGTTGACGTCCAACGTAAGCGACGCAGCAGCAGCGATAATAATTCACCATTTAATCGGCGGCACGATAATAATTCATCAATGTCAGTTAGCCAGCCTGTGCTGACGGTTAGTAGGTGGCGCTGTTTCGTGTATGAATTGCTATAGTTTTCCTTCCGATATGTAGATGGCGCCGTTGAAAGTATTTAGTACTTCGTTTAGTATTTGACATACTACTGTGAAATTATCCGTCTTACTATTGTGAATGATAGTGGTTTTAGTTCAATTCTTTCTTTAAGTTATTCCATCGGTCGTACGAAGTTTGCGGCGTAATGTAAATAAGTTGTGTTTATCTTTGTAACTGAAAAACTATAAAAACTAAAGTAAAACTACTGCCGGTTATTTAATTTTTAAGTTATATGTAGCAATGTACTGTAAAATCAACCCATTTCAAAACGATAAATTGAATAAGAAAGAGAAGAGAGACAGAAAAATAAAAACAAAGAAACTAACCAACTCTTGGAATGGACCACAAAAAAACATATATTCTCATTTTGGAATTAGTGTTGCCACAGCTTGGAATTTTGTTCATATATTGGGACATCCGCCTTTTATTTATTGGGGTTAAGCTAAGCACGAAGTTGATTTGTGTATGTTGCGGTTTTACACACTGATTTTAACATAGTGGCCACACATTTTTTCGTTATTCAAAGTGGTACTTGGAGCTTGTCGGCAAGCGGAGGGAAGCGGTGCGAAAACGAAAAGCAAAAGAAATTAAGAAGAAGATAGCACTTAAAATCGTTTTTAAATATCTTAGCACTGTGTTAACACGCTGTCGTCTAAAAAACAGCTATTGTCATTTGAAGCGAAGTTAAAAGTGTAATTTGGTAGTTGGTTGTGTTGAAATGTGGTGAGAAAGAAAAATTGTGTACATTGAAGTCAAAAATTAATTTAAACTTTGTGCATTTTGTCAAAACTTGTATATTAAAAATAGTTTAAAAATGTCTTTTAAATGGAAAAGCTCATATACATAGCCGTGTTCACGTTCTTTATAAAGTAAGTTCTCTGAGAGAATCTTTTTCGCAGAAAATCACCGTTGCAACGCCTTGTCTACTAAGCCTACTAAGCCTCTGGGTGAAATTTTCTATTATAGATAAACGTCTTCTTAACATAACCAGGTGCTAACTTGAGAATAATTTTTATTTGCGGCTGAATTAACTTCTTTTTTTTTGTTTATTATAGGGGTATTCACAATCTAGAGTAACGTCCTGGGTAACAGAGTAACAGGGTAACAGTGCACAACCACTACAACAAAATATACGTAAGTTACTCTGTTACTCTTTTACCCTTTTAGTCAAGCTATTTTCTAGTGTAAAATAATCTTACACTTTTGCCTTTTTTTACTATTTCTATAGAAACGTTTGAACTTGTTTATGATTGAGAGGTAATTTTCGTTCATCAAAATGAAAAATTTGAATGAGAGCAAAATATTCATTTAAAAATTTTTTTTTTTTTGTTGTCAGCTAAAATTATTTTGAGAAACAAAAAGCAAATATACGTGCAAAGTATCGAGTATGCTCACTATTCAGAGTAACTGAGTGCACATTTACCCCGTTACTCAGCTCGTTACTCCAGATCGTGAATAACTCTTATAGTAGGAGATACGAATAAGGAAAGATTTGCACCCATCTGTTTAATGGATGAAACCTATTTTTTATGAAAGTAAATACGTTTAGAAACATATTGTGAGTGGGTTGCCTAAAAAAATCCTGGCAAGGCTATGGTTCATTCCATATTGAAAAAAGAATTTTTTCAAAAAATGCACTCATCTGTTTAATGAAAAAATTATATACCATTCGAAAGCTTAGAGCCTGTACAATATGTTAAAGTAGGGTTGCCTATTTTTTTCATGGCAAGGCATAGGGTTGCCAGGCTTTAAAAGGTCGGCCAAAACCACAAATTTGCACTCATCTGTTTAATGAAAAAATTATATACCATTCGAAAGCTTAGAGCCTCTACAATATGTTAAAGTAGGGTTGCCTATTTTTTTCCTGGCAAGGCATAGGGTTGCCAGGCTTTAAAAGGTAGGCCAATACCACAAATTTGCACTATGTGTTTTAAAAAAAATGTGTTTAATGAAAAAATTATATACCAATCGAAAGTTTAAAGCCTCTAAAATATGTTTACGTAGAGTTGCCTATTTTTTTCCTGGCAAGGCATAGAGTTGCCAGGCTTTAAAAGGACAGTCAATACCATAAATTTGCACTCATCTGTTTAATAAATAAATTTTGTGTTAAAATAAAGATAATTTCATCGCGAACACGGTGATACAGGGTTGCTTGTGAAAAACCTGTTTTAAGCCAGGGTTGCCGAGCTTTAAGAAATGAAATATTGGTACAAATGAAAATGTGTGACAGAGAGATCCGAGCAAACTATTTGGTTAGGATGTATACTAGACCTACCGTTAAAATTTAAAATGAAAAAAACCTTGCTCCAAGGGGCTAAAAAGTTTCCTATTGGTGTAAATATCAAGTATAAAAATTTTGGTTTCGATCGGAAAATATTTGACCATGCCGCAAGGCCGGAAAAACGCTATTTATATGGAAAAATGGAGCCCTAATCGCAAGAATCAGTACTATCTTTGAAACTATTTGAGATAAGTGAATGAGATTTAGTATGTGAACGAACAATGCTAAAGTTATTTGCATGCAATAAAAAAATGGACGATGCCACGCCCTTTCCTTCTTAAAAAAATTAAATTTGTCATATCTCTGAAACTATTTGACACATATGAATAAGATTTGATTTCAGGTAATGGGAAGTGAACAGGATATGGCACTGTAAAAATGTTAAAGCAATTTAAGGTACTTAGTTGATATAGAAGCAGTAATTTTTTCTGTTCCTATTATGGTCTCCTAAATATAGACACCATGCAATAAAAATTTGGTCCCGATCGGAACATATTTGACCGTGCCACCAGGCCGTTAAATGTCGGAAAAACGCTATTTATGTGAAAACAAGGAAACAATCAATCCTATCTTTGAAACTATTTGACATAGGGGCCCCGCCCGTTTTTGTTGAAAATTTTTTCCCAATGCCAATTAGATAAATACCAAACCTCATTTACCTGAGTCAAATATTTTCAGAGTTACAACAAATTTCGGTTGGAGGGGGCGTGGCACTGCCCATTTTTTTATTGGATACTATTTACTTAAGTATTGTTCATTTATATACTAAATCTTATCCTCCTATGTTAAATATTTCCAAAGATGGGATTGATTGTTTCCTTATTTTCATATAAATAGCGTTTTCCGACCTTTAACGGCCTGGTGGCATGGTCAAATATGTTCCGATTGGGACCAAATTTTTTTGCATGGTGTCTATACTTAGGAGACCAAAATAAGAACAGAAAAAATTACTGCTTCTATAGCAACTAAGTGCCTTTAATTGCTTTAACATTTTTACAGTGCCATATCCTGTTCTGTTCACATTACCTGAAATCAAATCTTATTCATATGTATCAAATAGTTTCAGAGATATGACAAATTTGATTTTTTTAGAAGGAGGGGGCGTGACCCCACCCATTTTTATTAAACATATTTTTCCCAGTGCCAATTACATATGTACCGAGTCTCATTCCCCTGAGTCCAATATTTCCAGAGATACAAGAATTTCGGGTCGAGGGGGCATGGCATTGCCAATTTTTTTGTTGGATGCAAATAACTTAAGCATTGTTCATACACATACCAAATCTCATTCACTTATCTCAAATAGTTTCAAAGATAGTACTGATTCTTGCGGTTAGGGCTCCATTTTTCCATATAAATAGCGTTTTTCCGGCCTTTAACGGCCTTGCGGCATGATCAAATATTTTCCGATCGAAACCAAAATTTTTATGCTTGATATTTACACCAATAGGAAACTTTTTAGCCCCTTGAAGCAAGGTTTTTTTCATTTTAAATTTTAACGGTAGGTCTAGTATACATCCTAACCAAATAGTTTGCTCGGATCTCTCTGTCACACATTTTCATTTGTACCAATATTTCATTTCTTAAAGCTCGGCAACCCTGGCTTAAAACAGGTTTTTCACAAGCAACCCTGTATCACCGTGTTCGCGATGAAATTATCTTTATTTTAACACAAAATTTATTTATTAAACAGATGAGTGCAAATTTATGGTATTGACTGTCCTTTTAAAGCCTGGCAACTCTATGCCTTGCCAGGAAAAAAATAGGCAACTCTACGTAAACATATTTTAGAGGCTTTAAACTTTCGATTGGTATATAATTTTTTCATTAAACACATTTTTTTTAAAACACATAGTGCAAATTTGTGGTATTGGCCTACCTTTTAAAGCCTGGCAACCCTATGCCTTGCCAGGAAAAAAATAGGCAACCCTACTTTAACATATTGTAGAGGCTCTAAGCTTTCGAATGGTATATAATTTTTTCATTAAACAGATGAGTGCAAATTTGTGGTTTTGGCTGACCTTTTAAAGCCTGGCAACCCTATGCCTTGCCAGGAAAAAAATAGGCAACCCTACTTTAACATATTGTACAGGCTCTAAACTTTCGAATGGTATATAATTTTTTCATTAAACAGATGAGTGCATTTTTTGAAAAAATTCTTTTTTCAATATGGAATGAACCATAGCCTTGCCAGGATTTTTTTAGGCAACCCACTCACAATATGTTTCTAAACGTATTTACTTTCATAAAAAATAGGTTTCATCCATTAAACAGATGGGTGCAAATCTCTCCTTATTCGTATCTTAGACTATTATGTTTGTTAAAAAATTAATTATATGAATTTTTCATGCATTACATATTTTCAAACAAAAGTGTGAGATTATTGGAGTTATTTTTCTGGCAACACTAATGCCGAATGCATTCTCTTCGCTTCAAAATTCTTTTCTCTTTCAGATTTTAATAAAATCAGCAAATTTTATTTTCTCTGACATCCGTTGTTTCTAATCAGACTCCATTTTCGGTGGTTCACATCGGCTTCTCGGCTTCAAATCCAACTTTGAGTATCGCAAGAATGTAAACAAATAACAAAGAGCAAAAATGACAACTTGGTCGAATAATCAGCGTTGCATTTGTAATTGTCATTAAAAGTACTTATTTGTTGAACATATATACTAAATAAAACGATGCTCACTCAGGCTAATATTTAGTATTAGTGAGTTGTCAGTAGTGACAGGAATTTTGTTATTTTTTGGTTTAAGTTTACACATACGTATTTATTTTTTTTGTATCATTGTTTCATGAAGTAACAATGCAATTGGCCCGTATATACTTTCAAATATTTCAATATTATTTGATGAGTTCGAGTTTATTTTGCATCACTTATTTGGCCTGTTTTCACCGAAGATTAAAAATGGGATTTACGGTTATTTTCAGATTAAGTTAACGTTTAATGCATGATGAATGAGGTGGATTGCGGCTTAATCTCATTTTAAATCTCCGGTGGAATAAGGCTACACAGAAAAAAAACTTACCGTGAAATTAACTTTAAATTTTGTATTCTATAGCTTTTTAAATTTTCTATAGGAAACAAAAACAACAATTCAAAGTTTCAAAACTAGTTTTACTTTTCTACAGTTAAATCAAAGAACTATATAAGTTGATGTCGCGCGCGACTGAAAACTATTTTATATAACAGAAAGATTTATTTACAATTTAATGAATAAAAATTTGACGATTATTAAACTTTTTCCACATAGATTTAGATCTTGCCCGTCACTGTTAAAAAACGAAACACCTGATACCCCAAATTAGGTAAGGCAGATAGATAGGTACGAGTTTAATATTAAATTTAATTTACAGGTTGGCCACAATGTTTTCACAGAAATATTAATTTTACTTTCTTATTTCTTTAGTATTTTACGTTAGTACTATAGGGTAGAAGGAGGCGGCTTCGACACGTGGGAGGCTTAGTCAGTGCCAAATTTTGCCATTTCTATTCACACTAACTCCCGAGTGTAATGCAAAATGCCCTACTCCTAATGGTACGCAGTTATCATAGAAATTGCTCTGCACAATTCTGCTAGTGTCCGTGGTTAGTCCTGATTTTATGTTTTTGTAGCAAGTTGAATGAAATGATTGGTTGTTGCTTTTTGTGTGAAACTCGGTTAATAACATTAAATTGCCTTTTTTTAGCATATACTTAGAAGAATTATTACTCTTAATACTGCATTTAAGATTTACAAAATAAATGAAAGGAAACTGAGAAAACTTGGAAACAAGTAGTTATGGGAATATTCGTCAAATGTATATAATATTCAACAATTTTCCCTGAATCTGATTTTTCACAATGTATGGAGTCCGATGCTAATGCCGATGCACAAATTAATATGGAATCAGCCTGAATCAGATCCGGAACTTGTTGAAGGCTTTTATCTTCTTGATCCGAATGATCCCTGATTTTCGCTCTCCCATTGCATCTCTGGAAGGAATTCGTTCTTTACCATTTATTTTAGAAAGTTCGAAGGTTCCGAGAAATTAAAGAAAATCACGAATTGATACGACTGACGAAGCCTCCCCAAAGCTGGAAGGTTTTGTCATTACAATAACAAACATTGCGAATTCAAAATAACATGCATAATTGCATTTGGAAAAAAATAAACACTTTTTTGTTAGGGTGTCAAACCCTCCTCCTTCTACCCTGCCTAAACTCTTAATAAAGCTGTGTGAAATTAACACGTTCTGTGTAAAAAGGAGCTAGAATGTACTGCGTAAAAAGTTTTTCTTTCAAATTTATAAATGATGTGACAATTTCACTCAGCAATGTGTCAAATTCTCTCAAGAATGTATAAACACAAAGTACTGTATGGCAGTGGCGGGTCTAGCATTGTCAAGAGGGGGGGGGGGGGGGGCCGATTGACTACATTTCTAGATAATAACAGAATGTTTTTAAAATCTAGAAGGTAATTACAAAAAAACATTCACAACTTTTGTGAGGGCCAAGTTGTCTTTGAAGATAAAAACATTTCCTAGTGTAAATAAGGACACAAAAGAAGTAGTAGCATTCAAAGTCGGATTGCAATGGCAACTCCGCTGCATGTAGTTAAAGTATCTTACGGATACAATTGGTATTCGAGGGGAGTTGCTGAGTATGAAAATAACGCGAAGATATTAACAAAAAGAAGTGGATAATAACAGAGAACCAAGTTGGGCGAAAAACTGCAGCACGTTCTTCACTAAAGAATGAACATAGAGAGCGAATAAGAGGTGAAGAGCACTTTTAGTTTGTTTTTTTTATTTTTGGATGTAAGCTGGTGGCATACAATAAGTAGGGAGGCAGAGTGGGGAAAATATTGAACGAATGCATATCGTCGTGAGAACGAAACACTCCTTGACTACGTTCGTCTCTTCAGCCATCCGCATGGGCCCACATCCAATGAATTGAACTCCACTGCGCTTGGTTGCCTTGCGATGCGTTGCTTGCGCTCAATCGTCAGTTGGATTCAGACCGAAGTGTTCGTCTACGTCGGTTGTCGTAACGGTCCGGTTGGTTTATTAAAAACAACAGAAAAAAAAAAAGAAATCAGAGTTATAATAAAGGAAAACGGTTACCACGGTATTGTTGTTTTTCCAATTAATTGGATTTTCCACAAAAGTGCAGTAAATTCGGTTGTGTCGACTTTGCTATGTAGCTGTGCGGCGTACGGTTTCACCTTCGGGGTCAAAAATCGCTGAGACAGCTGAAAATAACAGCGAACGCATACTTTAATTGATTTATTAATAAATTAACGAGTATCTGATGGATTGGATACGCCATGAGTAGACCAGTTCGTGTTACATACCGAAATACACAAAAACCGAAAGAAAAATCAATTTTGTGTGAAGTTTTCATCTTTCGAATAAGAAAAAAGTCCACAATCCGTGAAGTGCATTACGTTTTTTGTGCGGCTGTAAAATATACAATTGTATCTTTTATCTCAAAAGTATCTTGTACATACAATCGATAAAACAAAATTTTGGTTGTGTAAAAGTTGCTGCTGCTGCTTTGTTGCCAAAATCAGAAAATTTTCATTGATTTTTCACTTTGCTCTCACCACGACGACGACAATTGGATTTGAGCGTTTCGTTTGAGTTGCCTTCCCTGGCGCTCCGAAATTCGGGTGCGGGTCCTTTCCCGACTTTGGTGCAGTTGTCGGTGGTGGTGGTGACTGACGAGGTGGTGGTGCTGGTGGTGGCAATTTCGTTTGCTCATTCGGTTGTGCGATGGCAGCGGTCGGTCGGTTGTGTTCGGTCGGGCGTGTTGAGTGTATGTGTGTGTTGCCATCAAACACATACAGTTACATATGTGCCACTTGAGCTTGTATTAGTGTTGCTGTATCGTTTAGGGGAAGCAGCGGCGACGGCATGTGAATATCCTTTTAATGTTTTGCCTCGAGGCATTCAAAGGACACTCGCATTTAGTGCTCTAGCGCTTTTGTACTGCCAGCTCTTTCCCTGCAACTCTTTTGCATTCCACTCTTATTGCATTACTCTCTCTCTCTCTCACGCTCAAAGTACGCTCTCTTTTGAAAAAATTTGTGCGCTCACTAGCAGCATGTTATCCTGTATGTCTGTCCTTTCTGGTTTTTTGTTGATTTTGCCACATTTTCCGAGCAATTGACGAAGGAATCGTTTCGTTCGTTCGTTCGTTGCGCTGCATTTCGCTTCCATGCTGTGCCAGCATATCCTTAATGGTCCTTTATGTTAAAAGTTTTTGTTTTGTCTTTTTTTTTGTTTTTGTTGTATACACACACAATAAATGCGGCGGCTGCACTCGCTCGCTCTCGCGTGTATCATGTTATGTATGTCCTGTGTCTTAGTCGCTGGAAAGGCAATAAGAAAAAAACAAAAAAATCAAAGAGAAATTTTTAAAGCAAAATAAAAAACAAAATCGTAAAATCTTTTTTTTTTCTTGCGTTGTGTTTGTATGTGAATTTCGTTGTTATTTTTCGTTTATCCTGCGATATCCTTTGCGCGTTGGTTTCTTTGCCGCATTCTTTGTCACATATTCCTCGTCGTTATTCCTTTTGTTATTCATATCCTACCGTGTTTTGTGTCGTCAAAATAGAATATCGTTAGAAAGCGCAAAAAGCAGACGAGAAAATATCATGCTCTCCTGCTTATCCTAGTGGAATCCTATGTCGCGCGAAAATAATCGATAAAAATCAAAATAAAACACGCAAAAAATGTGAAATGCAGTGAAAATCCTGTGAATCCTATGTGAAGAAAACCATACAACCAACTAATAGTGTATTTTTTTTCAAGTGTAAACTAATTTTTCTCAATTTCATTCATTTTCTGCGCCTAAAAGCATACTATCAAAATTTCCTAAAATAAAAAAATTAAAATTTGAGTGAATATTTGCGTTAAGGACAAAAGTAAGGATATCTTACTTAATATCCTTACGATAGCAGTGCAAACATATATAAACGACGTCAAAAACCAAAGAGGCTTTGCAATAGTCGCGCTCCCCCACTCTTCCCAGTCGCGGGTAGACATATCAAAAAATATACACACATAGACAGTGGAGTTTCTGTCCCCCCCTTAACAATAATAGGGACCATCACGAAAAATTGCTGTGCTTCACTTGAAAGCGCAGTTTTTTAGTTCTTTTTTGTTCTGTTTTCGAACAGTTTTCTGTGTGCTTGTGCTTTTGGAGTTTTTTGTTCCATTCACCTCTGACTGGGATTGGGACTTACCCTATGATACTGTGGTGCGTTGCATGTAAATAGTTGCGCTTATATTTTATCCGAAAAAACAAAAGGATACAAAAGGAACAAAGCGCGTTGATACCCATATAAATTTTTTTGGGCTAAATAAAGAAAAATACATACATATATGTATATATAAAAACTGCGCAACTGAATGGACTATGGAGTGGTGGTGTATCATCGTCATCGAGTGACACTTGGATCTACATGTTGTCCTGACTTTTGAAAAAGGTGAGTCCAATGTTCATGTTGATTTTCATTTGAATTCTTTTCAATAGACGAGGTTTATGGACTGAATTAAATTTTATTCGTGGTCAAAGTTCACGAAAAACTGTTTTAGCGAATACATTTAGCCCGGAATTTCAGTTCTAATTTATAACATTTCTGGTTTATAACATTTCTAGGTGATTTGCTATAAAGAAAAAAGTTCTAAAAATTTATATTTTAGAAAATATTCAAATTTAAAAGCGTGCAAAATTACTATACATTTGTAATGTTCAAACTCGGTTATTTTTTGCATTTTTTAAACATATAAACTTTTATTACTTTGAATTAAAATAACACCTCGATCACCGGAAATTTGATTGAGTTATATAAGTGATTTGTCCAGTTTTAAAATCTTAAAATAAAAAAAAAAATCTAAGATCGTTCTTGACATCAAAAAAATAAAAACTACGAGATTGTCTGAATTGTTTTGAGAATAAGTACCCATAATATTTTCCGATACAAATCTTTATGACAGTTAAAAAGTTTGACCATTTTTAAATAAGGTTCCTTTGGCTTTGGTTCCTTCCAATTTTTCTGAAACCCTTTTTTCACATAAGGGTAAATTTTTTCGTAATCAATCAAGATTTGAGTTGACATCTCCGATTTTTTTGAAAATTTTCACCAAAGCTTTTATCTTTTTTAAAGCCATTATGGAGCCTGGTGCACCCTTTTTATTTTTTTTTTTAAATATTTTCATTTAAAAGTAAATCTTATTACAATTATTTTGCGATCCCCAGAATCGTGGTATCTTTTACGGTTTTGAAGCTATGAGTTTTTGAAGTTTCTTAATGTTAGATTTATCATGAGTCGTTGGTACACGTGCGCTACGAAATTGTTCTTGCTTGATATTACGTTTCTTTTTATAACATCTTAACCCATTATATCGCGTTATTATTGGTCTTTTTGACCTTTTTTTTCAAAAACTTGGTTATAAACAATATTAATAGAAAATCTTCAAATTACAAAATTAAATTCGTATTTTTGACAGAGATAATACTGTAAAATTTATCTCTAAAATTTATTTTTTTTTTTTTTTGAATTTTTTATTTGGCAAATTTTAAGATTAGTTTAATTATAGGCAGATGATCTAGCAAACATCAATTTTTTTAGTTTTATAAATAAAAACTAAGTGGATGAAAATGGACCAAAAATTGCTGGCCACTGATCCACTACAATATTTTTTCCTCCATAGCATTTGCATCACACTTTTTTAAAATTTTAAAAATTAAAATAAAAATACCGTCGTTTGCTAGTCTTAAAATTTGACAAATATCGTTGTTTAAGATTGTCTAATTTGTAAGTGTTGAATAAAAGTATATGAAAGCTTGCAGGAAAATTTTTTAAAAAAATCGGTGAGAACTTCAAATTGTTACTAAAACAATAATATCACAATGAAAATAGCAAATATTTTAAAAAAGTTTAAACTGGTGAGTAGGCATCCTAATTGTAATTTACTCGTGTACCTACTTTACAAAATTTCTAAATTTAAAAAAAATTAAAAAAATCGCACTAACACTCACTGTCAAAAAATTATAACTGACTGAAAACAGAACTGTTTTGTTGAGGAATAGTAGTTATTTCCGAAACGTGCTGTGATTAGTAAATTTTCCTAATTGATTTTTTTTTCGAAACATTTTTAGTAGAGTGCCTACGACTTTTACCATAAGATTTCTGTTAGAGTGAATGAATTTATATGGTCGAGCCCGAGTAAAAAAATTATGGCTGTACAAAGGGCCAAACTTCATTACTTTTTTTGGGCTGTTCAAGGGCCAAACATGGTGTTTTTGCAGGACATTTTTTCCGTACACGATGCTTCATATGGGCTTAACATGGGCTGTACGTGGGCCGTACAATTTATTGTTCTATTGAAATTTATTTTATAAGATTTTGGGCGAACAGCAAAAAATTCAAGTGTGGCAGACATCGTTAAGCTGCGCGACTCAGAACATTGAGAGTCGCTGTTCGAAACCCAAGGATGGCGGAAAAATAATTTTTTTTTTGACATATAAAATTGGTCTGTTGGTTGTTCTTTTTAAATTGAAATAATTTTTTTTTTTATTTTAACTTTGCATTTCAAAGAATTTACTCTTTCGGCTGTTTGCCGTTCAGGATATGAACCTGGGAATCCCAAGTGTTCTGCGATACGCACGTTAAATTCTTCGTTTTGACTATGAAGCCCTCGGGTGACCTTCGGCAAACTTCGGGTGTTCCAAAAAACTATCAGTTAAAACTTGTTGACAGCTTGCCATAGATATAATCCCTCAAGTGTACCTAGATATTCTTCGTTTTGACTATTAAGACTTCGGGTGGTCTTCGGAAACCTTCGTGTATAGCATAAAAACATTTCCATACCTAATATATACTCATTTCCAAAATTTCAGCTCAATTGGACGAATGGTTTCTGAGTGATAATGCTTCAGACACACAGTCATTTTTATATATATAGATAGAAAAACCAGGTAACTCCGTTTTTGCGGAAAAACCAGGTAACTGACCGTGTTTAGCTGTGTTTGTGCCTAAAATTGAGTGAAATTCCTTAAAAAATCTTCGTTCTCATTAAAAATTGAGTTTCCCCACGTTATTTTACGCCAGAAAACGAATAAAAATGAAAAAACATTCTGAATTCATCAAAAAAGTTAAACGGGTTTTTCTCCCGTTTTTGAAAAATGCAGTTACCTGATTTTTCCGCGCGGCCACAGATATTTTACATCAATATATTTGTATAACGCCAAGTACGATAGATATTTTTTTTTTGCTTCTAACAAATTTGACTGAGTTATAGCAGAAAAAAGATTGAAATTTCACAAATTTTTTACAATTTTTTATATCAACGTCAAATGAAACACTTTTTTTTTGCATATATTGTTTATAAATAAACTTTTTTAGCAGTTTTATTCCATGGCATATTTGATTTCAAACATTTTAGGCCTATGCTGAGCAAAATCAATTTATGTATATTTCGTGAAGATATTAAGGTTTAGGCTCAATAGGGACACTTCGATTTCTTTCAAAAATTAATATTTTTGATACAATCCGCTATGTTCTTCTACAGAGGTTTATGAGAAGTTGTCTAGAGTATCTTCAAAATGTTCAATGAGTGTAGAGTGGCTGATTTGGAGGCTGAAAAGTTGGATCTGTTGACTTAGGCCGAACGTTTTGAAAATGCTCTGGGCAACTTCTTATCATCCTTACTCTACTAAATCCCTAATATCTTTCATTCAATTTTGCTCAGCATAGTCTTAAAATGTTTGCAATTAAATATGTCATTGAATTAAATTGCTAAAAAAATTATTTAAAAAAACAAAGTGTTTCGAAAAAATGGTTTGCAAAATGTTGCAATTATTTTTAATTTAACTTTCTATAGTTATTGCTTAAATAAAAAACAAATCAAAAGCACAAAAATATTGTTGGAAAACTTTAATTATTATAGTATCAGAAACAAAAAAAAAACCTCGACCATATCAATTCATTCACTTTTATAGAAATCTTATGTTTTAATGTTTTTAACGCCCTGGGAACTCCACTATTTATAAACTAAAGTTTTAAGTTGTTTTCAAAAATATTCAGGGAATTTCTTAATAGTAGGGGTGATGTGTATAGTTTGGTCCGCTTTTCAGTTTTTTCAATGTGATAAACTTTCCAAAAAAGTATTTCTACAATGCTTGCAGCGTCAAACGAAGTGACAATGATATTTTTATGTCTTACCATTGAATAGAAATCTTACTTTTTTCGTTCCAATATCAAACGGTCCCAGATACACAATTCAAGTGTACCTTGGACCATCGAAGATGGAAGAAAATACATTTTATATAGGTAATAAATAACGAAAGAACCATTTATTATGTAATCAAAAGTAAAATTTTTTTCAATGAAAATAAAAAATTCATCATAAATAAAAAATTATATTGTAACACAAAAAAATCTTTTTAGAAAAAAATAATGAATTAAACAAACATAAACCACGTAAATAATAATAACAATAACAATTGAAAGGCGATTATGGCTTCCTGGTCAGTGGCGGATCCAGCATTGTCAAGAGGGGGGGCCGATTGACTACATTTTTAGATAATAACAGAATGTTTTCAAAATCTTTACATATAATTTAGGTTTGAGAGAGGGGGCGATCGCCCTATCGCCCCGCTCTGGATCCGCCACTGTTCCTGGTTGCCCGTCAAAAAAGGCTCGCTGGTCAATAAGCATAGGTCCAAGGTACACACAGACATTTTGTTTTTAAAACTATCAACTACCATAATATGTATTAATTTAAATACATCTAAAACACACTTAAAGCCTAAAACAATAACTAAACTTGCTTGCTGATGTTGTAAAACTTAGGTATTTTAAGTAATTTTCTCACAAAACGTTTTTTAGTTTATTCCAAAAACACTTTTTCCGCCACTTTGTTCACACGCATACAGCTTGTCGGTCTGAAGTCTACTAAGTAATATCAGTCAGCGGTATGAGTGGAAAATACCACCCGATCAAGAAAAGTATATCAAAATGATATCCAAAATTTGTCAGTAACATACTTTATTTTGATAAAAAAGGATATCACAGTGATATACTGAATGTAACGCTTTGCGTATATCACAATGATATCAAAAAAAGATATCAAAATGATATCAAAAAATTATATCAAAATGATATACAAAAATTGTATATCATTTTGATATCCATTTCTGATACAAAATTGACATAACCAATTTTGAGTCTGATAACTAAAGCGACGCAGATAATGGCGAAATTTTGCAATATTGTGGTTGATCGCCGGCAACAAGTTTTTAGAAATCGCCCGCATGCAGCAACTGAATGGAGTGTCGGTTTTTTTGCACTCAATTATATTTGTGTGCTTTTCACTTTTTCTTCACTAAAATTGGATGCGCGTTCGTCTTCCATAAAATCCACAAACGAAAACGTAAAATTTGACATATCAGCAGCTGATATAATTTTGATATCATTTTGATATACATTTCTGATACAAAATTGACATAATTTTATTTATTATTAGTTTCGAAACTAAAAATAATATTCGGACAATACCGCACGGTCGAATTTAATATTTTGCAATTCTTTAAAAAAGATCTTAAAAACCGCCTTATTGACCGCGCTATTTTTAAAAAATTAAAACAAAATTAATAAGTTTTAAAATTTATTAAGTGTATGCATTTCGACTTTCGTCATCATCAAGTCTTGAAAAACGTTTGTGCTGATGATGACGAAAGTCGAAATGCATACACTTAATAAATTTTAAAACTTATTAATTTTGTTTTAATTTTTTAAAAATAGCGCGGTCAATAAGGCGGTTTTTAAGATCTTTTTTAAAGAATTGCAAAAAATTGACATGTTTTTCAATGATATCAAAAATATATCAAAATGATATACAAAAATTTTATATCAGCAGCTGACAAATTTTTGATATCATTTTGATATATATTTCTGATACAATGACAAGAACATGACAAATTTTCTTGATCGGGCATAGAAGAACACTATGGTACACGAGCAGGTGTAGAGTGGTAACCGATATTCGCACTAAGGTACACACATCTCCCCTACTATTTTCTGTAAACGGCATAAAATTATTATTTTTAAGCATAAATCTTCTTAAAATTTGGCACATTTTTAGAAAACTTCTTAGAAATAAGATTTCCAGTAATTCCCGCTTGATAGCTATCCGCTTATTTGACAAAACTCTTTTAATTGCTAACCTAAACCTGCTACAAAATTTATGCAACGAAACTTTTTGAAATAAAATTAAATATTTTTTTGAGCGCATAACTAAGAGTTATTTTTGTAATAATGCCTTTATTATTTTCTGAACCACAACTGCTCGTGTATACATATGTAGGTATTGGATTTGATATTAAAAATTCTCAATTTTTATTGTGATTTGTTGCACTGGCATCATTTCCTCACACTTTGTATGTGATACTAACCAAAATTATGAACGTACAAGTCAAACCAAATTAACATTAATTAGAAATTTTATGATCATCAATTGTTAACGAAAATCATATAAAACTCATTTCCTGGCAGAGGTATCAAATTATGATATTTTGATGATGATGAGATGTAAAATAAAGCACTTAACGATTTGAATTTCATGAATTTGGTTGGTGTTATTTCAGATAATTTAAAAAATATTTCTAATAATCTTGTGTTACATGGGCATTTCCATGGTGTCGTAAGTGACCGCCAAACACATTTGAGGTAAAAAAAAGTCAAAATAAAATGGATATTTCAATGACTAATTTTAGGATGCATGATGTCTCTTAAAAATGGTATTGCCATTTTTGTATTTCTCTTGGTGCTTTTTACATATGTATAAAATCTCATCCATGTACGTTAAATAGCCTCAGAGATATGATAATTGAAATTTTTGGCTCACGGTGTACTTTTCTGTGGAAATATTCATATACTCGTATCTTATGCACGCTTGTCCTGTGGGTGATTTGAATAAAATTTTCGAGTACCCCATTTTTTTTTACGGAACTCTGTTAAACATCTTATTTCGACATGTTTTCAATAAAAAATTTCAAAATCCTTAGAGCACTTCGGAAATGATCGGCTAACGAACGATTTCCATGTTGCTTTAGCCGAAGCAAAAAAGGATAATTCTGAAAAATAGTTCTAAATGAACTTTTTTTTTCCGGAATTGTATTCACTAATGCATAAAAAATAACGTGTGAAAAGTATGTATGCCCCAAAAAAGTTATTCAATGTCAAAAGTTGCGAAAATAAATTTTTTTCAATTATTTCGCTTACGGCTGCAATTACGAAAAAATAGTGGTCGACAGTTATTTGCCGAGTACACAGTTTTTTAGCTTCAATGATTTACTACGAAAAAGTCTCAAACAGTTTTTCCTATTACTCATGGTTTAGGACGTATGTCAATTTAAAAAGTTTTAAAACTTCGCGATATTTATATGTTGTACTTTTTAATTTGAGATAACTCGCGAACGACTAAAAGTAAATATATACTTGTTTGTAGAAAATTATATTTCCTACAAACCATTCACAGCTTTTTTTTCGTAGGACCTATGGTTTAGGAGATATTTTTTGTTAGATTTGAAGACTTGAATGTTCGAATTTTTTTTTTTTTTTTTTTTTTTTTTTTTTAAGTAAAAAAATTTAACGATAATTATTTCGTATATATGTATCAAATATTATTAAAAGATCATGTAAATGTTAATAAAATAGATCCCGTTAGTTTTTATCAAGCGAAAACAGCAAAACAGATTTCCTTAAAAACAAGTTCTTCAGAATTCCGTAAATTCGAAAATTTTATTCAAATCACCCACAGGACAGGCGTGTTATGTGATTTGCTCGAGTTTTTTTTATCCATATTACTTATGTGATTTGCGTGAGTTTTTTTTGCAAAATTCTTGATTACATATTTTATATTGAACTAGATGTGCCAAATACTTTCAACGCCTTATCCAAAATGAATAATTGAAAATTGTATTAAATACATCAGGGTGCTCGACAGATGGAAAATCGGAAAGACGCATAGGCAAACAATAAGTACGTGCAATGTTTACATTTTCAATTTCGAAAATGAAGAAACTAAAAATAATCAACTTTTTCGATTGTTTTTCTACGACACATTGGCATTGTCTTGAAAACGTTTGTGTCTGCATTTTTTGTGTTTTTTTTTTCTTTTCTAATCCATAGTGAGAAAAGCAGGGAATGAAAATCTATCTAACCACTTAGAAAAGATAAAAAAAAAGAAAATTAAAAAAAAAAAAAACTGAAAAAACAATTTCAAGCGACAACAAATCGCTTAGGCAGACAAAATAAGAAACATGCATACAAACGTACATTCGAAGACATATGGATACGAAGACGCAAGTCATACATAGATATTAGTTGGCTAGACATACGTAGTGCAAGCAAAAGACCTAGTGTGGCCGTATCGAATAACCTGAAGACGATGACTAAAAATCGTAGTGTATGCGAAAAAGAAAAATACAAAACATCAGAAATATTCAATAATAACGTGCTAGATGCATAGCAATTTCAATATGTTTACAACAACAACAAAACAAACTAAGTTACAACTACACCCAGGTATGCTCGGCTTCTTTCTTGTCTTTCACACTCTCCACTCTCCATACATGTGCGCTGACGAAAATCGAAAAGAAAACTCGTCTTAACTTCTTATTCGAATTTGAAATGAAAACCCATGCAAATGAGGGTATCTCACGCTGTAGGGTGCTTCGCGCCTACTGTCGTTACACATGTAACCCAATGAGAAAATAAGCTGGTCTGTTCATATACGTAGTAATTTTCTGTCTTCTTCTATCTAATATATAAAAATCTCGTGTCACGGTGTTTGTGGTCGAACTCCTCCGAAACGGCTCAGCCGATTTTTATCAAATATTTTGTATATATTTAGTAGGTATGAGAACAGGTTGTAAAGTAGTGGTTTTCTACTGCCGGGGTGTGAAGACAATTTTGAGGGAGCGCTACACATTTTAAAAAACCTATAAAAATAAAGAAAATATACATAAAGTAGAAACTTTTTTTCTGTATCAAGGCAAAATTTTTCTTATCTTATTTTATCCCGATCTTTTTATATTGATGATTTTGAAGTTTTGAATTGTTTTGAAATCCAATTCTCTTCGATATCGGAATGAAATAAAAGTCAAGGTGCGATAAATTAGATGTTATCGGATTTGTATTTCAATAAATTAAATTGTTCATCAACACTAATCTGTTTTACTGAAAAGTAATTTCGATTTAATGTTTATTATACAAAGCAACAAAAATTGAGAGTTAAAAATTTTATTGAAATTTCGATAACTTTTTTTTTGTTGCTGTAGAAGATTCTGTATCTGGCAACCATTTTATTCCCTCAGGTCTGAGATCCGAATAATCTTTAATTTAAAGTTCAAAAAACGCTATTTTCAGACATTTGGCGCATATCCTTAATGAACCTAACGTTTTAACTTTTCAAATCGGAGCATTGGTAAGGTGTCTGAATTCCGTACAAATGTAATTTAGTCATTATCATAGAGTTGCGATACATTTATTTCAATGGAAGATATCGTCAATTGTAAACTATCATATCTTTTTGTATAATTTTTAGGAGAGTTAAAAAACAGCTTAGAACTCCTTATTACTGAAGTTTGGAAAAATGTTTTTCTTCTATTTCATAAATCATCATTCTGTTTATTCAGTAGAAGACAAAAATTTCTACAAACTTTAAAAGAAGTGGAGTTCTGAGCTGTTTTTAAACCACTCCAAAAAATCATAAAAAAATATTGGATAGTTTACAAAGATATCTCGGATATTATTATTCAATTGGAAAAGTTAACAAGTGCAATACACTACTGCCTGCATGATCGCCATGTGCCTGAAAAAAGCGTGTTCTGGTTGCCGGATTCGGATTAAACAACCGCAAATTAAGAAAAAAAGTAATCGAGATCCAATTCAAAATTCCGTGTTTTTGGATTCTAAAATTTCAGAACATGGTTCGAAACTTTATTTTATAAAAACCCAATAATATAATTTTTATAATATTTCTTACTTCTAAAACATTTTTAAACAAGAAGTAACTAAACTTTTATGTAAAAAATTGCATTATGTTTAATTTTGTTTTTGCATTTTTAAGGGGGGAGGCGCAAGCTTGTAAGAACTTGAATAGGGGGTGTATATTTAGGGTAGCCCTCATACAAAAGTATTTTTTAAAACGCATTTTCTCACAGACCGGTTAATTGATTCACAATAATTCTATAATTCTTTTATATTAAGTGGCACAGCTTAGGTTAAACAACTATTCTTAAAGGTGCATATTTAGAGTGGCTCTCATACAAAAATATTTTTAAATCGTATTTTTTCAAAGACTGCAAAATCGATTCACCTGAAATTTATAACACGTGACCTTTATGTAAAGGGGCATAACTCAGATTATAAAACTATAATTTAGCATCTATATTTAGGGTGGCTCTTATACAAAAATATTTTTTAAGGTTATACTGCACCGATTTTCATGAAATTAAGTATTTTGTGTGATAGGTATAAGAATAGGTCGTAAAGTATATTTCATACCGCTATGTGATTTGGGTGTCTCTATCCATAAAATCTTTTTGACCTTATGTTTATTTTCACTTTTTTTTTTTTTGATTCGGCATCAAAAAATACCTCTAATCCTATGCCTATTTTTATTTTTTTTTATTTTATTTGTCATAAATTTGTATATTATATAGGGTGTATCTCATAAGGTAACGAATCATCTGGAAGGTGATAGAGGAGGCCTAGACTAACAAAAAATTGCACCTGAGGGGGTATTAAATGTACCCCTGAGGAGTTATAGGGTTAAAACTAATTTTCTGACTTGTTTTAGAAAAAAAATTTTATTTTATTTTATTTAGCGTTTTAGAGAAAAGTTTTTCTATGAGAAACAATCAGCTAATCGTATGAGCTTTTGAGGAGTGTATTTAGTTTATAGAGTTTGAAAGGATTTCTTAAAGGTCTGGACCTTTAAAGTTGATATTTTAACTTTTTCCTAATTTTTGACTTTGGCAATCATTTTAGTATAAAAACGGGAGCGCCAATCATGACATTCTATGATTCTATAGGATTCAAAAAACTCACGAAGATGTGTTTAATACTCATACTCATTCATTAGAGTTAAAATTCTCAAAAACCTAAAAAAAAGCATTACCATTTTTTTTCCTTTTGCGTGAATAATTTTTAACTTTTCTAAGATTTTGTTTTTTCAATATTCGCACATATTCAAAAACAATAAAGAACAAAGGACAATATAATAATGTTCTGTATTCATTGGACGTCGACTATTGGTGGGCTTTATTTTCTACTGGGCAATTGATTTTCAAAGAAAACCCACAAAGATTACGAATGGGCGAACAAAGACGACATGAAGCGCATAAAACGCTTAATATACGGGACACAGCAGGCTACGAGCTTTTTCAGCTCAATAATTTGAATAAGAATAACTTTAACTTTAACAAGCCAGAGGGGCAGTCTCCCTCGGCTAAATGGTAGGGCTTTGTTTAGAACAAAGTCAGGAAAATTTTTATTTATTTGTTGTTGTTCATTTTGAAATTTTGTTTGACTATGTTGCTATTGAATACCCCATACATGTATGTAAGTATATATTTATCAACTATTGATATCTTCCTTTTAAATCCAGAAAAAACAATAAAATCAATTGGCTGGATGGCAGCATACGTTTCGAGCGCGGTAGGGTTCATAGCCTCTTACAGCATCTTCTTCTTCTTCTTTTTTCTCGATGCCATTGTTTTATGTTTGACGCATGCCAATAAATTTCAATAAAATCATGAGTTATTGTAATTTCGAACATTTGGGGGCAGCTTTTGTTTTTTTTTTACTATTTTTGTAACCCGTTCACAGGAAGACATAAGGGCTTCCGATTTGATGCTAAAATAGCGTACATGTGTGAACAGTTGGGCAGTCAAATTCTAGAGAGAATAGAGATGAGGTGATGTGGACTTACAGCAAAGGTAGTACGGAGGGTTTTTTATTTTAGACCAAAAACCGGTTTTTATGAGTAGTCCAAATCGACTGTAAGATTATTGGGTAGAAAAAGAAGTCGTAGCCATAATAAAACCGCGCTTCATTTGGTATCTGGAAATTCTGCCGACAATTTTATCTGTTTCTTTGAACATGACGTTTCAATATATATTTAATTTTATTACGACCTCAAAAATGCTCGAAATGATTTTCTCAAATTTTTCGTCAAATAAAATTTTTATTTCAATTTATTGTTCCGATCCTGTCATTTATGTGTGGAATACAACATTTTTCAAATGTTCCCCACAAGACATCTTACAGTACTAGATAATTTTGAGGTGACTTTTATGGATAGAATGGTCTGTCGACAGTAAGTAAGATTCGCGACCTTCTCCTATTCATGAAAGAAGCCAGTTTTTGACATTTTTCGCAGTATTAGTGTCATTTGTGAAAGAATATTGTCATTTCTCCAATTTGGCCAAGAACTCAGTTTTGACCTCTGTCAAGATAAGGTCAGAAATCAAATATTTTGATCCACTGTTTTCGACCCAAAGTAATGGCTTTGTTAAAATTGCTGTATTTGGGCTGAGGAGCAACACAAGCACTAATTTTGTATGGTTAATGGAATGGTGAAATTATTTATACAAAATGATGCAAACCAGAATGTATGTAACTGTGGATGGGATCGCGACGACAGCTGATTCAGCTGCTTAGATCAGCTACGATTACTCATTACTCATGTCATTCCCCAAATACTATTTAAAATGCTCAAACTTTTCATCGAAAATTGGACCTTCTGAGTGAGCGTTAGCCTCAGTTACTGCAAACATTTGAAAGTGCAATTTTTTAAAAAATTTACCGAACTGAATTGAATTTTTATATCTTTTTATATATTTTTGAAAAAATAACGCCTTCATGAACCATGAAGCAACGACGTAAATAATTCTATGAAAAATTATTCAAAGCAATTGCTTAAAAAACGTCTTTATTAATATGGCTACCACCTTGAATTTATAGGATTATCATAAAGTCAATATGAAACGTCTCCACCTTACGTGATTTTTATGACTTTTTCAATTCTTGAATTTCCCTCTACAACGACTTCCCAGAACTTTTCAAACTTAGAGTTTGGGCTTTGGTAATATATGTAGTCGTCAATACATTTATTGCATCTTTGTTAACAAGTGAAGTTAATAATCTTAAAAGTTTTAATTTATAAATTATTATTTATAAATAAATTGTTAAATATGATGGCAAGTTTTTGAGAAAGATATTTGCGATGAAAAGTAAAATCTTATATTTAGATAACTCTAATGTATTCTGTTTAGGTTCAAAATCACTTCGATACTGACATACATATTAAATGAGGAGACACCTTAATAAATACACAAATTTGAAGCACAAAGCAAAAGATACACTGTTCATAGGAGCATAGAGAAGATGGTGTTATGGGATTTATTGAAAGCCTTCAACGAATTTGAATTTATTTTCATGGATTGCAGTGCCTAAACGCTTAGCTAATCCGCACATAATTTATGTGGACTGTGCGAGTATTATTTTTACGTAAACGGATAGTCAGTTTAAGGCAAAGATGAAAATAAATAAAAAATAGAAAATATTTATAAATGTGATGGGAAAGTTGTCGTATAAACAGAAAGGTGGCGTAAATTTAAAATTTGACTTATTTAGTTCCGAAAAAAACTTTACATTTGCCTTGGCTGGCTGTCTGTCAGTGGAAATATTTTTCACGGAAAAACTAGATAAGCAAGATAACTTGGGATTAGAATTTTAATTGTTTTAAACATTTGAAATAAGTGCATATTTTTAGGTGCTCGGAAATAATGACAAAAAAATAGCTTGAATCACTCAGTAAACCCTTAGTACCCTCCTTATACACAGGTGGCCCCTTTGGATTTAAGATTGAAGAAAATGGTGAGAAAAATTACTGTCCCGTCATCGAATACTTACACAGAAAATTTAGCATTTGTGGAAAAATCAATTTGCGCAGCAGTTTTGAGTGAAAGCTGTTAAAAATAATAGAGTATCTTAGGGTAATGTGGTTACCTTTTTCTTTTTATGCCAATTCTACCAAAGTAATGGTAGTAGGTTAGCTTGGTCAATTTATTTGTATAAGTTATTCTATTGTTTTTACTATTTGATAATTTGTATACTGAAATATTAACATTTTCAAGCGTGAGGCCAGTTAAATTGAAAGTACCTAAAAATAACCGAAAAAGTAAAGTGTCGAGTAATGTGGATCACCCTGTCTATTTCCTTTAGTAGTACCGTTATTCGCAATTTTTGTTGACTAAACGTCTAGTAGTATTTTTTTAGATTATATTTGCTATGAAATAGCTTTATAGGCAATTTTGGTAAGATAAACCAAATTTATACTAACAAGTGAATATGTAATAAGGATTCATAAAACAGTACTCCACATTACTCAAACTTGGGTTTTCCACACAAGCAATCAGCTTTTTAAGGTGCAATAGTAATCAAAGTTAATATACGGTATTAATATGTGGTAGTCCACATTAGCCGAATACATCACTTTTTTGAAATAATAATATATATAAAAGAAATGTAAAATCTCACGTACTTATGCATTTTTGCGTTGAATAATAGTTCCACAATTGCACTAGAGTTATTTGAATTTTAGAAAACAGAGTTCTGAGGAAGTTATTTAGTTATTCACAGAGTACTACAAATAAGTCAACTGGACCTCACAGCATATGCTATGAAATTGCACACGAATAATTAGCATAATAGAAAAGCCGAAGAGCGTAGAAAATATCTTTTTCGCGTTTTAATGTGCACAAATAACCAGAATTGTTGTACAGTCTTTAATAAGAGAAATAAAAGGGTGCACCACATTACCCGCATAGTCCACATTACCCTAAATTACTCTAAACTTGAAAGAAACGTACACAGAGAGAACAACATTGTCAAAAGTGGCAGGAACGTAGTTATTTTAACCTCGTAGCGACCCAAATTTTGAGCACGGCTCGTTTGTGGCAGTTTTAACTACGCGTGTTGCTAAATGGCCTTCAACTACGTTTGTGAGTGATTTAACAACGCGCGTTGCTAAATAAAAAACCAAAGAAAAAAAAAATTTTTTTTGAATTAATTTCTTCCTGTCAACGGCAATGAAAGCAGAAATTATTTTCTTTTTTTTATTTTCAATTTTATGCTTTAAATAAAATTTTTTCTGTTTTGATAATGTGGAGATTTGAACCTGAACCTGTCGTGTGATAGATTCGAACGTTAGCAACTCAGCCACGGCCATCATTATTGTGAAGTTGGCTGAAAGTCTTTTTGTTTTGAAATGAGCTGATTTGGATTTAACTACGTTTTTTAGAAAATAAAGCATAAGTATTTATTATGACCCAACAAACCAAATGTTCTGATTTTATCTAACTTCAGATTTTTTCGGAACAAATTCGAAACTGTTTAGAGTTCTCGTAACGAATTCGTAAAGATTTCTCTGAAGAATTTCTTAAACTTTTTCTTTCGAGTTTTCGGAACAAACTCGAAACTGTTAAGGCTTTTCGTATGGAATTCGTAATGATTTCGTAAAGATTTTTCTAAACAATTTTTTAAACTTTTTCTTTCTTGTTTCCATTTTATGAACAAGACTTTTACGTCAATATTCAATACATATTATAATAAAATATGTCTAGAAGACAAAATAACAACATTTTGTTACTATTTCATACCTTCAATTATGTAATGCACAATAATAAATGCAAGTCTTTAGAAAATGCACGTGCACACATATATGTATATAAATATACAATAAATTAAATTAAAAAAAACAAAAACAAGAAACGAAGTTACGAATTCGTTCCGAAATTTCGTTACGAATTCGTGTCAACCCTTTCATACAAAATTCGCTACGAATTCAGTACCTTTGATTTGTTGGGGAGTAAAATAAAAACACTCTGTGATATAAAAGTTTCTTTTTTTTGCCTTCCAACATCAATTTTTGATGCATTTGACCATCGTCACCAGCTTGCAGCAAGTACGCCACTTCCACCAATCATCGCCATCATCACCAATATTGTCATCGGCACCATTATTGGCCAACCACCTCAGAGTGTTTCGCAGATCATCAACATGTCCATTGTCACATTAGCGTATTTAGCAACATATTTGCGTATGAAGCAGAGCATCTCCGTTGTCAAAGAGAACAGCGATTCAGAAATAAAAAGTATTTCGCATTTCACCTTCCCATTTATACAAATACGTTGAAAACAATATAATTTGGACCCCTGACCAAATTGTAAGCGATAGCGGGATTTTTGCGAAAATAAAACATTTTTAAGCCCAGTTTGTTCTATTAAGATTCCAGTCCTAAGAACAAATATGCAGTCAAAAAGTGACCTCTCGAAAATTATGTAAAATTGGTACAATATGAATTTTATATAAAATGGCTTAAAATACTTTCATATGAACTTCTATATAAATTTATACAAAAATAGTATAAAAGATTTTTGTATGGTGATGTTATTAAATATAAAGCAAAATATTGTTAATTGCATTAATAATTTATTTTTATAAATTTTTTACGAACAAGTACAAACGGTTTGTATACCAAGTTGTAGCATAGATTTCATACCAAATTTGGTGTGGATTTGTATTCATTCCAATTTGAATTGAATTTTACACCCAAACTATTTGCTGTGTACAATTTTTTTTGTGATGTTGAAGTTTTCTTCGATGCAAAGGGACTACGAGTTTTTGAATACTCTCTAGAGTCAACAACAATATATTGTTCCACGTATTGTGATACAGCATGAAGTTGAAGGTGTCACTTTGCATTAAAGAAATTAACTAAAATTAAGGAACAGTTGAAATGAACAATGACCATATTACACTGAAAAAGAGCGTTATTTGGCATTTCGATCCCCGCAATTGCCAGATAAGTCCAGCAGATTGACACTGTCATGCGTGCCATTGAAATTGATGAAAAGATAAGGCGTATCGATTTTTTGTATTGAGTTTTGGTTTTCTTTAGTACGAAGCCCAAAAAACATATAATAAGATTGCATCTTTACAAGTGTATTAAAAAATTTCATCACAATATTTATTGAACTATTAGTGGAGTGCCTGGGGCTTTTAACCTAGGATTTCTACAAGACCGAATGAATTTATGTGGTTGGGATGGGATTTTGTTTTAAATGCCATAAAAAAAAAGTTTACCCAAAATTTTGTTGTGCTTTTGATTTGTGTATTAACTATAAAAAGTTAGTACAACACTACATTGAAAATAGTTGTAACAATTTGCAAACCATTTTTTCTAAACTAATTTGAGGTCGCTAAACACGAAAAACGCAATTTTTTTTTTTCTTTCTAACCGTTCCCGAGTTATTCAGCCATTTTTATTTTCGAGATTATAGCATCATATACATCAATATATTTGTATAACGCCAAATCCGATCGATTTTATTTTACCACGATTACAAAGAATGACTAATGGCGTTTCTAACGGGTATTCCAATGATTATGCTCCGAATAAAATTAACTGAGTTATAGCACGAAAAACTTAGATTTTTTAAAAAAATTTTTAAATTTTTCATACCAACGTCAAATTAAAAACTTAGTTTTTCGCATATATATATTTAAAAAAAAAATTTTTAACAACGTTATTCAATGGCACATTTAATTCCAAACATTTTAAACTAACTTTGAGCAAATTCGAATGAAATCTCGTGAAGATATTAAGGTTTTAGTGCAATGAAGGCATATCGTTTTCTTTCAAAAATTTATATTTTTGATGCAATTGCAACCCGGTCCGAAATGTTCTTCTACAAAAAATGATGAGAGCTTCTTTAAAATGTTCAATGGGTGTAGAATGGCCGATGTGGAAGCTGAAAAATTGGATCTGTTGACTTAGGCTGAACATTTTGAAAATGCTCTGGACAACTTCTCATCATTCTTATTGCACCAAATCCTTAATATCTTCAAGAAATCGTATTCGATTTTGCTCAAACTAGGCTTAAAATGTTTGCAATTAAATTTGCCATTGAATAAAATTTTTAAAAAAATTTTTTTTCAATTAAATGAATGCGAAAAACTAAGTTTTTCATTTGATATTGATATGAAAAATTTTTAAAAATTTTTAAAAAATCTGAGTTTTTCTTGCTATAACTCAGTTAATTTTGTTCGGAGCATAATTATTGGTATACTCGTTAAAAGAGCCATTACTCACTCTTTGTAAGCTTTGTAAAACAAAATCGATCGGACTTGGCGTTCTACAAATATATTGATGTATATGAAGCTATAACCTCGAAAACATAAATGTCCGAATAACTCGGGAACGGTCCAAAGAAATAAAAAATTAGTGGGTTTTTCGAGTTCAGCCACTCTAAATTAGTTTAGGAAAAATAGTTTGCAAAATGTTACATCTATTTTGGATTTAGTGTTGTATAAACTTTTTATAGTTATAGCTTAAATAAAGAAAAAATCAATTGCACAAAAAAATTTTTGGTAAACTTTTCTTTTTATGGTATAAAAAACAAAATCCCACCTCAACTATATAAATTCGTTCTCTCTAATAAATATCCTAGGTTAAAAGTCTCAGGCACTCCACTAATCGTAAAACACATTTGAAATTACAATTTTTATCTCTGTAATGGGTACTTCTAGAGAAAAATTCTAGTTAATTTCTTCGTAATTGAAGTTGTTTCCAACACCGACTATGGTGTTTTGTCCAAAAAGGCAAAACGAAGAGGCCTACTGCGTTTAACTTTTCATAAAACTATGTTCATTTTCAAATCGCGATATCACATGAACGGTAAGTCGGACGGAAAAAGTGTTGGTAAAGACATTCATAGAGAATAACATGTTCTGCAAAATCCAAGAAAACAATTTTTTCTGCGGCATATCGTTTCGGAATATTTTGCAAAAACAGTTTTTTTTCTAAATTTTAAGTTTGTCAAAAGATATCTCTTAAACTTTAAGTCGTACAAAAAAAAACGAAATGTTGTTTGTAGAACAAACAATTCCCTATAAGCTGGTATTTTTGTTTTATTGCTGCAACGCTCCGTTCATGTATTATCACAATTTAAAAGAAAAAATCAGTTTAAAAAACTTCGAAAAACTTTCCAGGTAAATCTACCAAATGACCGCACTACATAAAAGATCACAACTTTTTAATAGGTAAACTTTTTTGTTTATATTTTAAGCTAAGCATTCCACTTTTAATAATTAAATTTCATGCGGTCTTGTAGAAGTCCTACGTATACAGTGTTTTTAACTCCCTGGGAACTCTACTATATGTTAATCGTTATAAAGTTTAAAATTTAAACAATAACAATTCCATACGAGTTTTGAGTTTTCAAACTAATCTTTTCCAATAATTCTGTCAATATATAATCTTCAATATCTGCACTCAGTATACAGTGAAGTGAAACACCATTATTATGGGTTTAAGCAAAAAAAAAAAACAAAAAAAAAATTAAAATGAAAAAACTATTGCAATTACATAGGAAAACTAAACAGTTAAGAGATACGACCACTATAAGCCACATTTAATTGCCCTATTTCTCCCCTATGTACCCCCTTCTGCAAGACAGAGACAACAGCAGTAAAAAAGGCCATGGTGAAAAAAGAAAGGAACAAACAAGGGGGGAAAAAAAGAAAAACCCACGCTGACAATAAAAACGAAATAAAACGATTTTTTCGTGTCATTTAAAATTCCATTTCAGGCCAAATTAATAGAGCGCACTCATGTGGCTTATAACTGTTTATGAGCGTACTAACGGTTTTCACATTTAGGGGCGCAATGGGTGCTGGTCGTAGTGTGCTTGCCATATGCTTGCGTGCATGTGTTTGTTCGTGTGATATGGGTGGGGTCGCGTTGCACGCTCTAATTAACCATTGAACGACTCTATTGACAACTAAAGTTAACATTTTTTTTTTTCGCTTCGACCAGTGATGTCCAGCACGAAATAATGATGGTGATGAAAAGATTATTGTTCGTACAACTACATAATTGGAGTAGTTGAATGACTGATTATGAAGATTTAATGGTTGGGGTCTTGAATTTATTTTTTAATATGTACTGTGTTCTCAGGATATATTCAATCTATCTATACGTTTGCAGATAAGTAAATATGTATATACAGTGACGGAAAAAAAAAACAAGATCAGTTGAAAAATTTTCCTTCTTCATAACAGCTGATGCAAGAATTTTTGTTAATAAAACATTTTTTTATAACGTTAACATAGTTCTTCCATTTCCATTAAGTTCAACATAAATATTACTTTCCTTACGTAATAAAAAACAAAAACAATCATTCAGGATCAAATACTATACATGGTGGACAAAAAAATAGAGTCATTGTTTAAAAATTATTAAATGTAGGGAAATATACTCGACATCTTCTTTGCATTGAGTTCACCATGGCCTGGCGAGTGCTTTTCGGAATATCGTACCAAGCTTGTTGAGCTTTTGCCTAAAACTCCTCCTTGTTTTTTAGTTTTATTGGTCCTTTTTTCTCTTAAACTATTTTCCACAAATTTTCGATTGGCTTGATGCAGTACACAGGCCCAATACCACTCTAGATTGCCACCTTTACGTTTTAAGGTTTTGGTGATATAGCGAGGATTATATTCTGTATTTCTTTGTTTTGTCCGACAATAAGGTTTTGTGACATTTTTTTCCCGTTGACGGCGCGTCCCAATCTGATTGTTATTTTTCGAATGCTAATCGTTTTTTCCTATGTCTCTTAATCTGAACTGGGACTTCATCAGTCATTGGAGATCATCACGGAGATCTTCAGAAAATTTTTTTTTATACCAAACGCCGCCTAACTGTTCTGGTAGAAACTGGAACTCCAAACTCTGCTTAGATGACTGCAGTAGACTTAAAAGGATCCCGACATTATCCCTGCGCTAAATAAATATCATCTATTCAGTTGTTTTTCCTGATCTACCGCAATTTAATTGTTGTTTTTGTGGCAGCAATTACAAACAAACTTTTGATATCTTCCAATTATTTTGGCTATCACCCGTTGACTTCGGAACTCACTTCGTCGCTTTTCGATGATGGAACGCTCTTTGTTCGAGCAATGCCTTCCACGACCCATTTTGTGCTATTTTTGATATAATTTTTATTTACAATGCCATCTATTATCCAAAATGGACATCAAGCGATACTTACTAATGCTATTTTGCAAAAAAAGGGAGTTATTTGAAGTATTAATCAGTGTGAACTTATTTTTTGTCCATTGAAAGTTTTGCCGTTATTTTTAAATCGGTGAAAATGAGAACCGTAATCATTTAAAAATTTTCCAGACTTGAGTTTTTGAAACACATTTATTATAATAGATTTGCATATTACTAATGATTCGGTCATCGTATATTTGCACAAAGAGTTCGGAAAAAGCTCTTGGTGATCTTTAACGTCATCTGATTAAAATTCATCAATAATTTTAACTAATCAGTTGAAAAATGACATGTGAATGAATGCTTGGATGATAGTTTGGTCGCATACTATCGATTGTAACTTAGTTAAAATTTTTTCCATATTTCAAACTTCAGCCTAAAAACAAAAAACACAAACCCAGTACTTTAAGACTTGTCATCACTATCCCCCAATATGGTGGTTTATGTAGATATTAAATTCAATTTATGATATTTTTTACAATAAATTAGATCGACGAAACGCTTGTAACTACTTTAGCGGGGAATTTATTGCTTAAAATTACCATGTTTTTTACGGGTGTATAACCTAACCTAGCAACGAAAAACCGTGTTTTTGCACATTTAGTTTGGGATATCTCGATATCATCAGCGATTCTGCGGTCGGATTCGATAACAGTCTGAAATAACTAATGTAGTTTATGAATTTTTTTGGCTAGTATTTTGTCATCGCTGTCCTATAGCGTCATTACAATCCCCTGCATTTTTATCTGTATCTTGTGATACAAAATGAGAACATTGGTTGGTTGGTTTTTGCGATTCCATTCCATTCCATTTAATCAAGGCTTATTCAGTTCTCCCTGGAAAAATCTTTAAAGAACACTTTGCGCTTGTATACTAGGATATGATCCTTCACTCTTAGTTATTGTTCTGTAATGGTCTTTTATTTTGTTCCAAAGGATTTTCATTAAAAATTTAAGATAAAAATGCATATTGAATGTTGAAGTTTTTATATTTTTAAATTGAATTAATTTAAAAAAAAAAAAATGTAAATTTGAATATGTAATGTGAATTAATTTCTTTTTGTGCATTCCAACCCACTTACATCCGTTGACAAAAAGAAGGCTTTCAAGTAAGAAAGTGACAAATTATAGGAAATGTGATAAAAAATGCCAATCCGAAAAAGTATTTCCCTTCAATTTTAATGCAAATGGTCAACAACAACAACAACAAAATTCGCTAGCAATTAACATTCTCAGTTGTCAAGTGGAATCAACTATGGTTCACCATCGCACAACTGGTAAATCGCAAACTGAATGCAAATACGAAAATGAAATAAAGCGAAAAAAAGAAGAAGAAAATTGAAAATAAAAAACAAAAAAAAAACAGCTCACACATGGAGCGGGCGTGGCGTTGGCGGTGCGCCACAAACACCTTGACTCCAAATTAAGCCCCAAAACGAATTCCCCAAATGATTGATTAAATGGCTTTCACGCTGGCGACGACAGCGCCTCGCATCGGCCTTGAATTGTGCTGACGTCGTCGTTTGACGGCGGCAAAAATTCAAAGTTTCGGAATGTGGCTACGATTAGGGTGAGATATTTTTTTTCTGCTTTTCTGTATGCACTGAAGATGCGTCAAATTGATAAGAATGGTTTTAACCAGGAATTCATTTGTTCAGAACTAATTAGAATTTTTGATGGAAAAATTATTACAAAAGAAGCTAAAAGTCCTTATAATTTTGTACCCAAGAACTGAACTGATGATACATTTTGTTTGCGAAGGATCAATATCTTGAACCTCATGATTTCGATTAAAATGTAAGACTTGAAGTATCCAAAGATTTTGATGCATCGTTGGCTTATAATCTGGCATCATCAAATACGTAACATTGAAATGTCATTCTAGTCTTTTTATAAATAAGCATTTTAATAAAATTCAAAAAGAAAATTGCATAATTTTGAGTTGAATAATAGCCGTGTTTTTTTTTGACGCGTATATTCAATTGTGGATACCTTCAAATTGCGATAACTTTTGAATGGTGAGTCGTACGATAAAAAGTCCGAGGGTCTTTTTCAAGGAGAACCACATGCTCTACAAATAATTTTAATCTTTTGTAAAAAAAAAATAATTATTTAGAAGTTATTTAAAAAAAGTGATTTTTTGCCATTTATCGGCGCTAACCAGTTTTTATAAAATACCTCCTTAAAAATAAATTTTTTTAAATATAAAATGAAAGAGAACGTGATTCTCCATAAAAAAGTTTCTTAGAGTTCTATTGTGTGACTTACTGTTCATGAGTTATCGCAATTTGAAGGTATCCACAATTGTATATACGCGTCAAAAAAAACACGGCTAATGTATATTTTCCTGCAATCCTTCATTTAAAAGATTGCTTTCAGCACCTTTTTCAATACAGAAGAGTGGATGTTTTTTTCTGATATGCACTCTAAATAAAACTGTGTGAAATTTCACATATTTTGTGTAAAAAGGAATCCACACAGCACTGTGTAAAAATTTCACTCAGAAATGTGTCAGATTCCCTCACAAGTTTATATATGGTGCCAGAAATGTACTCAGTAATATGTAAAATTTTCTCACCATTAACATATTTTTTTAGAAAATTCGACACTTTTTTGAGTAAAATTTTACTCAGTAAGTTTTTGGCTCCTTGTTTTATTTAGATTATATTTGAGTCAATTCAAAGAGTTTTCCTTTTAACTCGCGTACTTAAGCTGCAACACATAATGACTCAAAATTCACTATCAAGACCATATCCACTGTTTGCCAGTGTATTTTGTAATATAAATCAAAACTTAAGACAGAGGTTATCGTGATTTATGTTTAATTTGCGAATGCTTGAAATTTACTTAAATTTAATGCTGCTCCTAAACTAAATCAAAGCGTAATTTCCATTCAATATTTAGACTTTGTCATATTCAGAAAGACAAAATCAGTTTAAGAATAGTGAACAGATCTCTCTATAATACAGACAATAACACAAAAGTTTAGAATTTAAACTAAAATCACAAGTAAGCATTTTTTGGTAAGTCGAATTTATTCCAAATAAAATATATTTGTCTCCAATCAATATTTAATTCCTCTCTATCATAATGAAGTTATTTAATTCAATCGAAATGCCATATTCTCTATACCCCCGCAGAGTATGGGTACTTGAAAAATAAACAAAATGCTTAATCAATAGGAGAAATAAGTATGTGTGTCATATTGTAAAAGTTTATTATTTGGAATATCCTAAAGCGAAGATTTAATGATAACATTTATTTAATCTTTGCCTAAAGGGTTGTCTCCTGTACAAATAAGCAAAATTAAATTAGCATACTACAAAAAAATTGATTAAGTTAAGAAATCGGTTCAGTCGCTGATTTTGTAATAATATTTTTTTTATGACTTTCTCCCATTGACCTTGAACATAAGTACTTTTCTATTCTTGATCATCGTTTGCGCTCTAGTTAAAGAAAATTTGTCTAAACAATGTTAACAGTGTGTAAAGTGCGAACATATCTAAAAAAACCAAAATTTAAAGGCTATGCTTAAGCATACCAAGTATCCTTTTTTCAACAGGTTACCCCTGTGATTTTCACCTAAATCCTCTGTTTTCAAAAAAACTCCTGTAAGTATCCTGTAATCATTCTAAAAGGATTTGACCAAATCATTTGGAAAATGATTTTTTCTAAGTTTTTTTTTGTGTTGAATATCGAAAGAGATGAAGTGCCAGCGATCGAAATATTTTAACATTCAATAAAAGGTTGTTTGGCATTTGAAGATTTTTTGAAATATCTTCTAAACAGTTACTTTTATGTGTACACATATTGCTTACTTTTTGTTGATCTTGTGATTCCCTACAAAATTGGTGCCGTTACTTTTTATCGAATGACTTACGGTTTCGGAGATATCATTCAAAAACCAGTATTTTCGAAACCTTAACGGATTTTAAAGAATATCTTTTATTCCAAGTCTCTCAAAAAAAAAAAAAAAAAAAAAAAAAATGTATACGGTAAAATCCAATTATTTCTTAACCCAGACCAAGACCAAGACCAAGACCAAGACCAAGACCAAGACCAAGACCAAGACCAAGACCAAGACCAAGACCAAGACCAAGACCAAGACCAAGACCAAGACCAAGACCAAGACCAAGACCAAGACCAAGACCAAGACCAAGACCAAGACCAAGACCAAGACCAAGACCAAGACCAAAACCAAAACCAAGACCAAGACCAAGACCAAGACCAAGACCAAGACCAAGACCAAGACCAAGACCAAGACCAAGACCAAGACCAAGACCAAGACCAAGACCAAGACCAAGACCAAGACCAAGACCAAGACCAAGACCAAGACCAAGACCAAGACCAAGACCAAGACCAAGACCAAGACCAAGACCAAGACCAAGACCAAGACCAAGACCAAGACCAAGACCAAGACCAAGACCAAGACCAAGACCAAGACCAAGACCAAGACCAAGACCAAGACCAAGACCAAGACCAAGACCAAGACCAAGACCAAGACCAAGACCAAGACCTAGACCAAGACCAAGTTGTGGTTAGGACTGGCCCAATACATCCAAACACTGCCTTTGATGGCGGCCGTATTTAATCTAAAACATAGTCACATCATTATGTAAAATGTCGTAAAACATGGAGACAAAAAAAAATTTGAAAATAAATACCAACATAAATCAATTAAGTTCGATACTGAAATATTTTGTCATATGTTTGCGTTGTACGTAACATTATTGTGAGTTCTCACATGCGGTCTTCTTTTCTTTGGTGTTTTGTTTATTTTATTGTTTTATCATTGTTCTTGTTGTTGTTGGTTTTATTGTAGTTTGGTTTCTCGCCTCGTTTATTTTTGATTTAAGGCTTCAACAAGAAAGTGAAAAATAAAATGCAACTGAGAAGATGATTTGGTTTGCTACACAGCTGCGACAACAACAACAACAACAACAACAACAATGGCAGCAAGGATTCATGCAACAGCAGAGGGCTGAATGCAAAGAAACAGACACAGACAGAAAGGGTGCGGTTGTGTTGTATTGACACAAGCGCCATGTGCAGTAGCACCAACAACAGCAACATTGCACACGCATACGAGTAGTGGAGTACTTGCCTTGCCCAGGGTTGCATTTTGATTGCCAACTCAAGTGATAAATTTCTTTTTGATTTTCAAACAAAATGCAAGAAAAGTTTTTTTTCTCATTTTCTGTATTTCTTTGATTTTTTTTTCATAATCTGCCGTTTCGCCTTTGTCTTCTGCATATTCTCCATCTCCAGAGCAAATTAACGTATAAATTAAACGACATCCGTTTTCTTGTTTGTTTGTTTTTTTTTAGGGGAATTTAAGGTCGAAGAAACCTAATGCATTAACGCTCATCATCATGACTCATTTCATAATCTTTGGGTTAAAGGAAGTCAAGGAGGGCGTGGATGTTGAGTGCTATCGTTTTTTGGTCATTTGGTTTGGTTGTGATAAGAAATGTGGTATTCATTTAACATTTCCAGCAACAACAACAAAAGAACCAAAAACAAATTCAATAAATTACCATTTACATTTGTATCACGTGACGTTTCATTAAACAAAATATGGCCAGTCTCTTTGGGTCTTTGTTAGGGTGTTTCATTTTGTTTGACAAAAAAAAAGCAAAATTTTTGCAGAGCATGACCGGAGTTTTGTGATGTAAATAATTCAAGTATATGGCAAATTTAAAAAAAATTAGATTTGTGGCACAGTAACCGATTTTTGACGACCTTCACGGAATTCGTCGGCGACCGAACTACGACCACGATTGAATTCACTATACCAGCGTTATACAGTGGTTTTTGATGGTGCTTTATCGCCATATAAAGAACTGAGTTCATCGACACATTTCCGATCAAGAAAATTTGTCAATTTCTGGTCATTGTATCAGAAATGTACAGTGTCGGCCAAAACCTAAGCACCCCCTAAAGAAGTTTTTTCTTATGTATATGAAATTTTTTTTCAGAAAACGACATTATTGAGTTAGTTTATGTGTTAATTTTGTTTATTTATACGTTAATTATTGACAAACAAGGACTTAAAAAATTCAGGGTTTTATAAATTAAGAGTTAACATTTAATAAACATTAAAATTTAGAAACCTCATCGGACAAAACTTAAGCATTAGGCGAGTAAGCAGACCAAAAGGAAAAAGATTGAAACCAAAGTTTTGCAAAGCCTCTGTTAAGCACGGAGGATGGAGTTCAATGGTCTGTGGTTTTTTCTCTGGTCAAGGGAGTGGGGTTATTCACTAGACTTAAAGAATTATGGATTGTTTTATACACTTTGACATACCAAATGATGTGATGCTGCTTAATGCGGATCAAGAGATGCCACTTAATTGGAATTTCCAACAGGTAAACGATCCAAACGCATACCGCTTAAGTTTGTAAAGCCTGGTTTCAGAGCAATGGGATGCAATTCCTTGGTTGGCCAGGCCAGTCCCCAGATTTGAATCCCATTGAGAACCTCTGGGAGATCGTTAACACGTAAATCTACAAGGAAAATTGCAAAACCAAAAAAAATCTCTTTGAAGCTTTGAAAGTAGCCTTAGGAAGGGATATCGAAGGATATCTTTAATAATATAATGTCCTCTTTGCTTTAAAGATGTGCTAATGTTACCCAGCATAAAGGGTTTTCAACTAAATATTAATTTTAAAAGTTTTTATTAAATGTTAAGAAGTGGGTGCTTTAGTTTTGTCCGATGAAGTTTCTAAATTTTAATGTTTATTAAATGTTAACTCTTACTTTATAAAACCCTGAATTTTTAAAGTTTTTGTTTGTCAATAATAAACGTATAAATAAATAAAATAAACACACAAACCAACTCAATAACGTCGTTTTCTCAAAAAAAATTTGATATAAGAAAAAATTTCTTTAGGGGGTGCTTAGGTTTTGGCCTACACTGTATATCAAAATGATATCAAAATTGTATCAGCTGCTGATATGTCAAATTTTACGTTTTCGTTTGTGGATTTTATGGAAAAAAAACTATGGAAGACGAACGCGCAGCCAATTTTAGTGAAAAAGAAGTGAATTTTCTCATGAAATTAGTGAAAAGCTCACAAATATAATTGAATGCAAAAAAACCGACCCTCCATTCATTTGCTGCACAATTTTTGTATATCATTTTGATATCATTTTTGGATATCATTTTGATATCTTTTTTGATATCATTTTGATATTATTTTGATATCATTATGATATACGAAAAGCGTTACATTCGGTATATCACTGTGATATCCTTTTTTTATCAAAATTAAGTATGTCACTGACAAATTTTGGATATCATTTTGATATATTTTTGATATACTTTTCTTGATCGGGTTCTTGTTGAGAAAATCTACGTCGAAAGTTGTGAAAAATTTTCTAACAAAAACTTTCTCTTGAAATTTCCATTTTTTGGCTAAATTGATTTTGTAAATTCACAAAAACAAAAAAGCAAAACCAAACAAACAAAACAAACAAAAAAAAAAATAGCACTTGTACATCAAAACCATGATACAATTAACAAGGTAACGACAGCAACTGACACGTTTCTTGTTCTTCTTATTTTTGGTAGCAAGTTCTGTCAATGAACAAAGCAAAACAAAAACTAAAAAAATAAATTACGAAAACTTTTGATTGATATTTATTTTTGTTGGTGAAAAAATTCGTAAAATAATATGTCGTCGCTTTGTGCGTTATGTCTCAAAAAGTTCGGGAAAGAAAATATATCTTTATTCTCCGTCTCGAAGGATGAATTACGGCGTCGCCGATGGATTGAAAGCTGTGGCAGAGATTTGCAGAAGTGCAGTAGTAAAGGTATTGCACCCAGCGAAAGTTTGCAGTTTGTTGTCCACAAAATTGCAACGTAGGAAACAGTGATCCTGCCGGAGTTCAATTTATTACGCCGTTTTTGTTTTCGAACGAAATAAATAAACAATTTAACAGAACAACGATACAATTAATAAAATTTTATCAAGATTCTGACAGTTGTCTATCGTTTTTTGTCTCTGTTTTGCTCTTATTGACAGAACTTGCTACCTATTCGTTTTGACGTTGTCTTCATTTTGACAATTTGACGCTACCTCTATAATTGTATCATGATCAAAACTTTGTGAGTACGTTTATGCTAAAAAAGTCAAACTTTATTATGGTGTTGCTAGATATTAGCTATTTACATTAATGTTGCCAGTTCCCGAAATATAAATAGTACCCATCGTATTAAGAGGTTGCACATTTTGATCAGTTTTGTATAAATAGTCAAAAAATACGATTTTCCAATATTCATTAGTTAAAATTGCGAGAGTTGGAAATCACAAACTTTAAGTAAGCAAATTTTGAAATGTTAAATAAGATTTATACAAATGGGAAAAAGTTGAATGAAATTTGTTTAAGTCTTATTCAATAATTGTAACATAATTGATGCAAAAGATTAAGTCATATTTAACTAATTAAATTGATCAAATAAACTAATAACAAAAAAGGTTTTTTGTTTAAATTTTTATGAACTTTTTGTTAACAAAACACCAATGTCCAAAGTTACAGAAAAGTTGTACGAAACAAGAAAACTAAAACGTTTTGTTTTTCTATATGAATGTGAACTAGAGTGACATAACTCAAAAATGTAATAAAACATATGTACATACGCATCTCTTTCACAAACTATCAAAAAGTTATTTCTTCAATGGGCGGCATTTTAAAGAAATTTTTTATAAACCATTGATTTTTTAATAAAATGCACATTTAAAACAACAACTTTGTGTTAAAAAGCAGAACAACAAATTTCCAAAAAACACTTTTTTGAGTTGTGTCACTCTGGTAACTAATAAGCGATATATGGGCTTCCTTTCTTTTGTTCTGGTTTTGGTTTTTTTGCTGATAAATTTTCCTAACAAAAAAGAAGAGATAAAGAGAAATTTTTGTTTTGTTTTCTTTTTTGTGTTGTAAAATGATTTATTAATGGACGATTTAATTTTTATGTCCATTTGTCCGTGTGTTGCATCGATTGTTTCAGTTTTGTCATTTGTGTTTTCATTTGATTCATATGATGTAATCAATTTTCAATTTCGACTTTGTTGTTGTAGTCTTAATCTTTGATGTCATGGTGGCAGACTTATGTGAAATTATTATTTAATCTACATATGTATGTGCATTAGATAGGGTTGAAATTTAGATTCATCCCGAAACCGACTCAAAAGTTAGAAGGACTCTTAAAAATTATGTCTGCATCATTTATTTTTTCGTTCCAAGAAATACCAATAGGGCAGTTTGGATTCTACTGAAGGCCCATTTTGCCTAAAAAAACATGTTTTTTGGTCATAACTTTTTTTCATTACAAAATGGATGTACCACGGTGCTTTAGAAATAAAGACTACACCTAAAAAAATCTGTTGTAAAAGTGTAGCAAAATGCTGTATGTTGTACAGCATTTACTTTAATTTTTCATCCCATATCTTTTGCAGTTAATATTACAATTTTGTTGTACATTTGAAAAATTAGCTGTGAGAAATAAAATATTTGCTGTAGATTTCACAAAAAAAAAGTTTGTATCGATAATTTTAACAAATTTCTGGTAGAAATTATTGCATTTGCTGTAAAATAAACAATTAATTGTAAATTCGATTATATTAACTTTTAAATTAGCAATCCACAGAGAATTGTAAAATCCACAACAAAACGTTGTTAAAACTACCGCAGCAATTTTTTTGGGTGTATGTACTTAAAAAAAATTTTGGCGCTTAAGTTATAAATTTTTTTACGGGGTATAGATAATGTACGCATCCCAAAATCGATTTTTTTACGTTTTTCATTTACGTGGCTGGAAAAACGATTTTTTACTCAAAAGTAATGCACCTAACGAAAAAAGAGTCTAAGGCAAATAATGCTTAGAATTGTTCAAGGAATACGTGCGATTTTGTTGAGAATTTTTTGAGATATTTAATAATTTTTCAAAACTTAGTCAAAAAGATATAAAATAAAAAAAAAAATTTCCAAAAATTTTGAAAAAATTCACACCTATCATTCGAAGGATTTTAAGCATTTTATGTCTCACGAAATTTTTTCGTAGATGCCTTGGTTTTGAGTTAACCTAGCATTTTGCTGACAAACGTAAGCTTAACAGCTGAAAACTATTTGATAAATTTTTGAAAAACTATAAAATATCTCAAAAAATTCTGAAAAAACTCACACGTATCCTTTAAACAAATCTAAGCATTTTTTGCCATATACACTTTTTTCGTTAAATGCCTTGCTTTTGAGTAAAAAATCGTTTTTCCGGCAGCATAATTGAAAAACGTAAAAAAAAAAATTTGGGCGCGAATATTATCTATACTCCCAAAAGAAATTGATAATTTTTATACGTCAAAATTTTTGTAAAAACAGTCTTTATTTCTAAAGTACACGGAACAAAAATATGCATCATACTTTTTACTCCTACTCCATTCGACTAGTATACAAATTACTGTAATTAACACTAAATTTCACACATAAATTACCTTTCGTATGAACTAATTGATGGGTACGTAAAGTAATATTTACAAATAAAATATAGTTAACTAATAAAGAAATATTTACTCCAAATTGCCTACATTTGACTTTATGTAAAGTAAATTATACTTTCAGCCAAAAAATGTGTGACCATTTTGAATTTATAATTCTAGTAAGAATTATTTTATTATTTTCACGCACAAAATTGAGTGTCATAATTTTTACTCCACTCGAGTAAGGTAAATATCATTAAAATATATAAATCATTTTGACTTTTGTAATTTTAGTAACAATTAATATTTCTAGATAGACATTTGCTTTATACACAAATTGTATACCTCTTCATCATATGCGCCATTAGCGCAGGAGGATATGTATCTATCTATCACACGGACGGGTCAGGGTTCTTACCCTAGTGCGATCAGTTGGTTTTTTTTTGTTGTTTGAACTTTTCAGTAACAGCCTGTTTCCACCGAAGACTTAAAATGGGACTTAAGGCAGTTTCTGGATTAAGCTCTTAATCTGGGCATTGATCCCATGATTTACCATACAAAAATAAATCTCAGATTTAAGTTAAATCTGAGATGTAAAGTTAAATCTGTGCCTTAATCACAACAAGGCTACCGATTTTGACAATTTTTGACCGAGTGAAACCCTTGGAACTTTGACAATTGGCATAAACACAAAGCAAATGGGAGATAAATATTGAGAAGAAAATAAAATACATATTTGATTTTACTGCTTCTGACATTTACTGATAGAAATAAGTCTATTTCGGTCGGTGGAAACGGGTAGGATTTAACAATATGATTTCTAATCTCAGCACAGACAGCGTAATCTTCGGTGGAAACAGACTATAAGGTAAAATATAACGCGAATTTTTTCAAAAAAATTACAAGCAAGCATACATTCTGGATTGACTAAAACAATAAGGTGAAATGAACTTCAGTGGGGAGTTGTCACTATGCTGACTTGGAAATCTGGTAAAATTTATGAGAAATAGAGTAACAAGTACTATTTTTTATCTTCGTGCACCCTCGGATATCCATTTTGTAATGAAAAAAAAAAAAAAAACGTATGACAAAAAACATGTTTTTTAAGCAAAATAGGCCTTCAGTAGAATCAAACGTGCCCCATTGGTTTTTCACGGAATGAAAAAACAATAATGCAGTTATCGTTTTTAAGAGTCCTTCTAACTTTTGAGTCGGTTTCGGGATGATTTTTTTGGCTTCATACAAAATCGAACCGAACTAATGTACATACTACATGTTATATGATGCTTAATGCTTTTGGGACATTAAATATGTGCCTTTTCTTAAAATGGTTTGCTTCGTATCTGGGGCATTTTTGACAAAATGACTTTTTTAGAAAAATTATTAAAAAAAGGCCTTATTTTTTTTATGGATTCATGATTTAATTTCGGATAGTAGTTGTTTCATAGGCGGTAACGACTAGAAGCACCATCTTCTAATAATTTGAAAATGTAGGACTTTAAAAAGTGATTGTCAAAGTTACCCCAGTTTACTTATTCGATAACATTCATAAAATAAAGGTTTGTCTTCAATTGATTTAACTCAATAATATTTATTTCAAAACTTTTTGGTAGGGTCGACTGTTTCACGTCATGTGACATAAATACTAGACCACTTTAAGTGCATTATACAAATTTAAAACTTTATTTGTAAAGAAAAACAATTAATTCATACACCACAATTCTGAGCATTTGAGCTTCATCAATCAAACTTTACAAATGCAGATGCAGATGCATTTGCACAAATCCATTGTTCAGCTTTTCCTTGCATTATGTAGCTGTTACAATTACAACAAAAGTAACAACATCAACAACACAGCAACAAATTTGCTGTAATTTTCATTTGAAATTAACTTCTGTCATCTTCTTCCTCATCTTCATCAATTTGAATGCTTCATTTTTTTGACTCCAGATGGCTGATGCATAATTTTCTCTCTTGCTCTCTCTCTCTTTTGTACGAGCGAGTGAATGCGTTTAACAACGCGCTTAAGTAGTTGTGTCAACAGTCATCAAAAACACACGCACACACTTACACTTATATGTAATACATAAAATCATTCATGGATTACAAACATCTGGATAGATTTACATGATGATTTTTTTCTTCTTCATCTTCTGTTTCACATCCAATGCGTCGCTGTTCGCCTTTTTATTTAAAAGTTTTCTCTTCCGGATGCGCCGCGTTGCCTCATGAATTTTATTAGACGCTGACAAAGTGACGATTAATGAGCCACTTAGAATTATCCGACCTTCCCCCTTTAATCCCTTCATTCCCACCCAACGCCCACCACGACCCGTAACAAAAGTTGCGCCATGCACCAAAGGCGGTGCTGTTAATTCTTTTTAGCAACGACTATCGCACAGTGGAAGATTTCTATTCACACGCTCTCATTTATCGCGCAGCTTTTGCGTTGTTCCTTAATTGAGTTGTCTATTCGCACAGTCGTCGAATTGATGTGCATAATTGACGTTGACGTTGATGTGTAATTACTATGTGCAAAGTCCTTGCAGGCGTTGATGACATTGATCTTAAGTTCACCTTCTTGGAGCTTTACTGTTGTATTGTATGTATATTAGAGCGGTTTTGTGCGAAATTCTGATTTTGTTCTCAAAAAAATTAGGCATCGGCAGTGGAAAAGCTCAGCCGGTTTTCAATCAAAGGTCGAAAAATTGGCTTAAAAAAGGCAAGTCGCTTTACTGCCCGTTATTTCAAAACTATTTAATTTTACGCGATGTTTTCAAGACGACTTTTGTGGAGAATAACTAGATCAACATTATCTTTTTAAAAAGTTTTGGTCCAAAAGTTAAATATGTTGCTGTTTCGGTACAAAAATTTTAATTTTATAAGAAAATTTTCATGTCTTTTTCTATAAATTGTTTTTTTGTAATTTTCAAATTGCGGAATATTTGTTCTGGAATTCTAATGTTGTCGAAAATTAAATGTTGGTTAATTTAAAAAAAAAAAAAAAACTATTAAAAATTATTAATTTTTAAGAAATGCAGACCGTTTCAAAGTTAAGAAACAAAATTTATTTTTTTATTTTTTTCTTCTTAATTTTTAATTTGATAAGAAACCATTTTGGAAGTCATATTTTCTAAACTAATTTGGGGTCGCCGAACATGAAAATAACATTTTCGTTTTAGTGCGTTTTTGGGCTGTTTCAGCAGAGATAATCGAAAATTCGGAATTTGGTGCATCCCAAGAAAAAATTTCAATCAAGTTGTCGTGAACTGCACAAAGATGTTAAATTGAACGCGAGTATTTACTGAATAAGAAAAAAAATTTTCAGAATCGATTCATCGAATGGTTTTTAAAATGAGGTCGAAAAACGGTATTTAAAAAAAAAAAAAAACACTACAAACCAAAACCAAAATAGTAATTTTTGATTTATTTGTTAATGTTGAATCCGGAACTGGAAGGAAAATTGCTGTATCACTTATGGTTTGTGATATATCTATCTTGCCCCTAACGTTCAAGAACACGCACGAAATCGTTTTGGTCTTTTCTATGAAATGCGTCATTTAGTACTGTTTTTCATCTTCAAAATGAGTCATAAATGGTCTTGTATGATATTTCTTTAAAAAGTTATGTTCATTTTTAAATAACATTATAAAAGATATGGCAATATGGCAATTGCTATAGAGAATTCACACATGATTTTCAACTTTCATGATGCCATTTTAAAATGGACATAACTTTTTTAAAAAAAATCGCACAAACCTATTTTATAGCTCATTTTGAAGGCAGTTCTAAATTATGCACTTAATAACAACTAGCAATACATTTTCTTGCACCAATAAAGTGGCAATTAAAAGAAAAAAATTAAAATACTTCATTTTTTTCCAACTTTGAGACCGGCTCCATACCTTAAAACTAATTATTTTTAAATCATTTTTATTTTAAATTAATTCACATTTAATTCCCTACAATATAAAAATTCCACAACAAATATTTCGCTATTTGAAAATTAAAAAAAACCAATTTATAGAAAAAAAGTCATGAAAATTTTCTTAAAAAATTCAAATTTTTGTACCGAAAGAGCAACAAATTTAAATTTTGAACCAAAACTTTCTAAGATAATGTTGATCTAGTTATTCTCTACAAAAATTGTCTTAAAACATCACAAAAAATTCAATAATTTCGAAGTAACGGGCAGTCAAAGCGACTTTCTTTTTTTTGTCAATTTTTGACCTTTGATTGAAAACCGGCTGGGTTTTTTCCACTACTGATTCCTAATTTTTTTTTGACATCTTATTTTTTTGACCTCTACTTTCAGGAAATGGACGGGTAGCAAACAAATTAACAACTTTGCACATTCCGTACATCTTGTGGCGCTCTAATGTATATGGGATATTATTAGTCAGATTTACACTTTAAAAATTGATTTTAATTTTATAATTTTTTAATGATTACACTGTTCAACGAATTTCAGGCCTTTGATTTTATCTGAGTTCGGACTATGTAATAATTATTCCTTGCTATTGATATAGTACACAGAGCCAAATCGACCACATAAAATATAACAAAAGTAGTTAAGAAGATTTCTCTATAATTTTCATCCAAAAAGAAAGTCACATCAAAACCATAGAGAAAATCTTCTTAAAATTTCTGTTGCCATTTATATGAAAACCTTGTAATATTAAGAACTTTCATCGTTTTGAATAGGATTTCTTCTTAATTTTATGAGCAATCTTCTTAAAAACAATAAGATTTCTTCTTAATATTATAAGGTTTTCATATAAATGGCAACAGAAATTTTAAGAAGATTTTCTCTATGGTTTTGATGTGACTTTCATTTTGGATGAAATCCATAGAGATATCTTCTTACAAAGTGAATATACCCTCGGTGTAGGGTATAAAAAGAAAATGTCAAACAATGCAAAAATAGCAAGAATTTCAAATCCGAAATTTTTAAATCGGGTATAAAAACAAACTAAAAAATTTCTTAACACAGAGTCATTAAAATTAAGAAAAAATAAACTCTATTTTTCAAATATAAATCTCTCGTAGAATACCCCATATTTTTTCATAATAAAATTGAAGATATATTTGGGTCTGATTTCATCTACAATAATATTTATTTCAAATATGTACTTATTAGGCTTGTATTAAGTAAAAACATACACTTTTATAGGCATTTCCAAACTATGTTTCTTATTATTATTATTATTTCTTATTCTCTTAAGGAATCCCTTACAACGTACTCAGTTTCATCGTAAACCTGCATACACATTAGGCATGCGCTTATTTTACGATTTTCTGATTTTCGTTCGTGCCGCCCCCTGAAATCCTTCTAATGGTCATAAAAACAAATACTATGAAGTTTCACGGCGATCGGATAACGAAAACTCGGCCCGCAAGAGAGGTCAAGGTCAAGTTGAGGTTTCAGGCAAATAATAATGAAAATTTTTTTTAAACTTAATTAAATTAGTCAAAGCATAATTTTATCTTATAGCAAATTGAAATGCCTTTCTAACAAGCTATAAATGTTTAAAATCGGGTAATTAATACGAATTCTATAAATTTTTCTTTTATCGACATTAGCAAAATTGCCGCAAAATGCTATTCTACTACATATGGTATTTTGCGGCAATTTTGCTAATGCCGTAAAAGAAAAATTCATAGAATTCGTATTAATTGCCCGATTTTAAACATTTATAGCTTGTTAGAAAGGTATTTCAATTTGCTATAAGATAAAATTATGCTTTAACTTATTTAATTAAGCTTACAAAAAATTTTCATTATTTTTTGCCTGAAACCTCAACTTGACCTTGACCTCTCTTGCGGGCCGGGTTATCGTTATCCGATCGCCGTGAAACTTCATAGTATTTGTTTTTATGACCATTAGAAGGATTTCAGGGGGCGGCACGAACGAAAATCAGAAAATCGTAAAATAAGCGCATGCCTAATACACATGTAGAAGTCTACAATTCCGTAACTCACTGTGTGTAAAATATATGGAAATTTCGGAAACATGCATTTTTGCGCAATTTTATTTTATCCCGAAAACATCATTGATGTTGTTGTTGATGGATTTTATGTTTGTGATTTTGTATATTTAACATCAGGAAATTATAAAAACAAAATTATTACAATAAAATGTTCAATTTGCATAACACAAGTACATACCGTGGGACTAAATGTATAATTTTTTTACAAAAATGTAAACTACAAATCCTTGTGGAATACAAAACACTAAAAGCTACACATAAATTTTAACATTTATTTAGTTGGTTAATAACTTGCATAAACAAAAAAAAAAAAAAATAAAAAAATTACAAATACCAATACCACCACCAACCCGAAAGCAAACATAAACACGCACACTTAAATATTTACAAAATAACACCCGTATTATCAAACACGCACACTAAATATATGCGATTGTATGAGTATGGAATTACATATGTATGCGTATGTGTGTGTGTGTGTTTTTATAAAATATGGGCATTTATGTTGTTGACACTTTTCGGTTTTTCTTCTTCTGTTTATTAATATAATAATAAAATAATAATAAAAAGCTTACCAGCACAGCAATTATACATTAGTTAATTTTAACAAAAACAATACATACTTACATACAGCACATAGGTTTGCATCCCATGGGGAAAAGAAGTGCTTCAAAAACCCTCCTGAAGTGCATCTTTTTTATCAATTAGCTCTTCCGCTCCGTAAGAACTATTCTTTCTTTTTAACATTGCATGCCATAGGATGTAAGCTCGCTTAAGCTTACCGCAGCCTTACTTTAAAAGTCCTTTTGAAGCGCTTATTTGTTATGCTGCGGTAAGCGTTTTTTCAATAAAATTAAAAAAAAATAGAAAAAATTGGCCGCACCAGAATTTGAATCCACGACCGCCCTTGTTTTAGATAGAAACAAATTATTTGTACTTATTGTACATTTACCAACTCTTTGGACCGCTACACCAATGAAGAGGTATTAAATTTGTATATTAAGCAAATGTTGTAAAAACATAATTTGACATTACATACATAATATCATTGTGTTATCAGTTTCAATTCAATTAAACAAAAGTAAATAAATAAGAGAAAGGAAAATAGAAAAGTGAAATAAAAAAAGATTGAATAAAAAATAGTTTAATAAAAAAATAAAGCAAAAAAAATAAAAAAAAAGTAAAAAAAAAAACCACCCGGGCTGGGTTCGAACCCACGTTGTCCTTACTGCACCCTTACATGGAATCAATGTGTAATCAAGCTGCAGTAAGAACAACGTGAGTTCGAACCCAGCCCGGGAGATTTTTTTTTCCTTTTTTTGCATTATTTTTTTTTTTTTTTTTTTATTAAAATAATTTTTATTCAACATCTTTTATTTCACTTTTCTAATTTCCTTTCTCTTATTAATTTACTTTTGCTTAACTGAATTGAAATTGATTACACAATGATTCCATATAAGGCTGCAGTAAGAACAACGTGAGTTCGAACCCAGCCCGGGTGATTTTTTTTTTGTTTTTGCTTTTTTTTTTTTTTTTATTAAAATATTTTTTATTCAGCCTTTTTTTATTTCACTTTTCTATTTTCCTTTCTCTTTTTTATTTACTTTTGCTTACTAGAATTGAAACTGATTGCACAATGATTCTATGTAATGCTGCAGGAGCATTTGAATGTTAAATTCTGTTTGGACAACATTTGCTTAATATACAAATTTAATACCTCTTCATATCATCGGGCATTGGTGTAGCGGTCTAAGGGGTTGGTCGTGGACTCAAATCCTGTCGCGGGCAGTTTTTTTTTTCTTTTTTTTTAATTTTATTGAAAAACGCTTACCGCAGCGTTACAAATAAGCGCTTTAAAAACTCTTTTTTGGTAAGGCTGCGGTTAGCTTTTGCTCATTTACATCCTATGACATGCAATGATAAAAAGAAAGTATTGTTCTTACGGAGCGGAAGCGCTTATTGGTGAAAAGGATGCACTTCAGAAGGGTTTTTGAAGCACTTCTTTTCCCCTTGGGTACACACACGCACACATAGAGAGCAAATACAAACAAAACACAACTAAAAAAAAAAAAAAAAATTTTACAAGCCAAATTAACAACAGACGCTGTTTTTAATTGAAAAAATTAACATTTCATTGTGTTTATTATGCTGTGGCTTAACCTATTGCCGCATTTGGTACAATTATGTCCAAAGTCTATTTTAAAAATGTAACTTTTTTTTTTATTTCAAACAGTAGACTAAACGTAAAATTATGAATTATGAATACTGTCTTTTTTACCTAATTCGGTATGGGGAATTCAGTGGTGCCAACTGTTTTGCTGGATTGGTTCAACACCCCATGCAAAAAGTTCAAATGAAAATTTCATCTAGAAATGGGTGTTTTCATAAATAATCTTTTATAAACTTTTCATAACTCAATGATTTTTCATCAAAAGTATATTTTCCTGTTCGCGATGTATTAATAAGCATTCGAATTGCCAACATTTTCATCAATTTATCTAATTATTCCTTAAAATTTATCTTTTTCTCATTCATTTGCAGGTTTATTCACTAAATCTTAAATAGAGCTATCATTTTCATATGGTCTTGTTCCTCAAAGACTCGAAAAGTTTGTAATAAAATATTGTTATTGATAAGAGTAATATAAATTTAACTGTTTAGTTTTTCGGTGCGCAAATAGCCCTTGTATGTTTTTGTTCTACAGTTTAAAGAAGACCTCAAAACAGTGATTTTTGCACTTTTGTGCAAGGATAACTCAGGATCCTGACCTGATATAAAAAAACCAAGATCATATTCGTAATAAAATGGTCCCAATCTACCATAAAAGGCTTTTAAATCTGAGGACGGAAAACTATTGGTGGACTGGACGGGGGTTTAAAAAATGGACCACCGCAGATCCTGGCAACATTCACTTTCTTGTTACTTATGGTTAGACCTATAAAAAAGTGAACTTAGTTTTTGGTTTTCTTATTGTGCATTCTCAAGTACGACCGGCGCCCGCCCTACAAGAAAATCCGGTAAAAATTAACGTTAAAACTATGATGTATCACATTAATTGATTTAAAAACTCGATTGCCAATGCATCCTGAACACAAAATTGTACTTGTAAAGAGAAATCGTTGATTTATCAGAAATTAATACGAGATTCTTTTTGAAAAACACCACTTTCAAGACAAAATTTTCATTTTAACTTTTTGACGATAAACCAATCCAGCAAATCGGTAAGCACCACTAAATTCTCCTTACCCGAATTAGGTTAGAATGACCCATTTCCCGTCAGACCATATTTTGAAGTAAAACAGTGTTATTTGTTGCTTATTTTAAAAATGGCGGCTCTTCAAAAATATAAAAAAAATTGCTGTGGTACGTAACAAAATCGTGTCTGCCAACTATTTCAAAAAATTGGATAAGCTTAAAAAATATGGCAAGTCCAAGCGGCAGGCATTTATAAAATAATAATTTGATTTCATCGTCAGGCCGACTGCGCTGACATGGGAACGCGATATTAAATATAGCACTCTACCAAGCCTTGAAAATGTTAAAATAAAGGTCTGTACAAAAATTCAGTTTTCTAGCTTTGCTTTATTTGCAGGAACCACGCTTAGAATAGTTTTTTAATGGTTTTTAACGGCAATCAGAGACCTTAATGTGTGTCGCTCTATGGTTTTTTTTTTTTGACAAAAAAGTGTACACAAAAATAATTCACTACAAGGACACATTTTCTTTAAGCAAATCAAACGCGAAATAAAGGTTATACATTCACCTATCTGAAAAATGCCCGCTCTTGTCGGCATCTGATCAACAAAATAGTAACACTGGTCGAAATCTCTTGATTTTTGAAAAAATCGATTTTTCTGTTTAGAAATGTTAGTCGCATTAAACGCAGGAGTGATATATGAATTAATTTATATGCATTCAACCAAATCAAGTAAGATGAAATCAACGGTGCCATGCCCAAAAACATATTCGTCATATCTCCGAAACTATTAGACGCAGATAGATAAGATTCGGTATGTTTGTAAAAGGCACAGAAAGAAATAACATCCACTAGAAAAGTGGGCGGTGCCATGCCCCAAAAATGTAAAACATCATATTTCCGAAACCGAAGATGGTGACCGGAGTCTTTGTCAGCGGCCTTCTTTACTCGTACGTCCAGAAGACTCCCTCTTCATTTTCTGCTAATGCAGAAGTGGTCAATTTGGTTGTCGGTGATGTTGTCTGGAGACACCCAAGTAGCTTTTATGTGTGGGAATAGCATACCGCCAACGAAAAGACCGACTGCATTGCAGTCGTCAATGTGTATCTCTCCATTGTCGTTTCTCGCACACATACCATGTTTTCTAATCACGTGCTAAAGGTTAAGGTTTTCTCAGCCTACTTTGGCATTCAAATCGCCCATAAGCATTATGATGTCGTTCTTGTGAGCGCTGTTTATTACTGCAACGAGCTGACTGTTGAATTCATCTTTGGTTTCTCTCTCTGCCAACTTGGTGGGCGCGTATGCTTGGAAGATGGTAATATTTAGTGATGCGCATAGCAGTCTTTGCCTTGGTCTTGTTCTTGCATATTGAGTCTTGGTCTTGATCTTCGTCATTAAATCTTGGTCTCGGTCTTGGTATTGCAAAAATTTCTAAAGATTGTTGAGTATTCCAAATTTCCAAACCTTATTTTTACAAAGCAGTTGGGTTTTAAAGATGCCAAATTTCAAATTGAGACATGATTTTATGCTTGAAAACTATTAACTATAAATTCGCAAGACTAAAAAGCAGTGCTGGTCTTGATGATCATTGTGAGCAAGACCAAGACCATAGCAGTCTTTACTGCAGTTTCATTTAACAAAAATTCAACTCCATCCCTGTGGATGTCATTTTGTGCCCTACCGGAGTATAGAAATTTTTCGCCGTCAGGAAGTACACATTTGCCGGCAATGTTAAATTCGTGGAGTTCTCTTACGGGTTGGTGTATTTTGCCTGGATCATTAAGAGTTCGGACATTTCAAGAGCCAATGCGTGTTCGAGTTTGCATCGAAAGGATTATAAATTTTTGACGAACTTTTTGACGAGCCATTTTGGTTCCAATTATAGGAGAATCATTCCTAACAATGCATGTTTCTTGCACCTCCAAATCCAATGTGCATGCTGCCGAGGCAGGTGGATTAACCACATTCTTAAGGGTACCATTTGGAGAGCTATTTTTCATCGTTTTTCGATCCATGCTTCATTAGTATAATCTTCTCAGCAACGCCCCACGCAGTAAGTTATAAACTTATACCTGAGGCCTACGTCTACGTTCCAACGTAGAATAAATTTAAAAATTTAATTTTCCAATATATCGGAAAAAATATAAGACACTGACATAATTCAAAATGTGTTTTTAAGAAAACAAGACTGGCAATTTTACACATCACATCTATAAAAATTAAAACATTACTTGGATCTATTGTCTAACCTCAAAAAAAGCAAAAGGCATCTATTTATTTTGGGCTTTTACATTAAGATATAATAAAATTCTGAAGCGATGGAATTCAGATTAACCATCGAAAAGTATGTCAGATACGATTTTTGTTTTTGATTTTTTATGCAGAATAATGCTAATTTTTGTATAAAAAAGGTGACACTTACTGACGAGCCAATTTTTTTGAAAGGGACCTGAAAGTTACCTTTCATTTTTGGTGATCAATACATATTTGTGATGTTTAAATATGTACAATTTTACCTGTTTTAATAAGAGAAGATTTATAAGTTCAGATAAAAAAAACATGATAAAATTTAAAAAGTAGCAGAGTATTAAAAGCATTACAGAAAATTAGCATAACCATTATTATGTTAGTGGATTTTTGTTAAATTGATTTTTTGTTTCATCGTGTGGCATATCAATACAATAGAATTCCTATTAAATTCATTAACTAAGTAATTCTAATTTATTCTATTGAACTTTGTAAATAAAATAGACAATTGAATTGGGGATTGCCTGCAGCATATTTAATTGAAAATTAAACTTTTTTGTGGAGGAGTAAATTTCCAATAAATACGAACATATAAAGTCTGTCAAGTTAATTAGCTTATTTAATAATAATGCCTTCAAAAGTATTATGCATGCATGCATGTTTACCTATATAAAATTATTTTGAAATTCGTAATAAATATTTTAATAATACGAGTATACCACTAGCCCAAGTAAAATAGTTTTATTTCATAAATAATTTTACTCAAAATCTGTCATGTACCAATCAAAAGGAACAAAAATAAATTTAACATAATTACAAATTAATTACTTCTCGAATATTTATTTATTAATTAATTACATTTTTTGCTATTTGCTACAAAATCGAAAAGCTCATTTATCATCCCCGCTACCATGACAAATGTGAAACGAAAAGAAAACAAAGAACATGAAATCAGTGTCAGTCAGCTTTTTGTCTTTCTCATTGTACTGTATTCTCTTTTCAGCTCTGTGTGACCACGTATTTTGTCGTTGTCAACATTGAAAAGTTGCATTTAATTTTACCTCGCTTAATGGCAAAATATTAAAATAATTTTAACTTTGTGCACACTTAAACACAAATACCTTTCTAATGGTGTATAATTCAAAGTCTTGTTCCATTTCTAACATAGTAAAAAAGGTACGACAAATTTTTGCCTTGCGTATTAATATAAAGTTCGAATTTTTGCATCAAAACGCTTTCGAAAATTGTACACGGGGTAGTAAATAACGATTTAATTACATGGAAATTTAATCCATTCCACAAAGATATTTCTCGTTCTGATGTATGAAAAACTAGATTTTCGAAAATCGCAAAAAAACTGGAATCAGTTAGCCAAATTTTTTTGCTAAATTTTCCAAAATAGATTTAACCCAAACTCTAAAGCAGTTCGAACCGGATGAGGTAGTAGCGCATTAAAGTAAACAAGTATCGATTATCCAATTCAAGTTTCCATTAAAAAAAGAAGCCTGCTAACAAATTCAATTCAATTCCATTCCACAAAATAATTAGGAATACAGGCGGACAGAAGTGTAATGGGAAAAACGCTTATTGCCACTAAAGGGAATCGTTAGGAATTCAATTTTGGGAAATGTATCCATTGTTAAATAGAAAATCTTCTTTATCCTTAGAAAATAAAATAAAAGCTAATCTAGATGTATGGTATACATTGTTGGAGGACATCAAGTCCTCTTAAAGATTCTATAAAATCTCTGAAAAAATTGAGTGGTACCTAACATTACATGGAAAATACTCCAGATTCCTCTAAAAGTTGGAATACCATGCAGTAAAAATATGAGACAGTCTACTAAAAATACTAGTTCACGTTTAGTACTAACCCGAAACTAGTGTTAAAAGGATGCACTAGGGGCCAGTTTGATATCAGTTTGTAGTTTGTAGGGGCAAATAAATTTGAATCGTGACGAAAACATATTACAATTTTCGTTTTTTGCTTTTGAAATATTTTGTGTTTTGAGGACTGCGAACTGATGTAAAAGTAATTCATAAGAGGCCACAGAAAAGAACAGTTGCTTGTATGCAAAGGGACTGACGTCAGACTAGTACTGGTTGGTAGAAGACTAGTTAATGGACTACGCTTAAACAAGTCCATTTGCCTGCAGGGTATATTTAAAAAAAAAAACCAATAAAATAAAATGGTTTTCTCAAATTTTTATTAGAATTGCAATCGAAACCAAATTCTAAAGCATATCCTGAATATATATGACATATAGTAAGACCTGTGAGTTATATATACGAATTATATTAAGTGATGAATTAGAAAAAACAAAATTTTGAAAGTGCTGGATAATACCATGGTTATTTGTATTTGATGATTATACTGTAATTTCTCGTTATTTTTCGCTAGATAAAGGTTACAAACTTTCTAAGTACTTACATGTAAGTAGTAGCTGACTGTTATTCTGACAATGGTTATGAGAGCCAGCATGTGTTACAGATTGTCAAATGAAGTAACACCGCACACTACTTTCTATAAAAGACTCCCTAATAGTTTTCTCCATCCGCCAATAAAAGTATTGGATTACCATACCATAAGTGAAAATGGAGAGTTTTTAAATTTTAGGAAACGTCAACGGCAACGACAGATTCTTTACAGTCTAAGTAAAGAATTTTCTAACTTTCCATACGCTTATAATTGACCATCAGATGCAACTGTAGAATTACAATAACTGTGGTATTAACCAGGCCCGTGCAAACTGGGTGGCTTCTGGGGGTTCAAACCCTCCCCCCCGGTAAGAATATGAATTGAGAATATTGCAATAAAATAAGATTAATCCATATGAAACATTACCCCAAGAGCAAATCCTGCGCACGGTGCTTATGCCAAAATTTTCAAAAAATTGTTTGTCCTAATTGGGATTGGGATCATGGCGGAAGGAGTCTTAAAACACTCAAAGTTTTCTTACGTAATATTTGAAAGAGGGCGTTCAAGACTCGACCATATACCCATAAATATTGCCCATTAAATCCATTTCTAGATCATGAGATCACATTTTATATCTGTTAAAAACTCTGTTTCTTCATCTCCATCTTAAAGTGAACTCAATTGTAAACGACGTCGTTTCAGGAACCACAAATTACCCAATTTAATATTCCAATGCAAAAAAAAAAAAAATAACATAAAAAAATAAAAAAAGGCAAAAACAATACAAACATTTTTCAAATTCCTTGGAATCTGATTAAAAATCGCTGAAATCGCGACATTCTTTAGATTCTCACACTCATGGCTCGAAATCAAGGATAAAAATGTTTGTTTTCTTGGATTTTTTATTTATTTATTTATTTCTTTTTTTCATATTCAACAACAACGCCTTTCTCAATTGATTGTGTCTCTTTTTCGATCTAAGTGGGACGGAGGGGGTGGAGGTTTGTGCAAAATAGTAGAACGAATGTGTAGAAATGCGACAACGGGGGAATAATAAAATGTACCGTTATACAAACATAACACACACACACACACAAAACATAAATTTATTGAGTAATAAAAATGACGAAAACACAGCACAGAAGCACAGCACAGTGGGTTAGACAGAGACCAATTGAAGATAAGAGAGAAGAGCTGTAGAGCTTATGTGCAAAAAGGCAAAAGAAAGTGATAAAGTCGAAGGAAGAAACATAAATTTTTGATGTAATGTCGTCTCGAGCTCGAATCGCGTGTTGCGAATACACTTTCGCAGTACCTACAACAACATGAGAAGAACAACAGTTTAAGGCCCTCTATACGGAGAAAAAAATCGAGCAACACCGATTGCAAGGGTTTTGTTTTGGGTTTCATAAAAGTTAACTTCCCGTTGACAACAAATAGAGAAGTGGGAAAAATCACAGTTCATCGTACTTCTTTCACTCCCAATATCCTACTTGCATTTGGATTTTCTTCGAAGCTTCTTGCAAGAGCAACGAAAATGAAAAACCTCCAAAAAACTGCATTTGCTTTTTGAGTTCCAATTGCAACAGCAGAATTTACTTGAAACAAAGAGCTGACAGTGGCTGGAAATCGGCATATATTGTTTAAATAAAATTATTTTTTTTTTAATTTGAATTTTTGACATTTTTCTTTACATCAGCGGTATAACTTTAGGAATCTAAAATGCGAACAGGACTTTGCAGGAAGATATTTATTATTTCTGATGTCGGTATTATTGATTTTTTTACAGCTTTGATTATAAAACTGAATCTTTTCAGTTTATAATTAAATGTCGATGTTTTTTTATAAATCGACCCGCAGAAAAAACTGAACTAAAATATTCAATACTAGCTACAAACAAAGCACGTGTCAAGTGGTATTGTGGTGTCACCTTACCATTCCATATTTTTGAGTAAAAAAGGTTGGTTAGTTTTCGATACATTTTATCCATAACCATATGGAATTTTCAATCGAATTTACCTCGATCAAGCACGCTTTATTAATTTTTTGCATAGATTAGACGAGAATCACAGCAAAAAATTCAATGCAGCATATGCAATGTTGGTGTTTTTTACTCAAAACATGGAACAGTAAGCTCACACCACAATACCACTTGACACGTGCTTTGTTGGTAGCTTGTAATGTAAATCATTATCTGTGGGTTGGGCCGCTGTCAGGGTTGGGCCACTGCTATTTCTCGTATATGACACGTGCTGCCATCTGTGTTATAGCGTCGAATTATTGTTCTCGATGCCAGAAACGTTTTTAAGCATTACTTGTCACCGGGATTGTCAGTAAAAATTTTTGCGCCTTCGTGTAGTTTTCGAAAAAATTTTGTAATAGCAGTGAAAAATGACTCGAAACTTGGAAAAGAACAATGCCACCGAAAAAGTAGGTATATATATCCATTAAGGGGTGAACCATTATGAAGTTCCAAAAGGGAAAATCCGATTCCCTACCCTGTTCACATGCAGTATTGAGCGGTCGAAAAACACGCTTGCCGTCAGGGTTGGGCCACTCGTGTAGTCAGGGTTGGGCCACATCAATTTTTGTTTAGAATCAGTAAAATAGCATCACTGAATCGGTTTTTCGGAACACAGAACATTAACATTACATTTTTGGATACCCCTAGAGTTGACACGAACGGAAAAGTAGCGAGTTCTATGGGCAAGCACGAGAAAGCAACAAGTGAAACGCACGAGGAACTATCGACTTCTTCTTGGAGTTCGACTTCTTCGTCTCATGAGTCCACCCTTTCTACGATTTTGTCATTAGTCGGGCCTCTGCAAGCGGCCGCGCCAACAGTGAAATCTAATCGGGGGCGCCGCCCGATGAAAAGCACGTTCTTAACCTCCCCAAAGAACCGCGAAGAGTTACGTAAATACCAACAGATGCGCGATGCTTCGAAAACGCCTAAAAAAGTCTGAATCGAAATAATTCAATTGCATGAATTGAATGCAAGCGAGACGTGCACTTGAAGTGCCAATATCACAAAAAAATACTATGTATGCCCAAATTGCGATTCAGATTAATGTTATTATAGAGATTTCTCATCGGAATTTTGTATAATCGAATAAAAAACAATAAAAAGTTTCATACATATTCATTACAATTTTAGTACATTTTTCATCGATATTTGGTGGTGGCCCAACCCTGACTACTTTTTTTTTTAGTTTCGTCAATAACTCTTTTTCCGAAATCGCAGCGAGTTGTCCTAAAGGTATGTTACAGATAAAGGTCCGAACTTTTAAATAAAACAAATAATTTAGTAGTATTCAAATATATAAAAAAGATACAGAGGAAAGTTAAAAAGTGGCCCAACCCTGATGACATTCCCCTACTTATTTCGCTTTGTTTTCTAGATATTCAGATTTAAAGTTTTTAGGGAGCAAGTCCAGTATGCGGCTGATTATTATGCAATTTTTCGATATTTCTGAGCTAAAAAAGAGCTGATGTTGCCATTTAATAAGTATTTTTGTTTGCTTTCTTTCTCGAAAACGAAGCGAGATATCGACGCCAAGTATCTCCGTTTGATTTGTTGTTGATATTTTCCATGCTGTGAATAATTTTCAACGCCTTGATAGACTAAAAAATTTCAAAAACTCCGCCAAACATAAAAAAAATTTCTCCGGCTTTTTTTAACTAAGAATTCTTTAAGCAGCACAAACTTCCTGTAGGCCTTCAAACATCAAATTTTTTTTCATTTTGAAAAAGCCATTTAGTCAATTATGTTTTTATATATAAAAAGAATTAATGTTACCATACTAACAAAATAAAATCTTCCGGGAATCAGTTCTTAATGACATCATTATACCATTTTCGAGTCAGAATAATTATTTTGGTGTCATTCTAGATGAAAAGCTCACCAGAAACTCTCATTTAAAAAAATCAATCACTCCGTAAGGCAAAAGTAGCGCTGTGGCCTTCAATGTGAAAATTATGGAATTAATTCAAAACTCAGCCTGATGTATACAGCAATCAATAGACACATTGTTACCAACCATTGATTGCATTATCTTAAATAACGCCCACCTTTTCATGTTAATGTGGGTAATAATCATTTTAGAAATATCACCCACAAATTATTTATTTTGAAATAATGTGGATGTTATTTTGGATCTTTTTTTGTGTGTTTAATTTCGTTTTCATGTGGGCCTTGTTTCATATCGTAATGGACTATATTTCATTACAATAAATGGGATTTACTTCGAATTTTTTTTTTACAGCCTATAGCAAAACTGAAGAGATATAAGACTAGAATAAGGCAAATTTCTAGACACAATGAGTGAACTTCTAGAAAGTGCTCTCGCATTAATAAGCAAATGGGCTTTAAGAAATGGACGTAATGTTAATCATTCAAAAACAGAATTGGTATTATTCACAAGGAAACACAAAGTTCATGTCTTTAGAAGTGTTTCTCTTGGTAATATCAATTTAACTCTATCTAATGAAGTAAAATTTTTAGGAACAGTTCTAGACCACAAACTAAACTGGTAACCCAATATAGAAAACCGTATAAATAAGGCATATGGTGCTTTCTTTGCTTGTAAAAAATTCTACGGAATCAGTTAGGGCCTTGACCTTAAAAATACCATCTGGATCTACACTGCAATAGTTAGGTCAATTTTATTGTACGCAATACATGTGTGATGGAAAGCACAGCATACATACAAAAGAAACTAGATAGATTGCAACGTCTTTTACGTATCGGAATCAGTGGAGTCCTGAGGTTCACCTCTTCAGAATCTTTAAATGCTATACTTTTTTTGTTGCCTATCGATCTTTTCACCAACGAAGTGGCCTACAAAACTATACTTAGGCTTAAAGAATCGGGGACTTCAATTATAGACCTTATGGCCACAATAACATAGGTAATATCCAGATAAGTTCTACTGATTACATGGCTCTTAGACTTTCTATGGAGAAAAGATTTTTAGTCACATTCCCGTCTAGAGAATTCTGGAACTCTCGAGGTGACGATCCAGCAGGAATTATAAACGTTTACTCAGATGTCTCTAGATCAGAAAATGGGGTTGGAGAAGGGTTCTATGTCTCCAACTACGCAAAAAACAATAATTTAAATTACCAGATGAATGCAGCATTTTCCAATCGTAAATTTTTGCGATTAACAAAGCGGTCGACTACCATAAAGACAAAGTAAACAATCAAGAAATCGCTTTGTAGACAGTCAAGCCGCCTTAAAATCAGACTGTATTAAATCAAAGACAGTTTTTCCATGTTATACCAAATTAACTTACATCAGCGAAAAAAATCAGGTATCTCTATAGTGGGTACTATTGCATTGCACAATTTTAGGAAATGAAAAGGCATATCTATTAAGCTCTTCTAGAAGCTCAACCCATTAAAATTCCAGCCTCGCTTCAACATTTCTTCTCTTTGAAGAACTCGCAAATCGTCGGGTTAAAAAAAAAAAATTTTTTGAAATTCATTATTTGTATGGGATTTTGCAGTTTTATGCTTTTTATTCTTTATATAAAATTGGATGGCGACTACATTTCAAAAAACCGATTTGACTGGGGTATAGAGTAGTTTTTCCTTCATGTTTCTGTGTACTTAACTCATAACATCAATATGTGTAGATGCCTCGTTGTAGTTTTAACCCGACGAAATGCCAACAGTAGCGAACAGACACTGGGAACAATACCATACTAGCGCTATAACAAAGCACTTTTGGCCTCACAAAGCATAATATTCCAAATATATGCTATCTTTGACGCGGAGTGGGTGCAATCTGCTGACCAGAATTGTTACTAGTCATTGTCTAATTGGGCATAATGCCTTTAGATTGGACACAGTCTTTAGCAACTGGTGCAGAAACTGTCACAAGCCTGAACAAGAGGGTACAATTGAACATCTTTTATGTCTCTGCCCTGCTTTGGCAAGAGTTAGGCTAAAATGCTTTGGCCAGCCGTTCTTCAACTCCTTAAAGGAACTCACTAAAATGCACCTAAGTGACATTAAAAGATTGGACAACATCATACTGAAAGGAACAGAGTTTATGAATAGATTTTAATTAGAGAGTTTGTGGTATCACTATGGACCCTTGGGGTCTACGTGTGGCAGTATTGCCAAACCTAACCGAACCTTACCAAAACTAACCTAACCTAACCTAACCTAACCTAACCTAACCTAACCTAACCTAACCTAACCTAACCTAACCTAACCTAACCTAACCTAACCTAACCTAACCTAACCTAACCTAACCTAACCTAACCTAACCTAACCTAACCTAACCTAACCTAACCTAACCTAACCTAACCTAACCTAACCTAACCTAACCTAACCTAACCTAACCTAACCTAACCTAACCTAACCTTACCTAACCTAACCTAACCTAACCTAACCTAACCTAACCTAACCTAGCCTAGCCTAACCTAACCTAACCTAACCTAACCTAACCTAACCTAACCTAACCTAACCTAACCTAACCTAACCTAACCTAACCTAACCTAACCAAACCAAACCTAACCTAACCTAACCTAACCTAATCTAACCTAACCTAACCTAACCTAACCTAACCTAACCTAACCTAACCTAATCTTTCCTAACCTAACCTAACCTAACCTAACCTAACCTAACCTATCCTAACCTAACCTAACCTAACCTAACCTAACCTAACCTAACCTAACCTAACCTAACCTAACCTAACCTAACCTAACCTAACCTAACCTAACCTAACCTAACCTAACCTAACCTAACCTAACCTAACCTAACCTAACCTAACCTAACCTAACCTAACCTAACCTAACCTAACCTAACCTAACCTAACCTAACCTAACCTAACCTAACCTAACCTAACCTAACCTAACCTAACCTAACCTAACCTAACCTAACCTAACCTAACCTAACCTAACCTAACCTAACCTAACCTAACCTAACCTAACCTAACCTAACCTAACCTAACCTAACCTAACCTAACCTAACCTAACCTAACCTAACCTAACCTAACCTAACCTAACCTAACCTAACCTAACCTAATCTTTCCTAACCTAACCTAACCTAACCTAACCTAACCTAACCTAACCTAACCTAACCTAACCTAACCTAACCTAACCTAACCTAACCTAACCTAACCTTAGGCAAGGATTATCGAACATTCCATCCTTCGGAACACTTCGATCACCAACTAGAACTTTTAGCACAACTGCCGGGTTGGATTCCTCCGAAGAAATGTTGCTGATTACCATAAATAAGTAGAATAAATATCTATACTCTATGTATTTTAATAGCAGAAGTCCTTCTGATTGATGATATTCTAAAGTAATGCTGATGTTCTAAATGGAAGCAAGTGGTAGAAGTGTAAAACAAACTAAGATTTGTATCAAATGTATCTTTTAGCAAGGATATTTATTTCAAAATTTAGACGTGATGAGAAAAATGTTCAACGGACTTAATTTTGTCACATGAAAATCTTTCTGATTTACTCAATCTAAGCTTTAAGCTTAGCGACACTAAACACATAATACGTTTTGTATTCCTACTCCACTGTAAAGCAGCGGTGAAGGACATTGCAAGGGTTTTGGGATGCGACGACGAGGCTTAAAATGGGGTTGTTACTGTGCAAAAGTGGTGTCATCTACAAATGTTACCAACCAACGCGCAGCAGTTGTCGTAAATTATGTTTTATTCCACCACCTTGTCGCCTGTCACGTTGTCTTATCAGCATAATGCAAAAATTTTTAATGCATACTTCAAGGCGCGATAAATTTCACATCACAGGGGGAATCGTTTATTTATTTTTCTGCTTTTTTTTTGCTTGTTTTTTTTTGCAAAAGCTGTAGCAGATTAATTTACATATATAGATATACATACATGCATACATGTATGAGTGTGCCCCTACCTTTGCACGCGGTTGTTGTTGGTGTGTGTGATCATGCGACTGTTGTTATATAATAAGGCCGCGTATAATAATCAGCAATGGCAACAGCAACAACCAACAATCATTCGCAGTTTTCGTCGCACAATTCATAAATCAATTTAATTTCATCTAATTATGTGATCAAATGATTTATTCGTCTGTTTATGACTTCAGCGGCCGAGTACTCTGACAATTTAATGCCGTAGTTTATGGCCTTTTATGTGTTTCCCATGCGTGTGTGTGTGCATTTGTTGGCAACTCTGACAGAGTAATACGGATGATGTTTGCATTGTACAATAAATGTAAACATTTTATTATTATTATTATTATTCTTGGTTTTTTTTTTTTCAATTCTTCATCACTTATGTTGTTATTGTTGTGGTAGGTAGACAGACGTTTTCTTGTAAGAAATTATTTTGTTTACGATCCCATAAATGAATGAAATGTCCCATCATAAAGTTTATGACGTAAAGACGGACAGCTAAATGGATAATGCCGCGATTACTGTGGTTTTTCCCAAATATAAAGTTTGCAGTAGTCCAATTTGATTGACTCATGCCGCTCTATTTAAGAAATGGGTTTTTTTTATTTCTTTTCAATTAGTAATCAGATCTAATTGATTAAAAGTCGTGGTTATTAATATCATTTTACCTATGAACGGTAAGCCTTAAACGATTTTAAGTTTGACCGAAATGAATTCAAAAACTGAGTATGGAGAAAGCTTAATATCTGTTTGTAGATTATAAAAACCCCTTACCGATAAAACCTAGCTGATCGACTTCACGAAATATTGAATTTCTCCGAATTTTCTTCGATTTTTTATAAAAAATAAACAGAACTTTGTGTTTTGACGTTATGAAGCAATTTTGCGACTGATTTCAGAGTAAACATTTTATATTTATAAAAGCTCTGAATGACACTGTCAGTATATTGTTTTCACGCCCTCTTCTTCAGGTCTTAGTCCGTGGGCATGCGTACAAAAAAACAATTCATAAACACACTGCTGAGACTTCGTGTATTTAATGTTCAGATCGAGTCGGACAAAATTTTGAGAGTGGGGAAGTATGATGGTGGGGCGTTAACCGTTCAAGCTATCACAAAGTCATGGATTTCAGGTCAGAAAAAAATTTATGAACACAACCTTGGTTTTCATTCGAATCGAAAGTTTTTAATATGTTAAAAGTATAAAAAATGCTGTCAGACAAAAATTTTGGGGCGTTTGTCGAGCCGGACACGCCGAATATGCCAAAGCTACGAAATAAAAAAAAATTATTACCACAGAGTCAATATTTGCAGAATTGGTCAATAAAAATATTCAAGATAAAGTGGTTAAATTGTCGGACAAAAATATTTGGGCATAACAATAGTCGGATAAAAAATTTCATTTTTATTCACAAAAAAGTTAGTGAACGAGCACTAAAATATTCTTCGTTGCCAGGAGAGGAAAAAAATGTTCACCGACCCCCCTTTAATTTTACCTCTTCAATATTTCTCTCAAACACACTTTTTTCCATCCTTTAAGGGGGCTCCTCATTGCCGGGAGAAGAAAAAATTTTTCACATATCCAGCATACTATTCTCTTTTTTTCCACCCCTTAATGGAGCTCCCATACAAAATTTAGACAGAAATATCAATTTCGTATGGGAGACTCCTTATAGCTTATAGAGCTTATAGCCTTATTCAATACCTTTCCAAAAGTGGTCTGAGCATGAAAATTTGTTAAGAAATCTCTTCTAAGTTATTGACAATTTTTTGAGGAGAGTTTGTCACAATTTACCGATTTTTCCGCTCTTTGCACCCCTCTATAAGCCACAAAAAAATCGCAGAATCGCCATATTTAAAAGATTAGGCATGAAACGAAACTATGTACCGAATTTCAGCGAAATCGGAAGGGGTGTGGCAGATCTTGTTACCCTAGGCATGGAATGGCTGTAAGTTCAACGTAATGCATCAAAAACTGTTCGATATTTTCTTACTAACTTTGTTCCAAAATTCTAGTTTGGTATACCAATTGGGGATTTTTGAGGTGCTTTAAATCCTCATCTTACATACAGTGGGGAGTAAAATTGACTACATGTTTGCAACTGGTATATTAACTTGTCCATAAAATCGTTAATACTAAAGCAAATGATCTGCATTTTTTAGAGTTTATTTTCTTTTTATTGAACTATCAGATGATGTCAGTTTGAGTACTGACATTTATCATGCAATATTTTTGTTGAAATAAAACTTACAAAACTCGATTTTTTCGAATTTTTGTCTTTGGGAGAAAACTCACGTGTTCTGAAGTATTTTTATTAAGTCGAGAGGGCATTAATTTTTTTACAGTATTATGATACACTGACGAAGATTTTTTGGTTTGGTTTGTATCGATAGCTTAAGTAGGAGATTCCAATATCAGAAAATATTGTTAAGATAAAATTTTCTTATGATAATAGCGGTTTGAGCAAGAGATTCAGCTTGTTGGAAAAGTGTAATTCTCTTATGATGCCCTTTCATATGCACAATTTCAAAGAAATTTAGTTGTAGAATGTCAAATCAGTATTCCTCATTTTGAATGTAATCTATTTGCATCATAAAAGTAACATGCCATAAAAAAATCGACTTAATTTTTCAGATTTGGGAGTAGTTAATACTCGCTGGGAGCTAATTCAGGACTGTAAGTTGAGGTGAGCCACTTTCTGCAAGGCGACCATCGCAACTTGTATACATGGCGCGTTGTCGGGCAGAAGGAGGATACCTTCGATAAATTTTTCCATATTATTTCTCTGACTGCTCTAATCCTAAAACTGCTCTAAGGTTGAAGCGTGGTATTTTTCGGTTTTTGGAGACACCATTTTTTTTCTAAACGATCAACAAGATCTGCCGTAAAAATATATAAGGCCGCAACTTAAGTTACGGCCTTTTTAACTTTATTTCCTCATCGGATTAAGCAATTTTTTATCTATATTTTAGTCCAATCGCCAATTTTTTACGTTTTCCACTTCTCTTGCAAATTGCAAATAAAGAAATGTAAACATTACACCCTGTTTTCATATTTTTCAGAATTAAAATCATAAAAGGCAGCAAAAAAAGATGAAAAATGAAATATATTTTATAAGAAAAAGAAGTTGCTGCCTTTTCTGAATAAAAGTAAAATTTCGATTTTCTCAAAACTATGAAAAACGAGTTGCGTCTTTTTATAATTTTACGGCAGAGATCCCTTCCCTTTACACGCCTTAAACTTCTTAGGTGGTGGTGGGCCTTTTAAACCCCCTATTTCAAGTAGTTAAAAATGTCCCCTCGGAGTATGATGTAAAATTATAAAAGAAAAATATTTGTTAAGAAACTCGGAAAGGTCGCATAAACAAGAAATTTATATGCATCACAATGGAGCAAGTCATGAAAAAACTTACATTTGGGCTTTTCCATGGTGTCGCACGGGACCATCGAACATGTTTGAAGTTAAAACTAGCAAGGGTATAACCTTTGACCTGGCCAAACATTAAATACCGTATTCCGAAAATTTTGTATAAATGGAAGGTGCCACGCCTCACACTGCGTTGGCTAGTGGGCAAAAATCAAAATTTTTTGTGACTCGCAACCTAACAATATTGGTACAATCGACAGGTAATTGTATCAATAAAATAAAAACAAAATATTTAGGGGAAAAACTCAGTTTTGGCTACGCTGTGACACTTCAAAGTTGAGTTATTTTTCAAAAAAAATCATGTTTTATTCACTTCGTTTTGGGTTCTCTTAAACAAATAATTATCAAAAATTTGTCTTTTGATTAAACTAAGCGAAGTAAAGTTTTTTATTATAAATATTATTTGAGTAAATAAATAAAACTAAAAAATTTTGGAAAATATATAATTTGATGTATATTGTAGTGATTTTAATACATGATATTATCAAATGAAAAACTTCAGAAATTGACAAATTTCGATGAAAAAAAAAAAACAAATCTTATAAAAATAAGTGCCGTTTTTTTTCTTAATCTACTAGTTCGAATTCTATATAATCAAGAACTGCAAATAACTTTTCCTACTTCGTCCTACAAATATTTTTTTTCTTTTTTTAAAAAATGCTTAAAACAAAAAATTTGTATGAAATATAAAATTTATGTTGAAAATTTTTTTTTTGTTTTTATGAACACAAATGGTCTCACAAGTACAAAAAACATTATTCCTACTACGTATATTTCATTTGTTAACATTAAACATTACGTTTTCATCATCGTTGTATATGGACCTTAAGAAAATCGTCCTAAATACCTGGTTTTTAGCAAAACTATAAAGTTTACAACAAATCTGAGATAATTTTTGAGCTCAGCGACCCCAAATTACTTATAGTACCAAATTTCATCGATATCCAACCACTCCTTCTATTTTTGACCATTGCTTGTATGGGCTCAACGCACTGTGCGCCTTCTTTTCCGAGTTTATCCAGTTTTTGCTCAGAGCTTACATTTATAGCCCTTAGTGTTTGGGTGAAATTTAAAAAAACTGTTTCAGTAAAACTTTAAACTTTTGATTATATGGGAGGTCCGACGCCCTCTTGTCCGATTTCGCCCTGTTTTTGCTGGGAGCCCGTATTTACTCAGTATCTGAGTGAAGTTTGGCTGGGTTATCTCAAAAAACACTTTCAGTATAGCATTTTGAAACTTTGGCTTGTATGGGAGGTGCCACGCCCTCTTGTCCGAATTTGCCTAGTTTTTGCTCAAAACTTGCGCTATTTATGTGCATTTTGGTTGTATTGTTGTAAAAAATACTCCTAAAGTTGCACTTTGAATATATTTTTTGTATGGGCGGTAGGCGTGTCCGTTGACCGATTTCGCTCATTCCTCAAGCTAGCCTTTGACGACAAAGACAGAGTATAAAATTTCATTGAATTATCTTGCTTAGTTTTCCCAAAAAACCAAGGGAAACCTGAAGCAATATTGCAAAGTGACTAATTTAAGAATGTTGTGCATTGATGTCTCTTAAAAATTGTTTTAATTTTAACCATAAATTATTTATACTTTTTTTTAATTTAGTTTTTATCAGGGTCGCACGGGACATTTTTTCCACCATATTCAATTTCAATTTCAATTCAATTTCAATTTATTCTTAAAAACAAAAGATTTCAGCTGTACATGATAAGACATAGAGTCTCTTAATAGTACATCAGTGATTATAAACGAATCAGTACACACATTATCAAATAAAAATTTAAAATGTAACTAACTAAATTAATTAATTAATATTTTAATATATATATATTTTTTTATTTTTTTTTTTTTTTTTTACTAACAGGCTATTAACATAAAAATCTAAGTACTGCCAATTTAAAATATGCTTTTCTTCTTTCGGATTTTATATCACTTGGAAGAGAATTCCACAGTTTAACAACACTGACAAAAAACATTCTTTGAGACGTTAAAAATTTGGACATGGGTAAAATTAAATTATTAGTACGAATTGATTGCGCAAACACTAATTTTTCGAACAAATATTTAGGACAACGTTCATATATGAGCCTATGTAGAAAAATTAAGTTTCTAAAATTTAAGTATGGGACCAATTCGCAATTTAGAATCTTTATTGCATAACCCGATATATGATCATACTTTCGCTTAGAGTATATATATCTTGCAGCATTATTAAGAACTAGCTGAATTTTTTGCTTGGATCCACTATCCAAATTTCCGTAAACTAACCATACGAATTTTAAATTGAAAATCTTTCAAAAAAAATCAGGGTTTCCCGGTGAACGTTGCTTCACCTTAAATTGTTAAGTTGACATGGCGTCACCAATTTTTCCAAAGGATTTTATTAATCCCCATCCATTTTACATGTGTACCTAATCTGATAAATTATTATTTTTTTTTTTAGGTGCGTGGCATCGCTCATTTTCTCAGTAAATATTATTTGTCCCGGAGCTCATTCATGTGCGTTTAACATTTTCAGAGACATGATGAATTGATTTTTGTGGAGGCGTGATACCCCTATTTTTGCCAGTACACATTGATAGTCTTGGTGCTTGTTATATGTACCAAATCTCATCCATGTTCGTTAAATAGTTTCTGAGATATGATGATTTAATTTTTAGGCTCCCGGTGGACCTTTCTGTGGGAAAGTCCATATGTATATTTTCTCCTTAGTATATTAAGCCTTAAAGGTTGAAACCATTAGAGTAGAACGGGGTAATGTCGTGCAGGGGGTAATGTCGTGCACTAGCTGTTTTAGCCCAAGGAATTGAATGATTTACCAACTGTTCGTAAGGTAGGGACCTGCTGACCTACTGAGCTTATGCATATAATACTAGCAATTTTCACCAGTTCGTCTCTACAGAGTAACCTTTTTTTCAAAACGCACGCTTTCGGGACGATAAAACTGTTTTTTCATCTGGTCAGAAAAATAATTTTCCTTGCGGGAAAATATACCAGGTAAGTGTTTTCTGAAACGAAATATCCTGCCAAAGAAAAGAAGTATTTGGTTTTGGAAAAAAATTTTGGGCTTCACCGAGTTATCGAAGTTGACCTTTAAAACTACCATTGGGGTAATGTCGTGCACATTCACTTACACAAACACAATTTCTCGCTACACAAATGTTGTTACTCATGAATGTAACCAATGAAATTATCTTTCGATGCTTACTAGTTGCATTCGCTTGAGATGTACGGCTTTACGAGCATGTCAATGTTGAGTGCACGACATTGCCCCGTTCTAATCTACACAACATATTATGTACTTCACACCTGTATAATAATGAATAAATACATGATAATGCTAAATCTCCTCTAATAGAACCACTATCTATCATTTCTCACACATTTTGGAACCTTTACTATACTCGGAAAACAATGCACGACATTACCCCACAAATTTTGAGGGGGGTAATGTCGTGCACATTTTTTTTTTCGTCACTTACACATACACAATTTCTTGCTACACAAATGTTGTTACACATGGATGTAACCAACGAAATTATCTTTCGATCAAATGCTTACTCGTCTCATTCGCTTGAGAGGTACGGCTTTACGAGCATGTCAAAGTTGAGTGCACGACATTGCCCCGTTCTACTCTATACCTTCATAATCTACTAAGACTTTTTATTGAGAGATATTGTTGATCATATTATGGTAAGATATTTAAGAAAAACAAAAAATTTATAAGAAAATTGTCCGAAGGTTAACAAGAAAAGAAAACCATTTAAATATTTATGTATGCAAGTGTAATGAACAAAATTTCAACAATCATTCATCGATCTGAGTAAAAACTTTTGCCCTTGTTTCTTATCGCTGTGTTTAAAAGTATAACTTTCAACAATTTAATATTAACGCATTTAATGGACCCTTCATATGAAGCATTCCCCCTAATCAGAAACACCAGCGCGCGAACTGCAAGAATTCGTTTAAATTTCTTGTTAGAAAATAACAAATGAAAAATATGTAAATTGAGAAATTCAAGAATTCTAAGCAGAATTCGGAAAAAATTTATGTATTAATGCAGCGGGATTTTTGAAGAAGCTGAATAAATTGGAAATACAAGAGCACTACGAAAAATAACAGAGAAATTGCATTTTTTTTTTAAAGTCTATACGTACATGGGAAAAACAAAGAGATGAAGTGGAAAAAATAACAGAAACAACAAATATAAAAAGAATATCAACAATAATAACTTTAACTTAATTGCAAAAAAACAGAAGAAGAGAAAAAAACTATGAAAATGCAAAAGGAAAAAAGTTTTAACTTTTATTTTTGAAATTGCAAAATAAGCAGAACAAACCTTAAAATAACAATAACAATAAAAAAAAAAAAAGTGAAAAAGAGAAATGGAAACACTGCATCAATAAACTGTGAAAACAACAACAATAACAAAACATTATTTACTAATATTAGTCACGAAATACACGCACAACAACAGCGGCAGGCAGTGAAAACAAAAAGGAAAACAGCGTGAAAAACTACAAAACAATTGAAGAAAATGATTTTCCCCAAAGAAAAAATAAAAACGCAAAATAAAAAAGAAAACGAAAATCAAATAAATGAACGAAAGAACGAGCGAATATGAGAAATGGCTGGAAAAACGAAAAAAAAAAAAAAATCATAGAAAAAACACGAAGAAAACTCTTGTGAAAATTGTAGGATTTCAGCAAATATTCACTGGGAAATGCAAATCACAAAAGCAGTTACCAGTGTTGCCAGTTTTATTATAATATTTTATTTAAACTAAGAAAATTTTTTTCTAAAACAGAGCTTACATGTGGTTGGTCATCGAGGACAAAAGCAAATACATATTACCATGCAACTTCTGGGAGGCTTTCTTTTAAAAGATATGTTTATTAGATCAATATGAACCTCTGAAATCATACTTTCGCTTTTGAGGATCCCTTAAAAACTACTGAGTACACGTATCTGTTACACACAATGAATGTTGTATTGACTAAAATTATTTTGAATTTATACTATATACAGTCCCGACAAGAAATTAGTTCAGGAATTCTGTATTTGGATCAAAACCGGACCAGTTATTCCTTAATATGGCCATCTGATCAGTTTCTCATCAGGATCTGATACTAAAAATCTTAATACGGTCTCAGTACATTGTTTGAATCAGTATCCGATCATATATCCAGGACTAAATCGTAGTAAGGAATTTAATTCATATGATCCAGTTCGTGTTATATTCACTATCAAAATGACCGCAGAAAGTTTTCTCAAACACATTTTAGGTGGTTTTCATGTCTATCTCTGAACAAATGCATATGTAAAAGCAAACATTTTAGTCAATGTTACAAAATATTTTAAGAGAGCGTTTTGTGACAGACGCAATTAAAATAAATTTTAGTGTCCGATCGATTAATCGGCTTCGGCTACGGCTTTGAGCACCTTCGGCCAAAAAAACGCCTTCGGCCTTACATTCGGCCAAAATAAGCCGAAGTTTTGGCCGAAGCCGAATGTTTGTAACTTCAAGCATAAAGCGACTTGATGATTTAAAAAAATTAAATTTAAACAAAATGATAGCCATTTGTAGTGGATTGGAACTTACTAATTACGAATCAGAACTTTGTTTTTTTCTTTTATGACAGAATCCTAAGTTATCCTTGCTCAAAAGGGCTAAAATCATTGTTTTGAGATCTACTTAAATCTATGCAACAAAAACAGTAAATAGCAAAATTTAATTTTGTTAATGTATTCGGAAAGGTAAGATCATCCTAAACGCTCTACTTTTTCAATTCGATTCCTACTTTCCGAGTTAAAAGCCATTAAAATAACATACAAAGAATTTTTCCGGACCGAAAAATTAAAGAGTTCATAATTTATTATTTTTCACCAGTAACATATTTCATTAAAAAAATTTCGAGCCCTTGCGGAACACATTCGGATGATAAATGGCCGCTTTATTTTAGAGAGGTAGTGTTTCGTGAGATATCGGATATAAAAGTTCCAGAAAATCAGTTTTTTGGTCTTTCAATTGTAGGTATGAACTTTTGTTCTAGTCAAACCGTGAGAAGTTGTGCCTTCGTGAGAAATCGGGTTCTAAAGGTCGAGAAAATATCTTTAAATAAAAAATAAATTGTATGAAACTAACTTATGCAACTTTTCTTTATGAAATTTTCTGAGCTTCAAAATCGTATGTTAAATTAGGGAAAAAATTTTGCAGAAAACTGATTTCCTCGACCTTTTGCACCCGATATCTCACTTCTCAAGATCTATTTCAGTTATGGCTTATCCGAACAATGCAAAATCGGCACTAAGTGTTCTTTGGCCTGAATCAAACTTAATATGTAGCCTATAGTGCTACAAATTGAATATATTCTGAGAGCATGGTATAAAATTTTAAAATTAATGAACCTTCGGCTTCGGCCACGGCCGAAGGTTATAAAAAAACCGATTAATCGGCTTCGACCAAAAAGTGACCTTCGGTCGGACACTAATAAATTTATATATTAGGTGTACAACTTAAAAACCGGAATTTTTTAGCGAAATTTGTTGCTTTATTGTGGAAAAATGTTACAATATATTTTATTCAAAGTATTGTCCATTGGAAGCTACAACATTTCCCCATCTTTCAGGCAATTTATGAATTCCATCCCAAAAAAATTGAAGCGTATTCCTGATAGGGCATTCTGCATCGATCGGATCAAATGGTAGTCTGATGGTGCAAGGTCTGGGCTATAAAGCGGGTGAGGGAAAATTTCCCATCCGTTGTTTTCCGTTGTTTTCCAGGTAATTTTTGACTGGGGCAGCAATATGTGGCCGAGCGTTGTCATGATGAAAATTATTGCTTCGTGTATGGTCGCATTTTCCGGGCGTTTTTCGATGATGGCACGCTTCAAACGTATTAATTGTGTTCGATAGAGGTCACCTGTGAGCATTACAGAGCATTACCTTGGCACCATGGATATTTGCCTTTGGCTGGGAAGGTCCTGGTTGTCCGGGCTTCATATATGAATGTTTGCGTTTCGGGTTGTCGTAATGGATCCATTTTTCATCCCCAGTCACGATCCGATGCAAAAATTACTTTTGGCAGCAGTTTTCTTCGCAAAAATATGACTCCAATTTTCGAAGTTATTCATCGTGAAAAATAATAATGATGCACACAAGATAAAATTGTTTTGTTGACTGATTTTGACAGCTGTCAAATGTACCTTCAAAATGACATATATATAAAGTTCGAGCTTTCACGATATTTGTTAGTACGGACATCCACCGTCAAATTCCGGTTTTTAAGTTGTACACCCAATAGATGTGATCCGATTTTCAATAAGAAATATATTATTATTTTTCTGATCAAGAATTGATAAATATCCTGATTCGTTTCTGAAAACTATTTGGGATTCGGATCGGATCCGCTCAAACGGATCAGTTTCGTTCGTCATTGTCGGCTCAGAAAGCCTGACTCGTTCCTTATCATTTTTCAGGCAAGTCGGATCCGAATCGAATTTAAACCTGAACTTTTTACTATTCGGGGTGTGGCGACGAATAGCTGTTACTAAAGTTAAGTTAAAAATAAAGGAATTCGTGATTGAATTTGATGAAAAATCATATTATTTTTATTTGAGGACATATTTTCTTTATTTTGTTTTCACAACTTTGTCGGATATTTCGTTCCATATCTTCTGTAAGCGCCGTTTGAATTGATCTACCTGAAAATGTTTTTTGTTCTGAATTTTGGATGGATTCAGATCCGGTGAAAATGGCGAAATAAAACACGCAAGTTTAGCTTCGCACCAGTTTGTTTTAGATTTTGAAAACTTTAAGGAGCAGTTTGAATTTATTGATATCAAGCTTCAATACTTGCATGAAGGGAATTCGCCTTTGCTAAATCAAAAATATGTTCCAGAGTGCAATTGAAATAAAATTTGTAAAGATATCATAATACGTTGCCATATTTTTTCAAATATGAGGAATTTCGTTGAAATAGAGGTATTTTGAGGATTTTAAAAGTTTTTTGTTGGAAACAGTGATACGTATATGATAATTTCGTCGGGTTAAAACTAGAACTAGACATCTACATTTTTCATGTTTTGAAAAAAAAAGCGTTTTAAGTTTTTTGAAATTGGCTTTTTATTCTTTATATAATATTTGGGGCCGACATTTCAAAAAACCGATCGAACTGGGCCATAGAGCCGTTTTTTCTTCATGTTTCTGTATACTTAACTCAAAATATCAATATATGTAGATGTCTAGTTGTAGTTTTAACCCGACGATTTATTCTCATTCTCTCTCGGTACTCTCAAATGTGCTCTCGTTGTACTTGCAGAAGAATTTGCTTGAACTCGGTTATACTTATATTACACAGTGATCTCGATAACTTTTTTTGACTAATTCAGTGCCGCTGATTCCGAATCTGGCAACCGTTTTTTCCTAACACGTCTGAAATCTTAGTTATCCTTGATTTAAAGTGCAGAAACGCTATTTTGAAACAAATGGCGTACATCCAGAAAATCGTATAGTTCACTTTAATCAGGGGTGTTGAATAGCCCTGATCTTTTTCTTCAAACTAAAACTTTGACTTATCTAATTGGATCATTACTTTCCGAGATAAGGTATCGCAAATCCTTGTAAAGGACTGTATTAAATTTGTATTGCTTAACTTCAATGGATGATATCTCGCAAAGTAATGACACAATTAGAAAAGTTAAAGTTATGGTTTCAAGAAGAAGATTTGGGCTGTTCAATGTCGCTGATTAAAATGAACTACACTACTCCCTGGATGTACACCATATGTCTGAAAATATAAATTTCTGCAGTTTAATTCAAGCATAACTTCGATCTCAGACGTGATAGGAAAAAATGCGACCAGCGACCCTGAATTAGTCAAAAAAAGTTATCGGGCTTTGGGTGAATAACGTCCACTTTTCGAAGGCTTATGATACTGATGATCAGAACCCGCTTACAAAATTTTATCAAAATATCAAATAAAACATGTATGGGAAGTGCCACGCCAACCAGTGATATTTCTCGCACTTTTAGAGATGTCTTATAGCACATGGTTGCGATAATTGGAACTCATCAAAGGTCTCGAAACACCTTCCATAGTGATGAGCAAATCAAGACTAAGATCATGACCATCGCAGTCTTGGTCTTGTTCTTGCACATTGAGTCTTGGTCTTGGTTTTAATATTGAGTCTTGGTCTTGATCTTGGTCATTAAATCTTGGTCTTGTTCACATAGTCTTGAAAAATTTCTAAAGATTGCTGAGTATTCAAAATTTCCAAACCTTATTTTTATAACAGTTGGGTTCTTAAGATGCCAAATTTTGAATTGAGGTATGATTTTATGCTTGAACGGGGCGTGACACACCTATCTATATATATAAAAATGACTGTGTGTGTGTCTGTGTGAAGCATTATCACTCAGAAACCATTCGTCCAATTGAGCTGAAAATTTGGAAATGAGTATATATTAGGTATGGGAATGTTTTTATGCTATACACGAAGTTTTCCGAAGACCACCCGAAGGCTTAATAGTCAAAACGAAGAATATCTAGGTACACTAGAGGGAAAATATCTATGGCAAGCTTTCAACAAGTTTTAATTGATAGTTTTTTGGAATACCCGAAGTTTGCCGAAGGTCACCCGACGGCTTCATAGTCAAAACGAAGAATATCTAGATATACGAGAAGGAAAAAATCTATGGCGGACTGTCAACAAGCTTTAAGTGATAGTTTTTTGTGACACCCGAAGGTGTTCGAAGGTCACCTGAAGGCTTCATAGTCAAAACGAAGAATATCTAGGTATACGAGAGGGAAAAAATCTAAAGTGAACCATCAATAAACTTCAATTGATAGTTTTTTGGAACACCCGATGGTTCCCGAAGGTCACCCGAAGGCTTCATAATCAAAACGAAGAATATCTTCGTACACGAGAGGGAAAAAATCTACGGTGAGTTATCAACAAACTTTAACTGATAGTTTTTTGTAATACCCGATGCTTCCCGAAGGTCACCCGAAGGCTTCATAGTCAAAACGAAGAATATCTAGATGTACTACAGGAAAAACATCTAAGGCAAAGTATCAACAAGCCTTAATTGAAGGTTTCCTGGGACACTCCAGCTATGCCATTGCCAATTTTTAAGATGGTTTGAAATGAAGTTAACTTTCTCAAAATACCTAAATTTTTATTGGTGACGTGGCAGTGGCGTAAATCAAAATTTTATCCCTGTATACCTTCTAAGCTATTGGGAGAAAAACAAAACAAACATGCCTAGCGAAGCGGGCAAAGAAGGCTAGTTAACTATAAATTCACAAGATTAAAAGCCGTCTTGGGCCTGATGATCATCGTGAGCAAGACCAAGACCAACACCATAGCAGTCTCGATCCAAGACCAAGACCAAGACCAAAAATCAAGGCCAAGACTAATTTTGCTCATCACTAATCTTCCAGCATCTATGAGTACGATGAATCTAAAAATTTCTCAATTTTGTGCAAATAACATAGCAGAGGAACTTTCTGCGTGATTCTAGTGGTTTCTGTCACACAGAGATAGTGCCTAATGATGTAATTTTTGTTTTAGCTGCTATTAAAAATACTTTGCTTGTTTTTAAGGCATTCTTGAAAACAGTAAAAGCCATCAAAATGAATAGTTTTGGATAAGATTTAATTTATATGACGTAATATTTTGACGGCTTTTTAGTAATAAGACATAAATAATGCCTGATTTTTTATATGAAGCAGTGTGCCGAAAGCCTCAGTGCCGTCTTAATTTTTCGGGTTTTATCAAGAATGATAATGTCATTTTGGGTTCAGAATATGTAAACTGCATCTTTGAGCATTATATGTACATATAATACCTACTTCAAAAATTTGAATTGAAATAACTAAGAAAACATTTATGGACCCTCGGGAAGGAAGGCCTAGAAACTAAGCAATAGTTAAATGGATTTTTGAAACGAAATTCGACCATCTCATTACAGAAACTGAAAGCCAACAAGTCTTGTGTTCCAAAGTACAATACTTTATTGATCCTTGGATAATTTTGAAATTCTAAGTACTTAGGAAAGAACAGAACCGTACAGTGGCGGATCCAAGGGAGCGATGGGGCCGATCGGCCCCCCTCTCAAGCCAAGTGATAACATTTTTTTAAAATTATATGTAAAGATTTTAAAAACATTCTGTTATTATCTAGAAATATAGTCAATCGAGCCCCCCTCTTGACAATGCTGGATGAACATCAGTTGAAAACGTGATCTCCTATATATTTCCAATTAATTCTATTTGTAATTTTATCGAGTTCCAAATAACACACTGATATATCGGTATAAAATCACTTCTATTGTATTTGTTTTTTTTTTAAGTTTCTACATAATATTTCTTCAAAAATTACATTAAAACTTTGATCAATTTATCATCGCACTCTGGCAACAGTGGCAAAAGTACAAGGATAAAGCTACTGCAAAAAAGCAACACTGAAAGCAATTGGCAACGTGGTGGCGCTAAGTGATGCAACCCAAAAGAAGTTGGCACAGGGGTGGGGGTGAGGCATACAAATACCAAGTTGAGCGTTTTTAGCAGTGTCTTTTTTTAGGGTGACCCAACAACCAGGGCAGGCTTGTAAGTAGTCAGTGCTGTGGTTCTTGTAGTTGTTGTTATCTTAGCTGATATATTTGTTGTTGTTATTGTTGGAAGATACCATTTTAGTTGGTGTTCGTGTTAAAAGTTGTGGCTGTCGCAGTTGTTGTTTTTGTTATCACCAGGGTAATATATTCTTTAATAGAAGGGATTACGCTGCGGCTATAAAAGTGGCAGTATGAACAAGGTGGGGGTATAAAAGGTTCACAAACTTTTTGAAAAGAAAACGAAAAAACTAAAAGAAAAAAACCAAAAATTTTGAGTTTAATAGTAAAGTTCAAATAAAAATGAATTTTTTTTTTTCGAAATGTAATAATTTAATAATAATTTCAGCCTTATCACAGAGCAAAGTTAAAGATTTGTTAATATTGCTGCTTTTGTTATATGGTTTCCGATAAAGTTTCCAATAAAGTTTCCAATGTTTCTAAGCAAATCCATCCAGAGGTAGAAAACTGTGGATTCTTTTATGTTCTCAAAACCACAATGTAAATATGTATGTACATAATAGTTCTTTGAGGTAAAAATTTTAACTTCTTCCGTAACTGCCAAAGGACAAACTTCAATTTAGAGCAATGAGTCTAAAGGCAGAAATATAGAAAATTATGCCCTTTAAAAGATTTTAAGAAAAACAAGTTTAAGTTCAAGCTTCGGCCGAGCCATGTTTTCTAATGTTTTCAACCATACCAAGTTTTTTCCATTATTTTGAAAAAGTGCTGTACCCTAATGTACATAGCAAAAAATCACTTCTTACTTCCAGCAGCAATTCAGTGTTAGCACATTTTCAAGTAACAGTGGCTTTCGTGTTGTGTGCCATGCTCCTTAAAACAAATGATTTTCCGTTTTTCCTCGTATATTTTTGCCTTTATTTTTCTTTATGGCTCTGACTAGAGTTTTTCTTTGTCTCTCTCTTTCTTTTGCACTTCTGCGCTTTATCTGAAACCATAACTATCCTACTTTTTAGTTGGAGTTTGTTGATAGAGCGGTTTTCTTGCCAAGCCAAAAAGTTTATTCTTTCACACAATGATATACCGTACCGAATGTGGTACTTGTACCGAAAAAACTGTGCAAAAACTACAACTTGTGTTCATAATTTATGTTTTTTCTTTTCTTTCGTCATGCAACACTTTTAAATGATGTATCATTTGTTATGAAAATAAAAGGACAGATATTAAAAATACGATTTTTTTGTTTTTTTTTTTTCATTTCTATCTTGAAATATGTAGTGGATTGAGTGGAGTTTTTATCATAGCCTAATTTTAGACAACAGCATTATTCTTAAAGATTTGAGTAATTTTGCTACATACTCGAATACATACATAAAAATATAGTTTTCTTGATGTCTTCAGCATAAGAAAGTTGTCATTAATGATTTTCTAACCGAACTACAAATTCACTGATCAATTCAGCCTACAACACTATAAATTAACTAATTTGCATTTGGTCTTCCAATTACAACCTAAGGGCAAATGAAAACTTTTATGTAATCTTGAACGATTTCTGTTAATCCATTGAATCTTCTTAATAAGGCTAACAAGCTGCCTCGGACTTTCCGGGACCGTTCCGGATTACTCTAAATCAAATCCAGCAAGACTACTTACTTGCCTTAATTCATTTCTGAATTTTGGCCAAGTCTATTTCCATAAGTTCTCGTATATCGTAAAAAAGTAGGAATAATATTTTTCAAATCTTGTTTTTGCAAGTGCAAGGCAGTCTCTACACCATATACAAAAATCACCAGTCTCAAAACCCATACATAAATACATAAGCTAAGGGCTGGTTCACACAATACAAGGCGAAGTTATCCGGTTGTGGGCATAGTTAGCAATTTCAACCATAACTTTTGACCAAGTTAATATTTATACAACATATGCTTATCAATGGAAAGCTAGAGACCTCAGGTAACTACTGGTGAATTTGATTCCGTCAGAAAGAAAAAAATTAATAAACTTTTTATGGAGTAACCAATTTTGAACAAACAATTTTTTTTCCAAGCGGTTGTGGGCACTCCTAGAAAATCCTCCGAAAATGGGTAAATATGAAATAAAACGCCAGCTAATATGAAAAACAGGAAATTTATTTATTTTAAAAGCCTTCACTGGCACAAAGAGCAACGAAAATTGGTAAAAACCTTCAGAGCATCAAAAGTGAAATGAAAATAAAAATGAGAATTAAATTTTTCATCGACCGCTTCTGAATCGCGATGTTTGCAAGTGAAATAGCCGGCATGCGCACCTCAAATGGCACTTGTTTCATTCCATGAAGTTTTGTGCGTTCAATTAAATGGACAACAGCTTCTCGCAAATAATGCAAAATCGCGATCCTCATCATCATCATCATCATCATCAGATAATGATAGAGCCTTCTTTGCATTGGCGCGCTTAGCCGACGGCTTCACTGGTGTTGTCTTGGTGCGTTTAGCCTTGAAAATCGTTACCTTCTCGCAGCCTTGTTATTGCATGAAGTCTTACTTTGCTGGCATCGTTTTTCTGCCAAGCTTAACATTGCGACTTCTAGACGGCTTTGACTGGGCCGGAGATGGAAACGTCTAAAGGCTGCAATCGGTGGCTGCAATATGGTGGAAAAGAGAGAACATGGATGCAAGTCGAGTGCTTCCACATAGAGATGTGAGGCGTGGTTGTCGAGCAAAAGAAACACCGGAGATCGCAACGACGGCCTTGCGGAAGTGGTGAAGTGGTGCATGAACCGAACAAACTCAGGTTGAGCCATCCAAGCAGAATCGTAGTCAAAACCAGCTGAGCTTAAGGAAACAAATGAATTTATTGAAAAAAGTGCAAAAAATGCAGAGTTCTGAGCGAAATGCACTAAAACGAAAGCAAAGAACCAAATTACCTGCAACGGAACCCACGGAGGTATACTCAATTTTTTAAAACAACGTTTTTTGGTCAAACACATGCTTTAGGTGAAAACAAATTAGATGCTCACAACCGGTAAAATGTTGATGCCGACAACCAGCAAATTTTTCGGTGCGACCATTTGTATTAAACCGACAAAAAATAAGAAAATATATTGAATTTCCTTCACAAATATACATTATACAAACCATTTTTCGATAATTCATTTCAATATATTGTATTTGAACACAACAAAAAATATGATCACTTTTGATTTTCACAGATGACACCACGCATATGCGTCTGTTCGCTTCGGTGTCAGCACTAAAACATTGTGCTGACATAGCGCATAAACGACAATTCTCATGTCACCTACATCTGATCACTGTCAAAAGTTGTGCCCGGGTGCCCACAACCGGATAATGCCCAAAACTGGACAACTTCCCTACTAGCGGTGGCAAGCGGTGGGTCTGTCGTGTGAACCATCTCTAAGTTATATGTCCTGCAAATACTGCTAAAAATGATTTGATTTGCCTCATGGAACAATTTTCTACCCATATTATTATACTTTTTATCCGTTACTGAACCGTTAGCGGGAGGATTTCCTCTAAAAACGAGAGTCCGCTTATTTTGAATTAAAAAAAAAGAAAAAAAAATTCACTACCAACCGGGTGGCGAGCCGTATGATGTAGACTTATCTGATGTTGTGATATATAGTTTATGTATTAAACAAATTTCTGGTACGTTACAGGTTCATAACGGATCCTCATCCGTTTTTGTGCATATTGGGTGATCTTTATTTTTAGGATGTTGTATACAGTTTTAGTCGCTTAAGTCGATTTGTGCCGTTTGGTCATCGTCTTCATTGCTATTTCATCTGAAATTTCCTCTACATTGTCTAGTTACTAAAGGCATATCCAGAAGAAATTGCTTTCTGCATTTCAACTCCTAATAAATAAGAAGACAATCTGATAACATGGTTGCCATTAATATATCAAGGATAATGTGGCCAAAGCTTAAATCGATATTCTGAAATGATATAAGGTATTAATACTTCAATATTTAATTTTAATCAAATGAATGTCTCGTCTTGGCAGTATCCGATTTGTCAATTCCATTGCATGAATACCTTAACTTTAAGTGGCTGAATCGTTTCTTAATTATTGGCATAACATCGATTTTGAACTGTAACCCAAGAAAAAAATTTTCTAAAATCCAGCAAATGCTGGAGTGATGAAAATTTATATATATAGTTTTCTTTATTTAATTAAAAACCCATTTTTCTTTAAGTTCAAATTAATAATATTTCACACTTTATTTCAAATTAGTAATATTTAATAGTTCATTTGTTTTTAACTTTTTCCAATACAATTTGATGAGTAAATTTTCTTCTCCGTCCGTTTTTCTTAAAGATTTCGTCCAACTGATGTTTTTCGTCGCTTGTTCGTTATTTTAAAATCGTCGCTTTCGTTCATTCGGTTTCGTTCATTTAGTGTTGTCTGTTTTCCTTATTTTTAAGTAGTGTTGTCCTGTCTTCTTGTCTTACCCAAATTGTAGGGATTTGTCTCAAGTCTTTAATGTTAATGTTCCAGTCCGCTTCTTAAACGTCTACGTCCGTCTGATTGATTTCCCACATATATTTAACTCAAAGTTTCTTCAAGAACTAGAAAATATTTTACGAAACAATTTTTTTTTTTATTTTCAGATTATTTGGCAGTGGCCGAGGTCAAAAATAAAAAAATAAACATGGAGAAATTCTAACAAATCGATTAGAGGATAACGAAATTTTCGTGTGTCGTTTTCGTTTCCTTCACATTTACATCTACGAAACGCAACGCATCACATCGCGTCGCATCGCATCGCATCGCACTTTTCAACAAATCCAAAAGTCACAGAAGCGTTTCAAAAATAAGGAGAAAACATTTGATAAAAATTACATTAAATTAATAAACTCATCTTCGAAATGAATTCGAATTTTCGTACAAATTCGAAAATGCGGCCAAATGTCTTCCAAAGACTTTTCGCAAATGGTGTAGTTCAGTTTGTGCTGGTCTTGACGCTGTTCGTGATTGGGAATCAAAGTGCCTGGCAGGAGAATGTACGACCGAAGCTGTACGTGGAATTAGGTAAGTCAACAAATCAGTTCTCATGTGAAAAATTTGGTTGTATGTTTAAATATTCAATACATCGTCATCATTTTGACGTCCCCATTTTTTGTTGTACATATGACGCGTGTCAAATGCAACGCATGTTTTGAACAATGCGTCAGAGAAGTAATATTCGTGAAAGAAAAAAGAATTAAAAAAACATTTTAGCAAGTGCTGCGCTTAGGGCATAAGATGAGCAACAGACAGACAGACGGAGAAGACCAAAATACCTACAGATAAACGAACTGACGCACAGACGTTAAGATGGTGTACTCTTATTGCATTGCAAATTGCGGCAGGAAATGGCAAAGACGCTTTGACGCGTCACTGTCGAGACCAATACGAAAACGACCAAGTCGAGTTAGGTCGTGCCAAGCGCGATACAAGCGTAGAAATGTCAAAGTAATTGTGCCTTGAATGACACTCACCGGAAGTTCTATTTACATCGGTAGCATGTGCTGTAAACAACGGAAGTTTGTGTTGTACGCTAAAGACATTTTTATATCGATCGACCCGTTAGTCGTTTTGAATTTACTCTGTAGCAAATTGTAGTTTTTGCTTTCTTAAATAGCGGTGGCAGTCCACAATGAAATTATCCGGATAATTTTTTTTTACGTCAGGGATATTTGGCTTATCGGGTAGTTTAAGTGTGTTTTCGTTTGTAATATTATTTGGACATTTTGCTCGAAGGACAAATATTCATGCTTAAAATGTTCGGGAGCTCTTCGGTTAATATAGGGTAGAACGGGGTTAAACAACCACTTTTATGTTTGGCACTCTGTAAAAACTTTGTTTATGATAATAATTTGAAAATTTCAACTGTTACTGGTTCGTTGAACCCTTTGTTATAAAATTCATACGAAATTTTTTTTTCAAACTCGCATTGTTTATCCGATATTTGCATTTGAACAAAAAGTGTGAAATGGTTGTTTTACCCCATCAGGTGGGGTAAAACAACCAAACTTTCTTTTTATAATAAAAGTAATCAACATTGTTATTTTAAGGGTTTTTATTTTATCAGAATTATTCAAAACGTTTTAAAAGAACAAAATTAACTTGAAAAAGTTTCTCTTGAGCTTCATTAATCGCTGGCGTCACTTTCCTCAACGTATACTACTTTTCTTGGACGATCTCTTTTGGAGCGACGAGTATTGTTTTTGGCTGCCGTGTCTTGGTTTTTGCTCGGAAAATTTCTTTAGAATCTTTTTTTCCGACCTTACCATGGTCGTCAATGCCTGTTTCTCCTTTTGGTTATTTAACCCCACGTGCTTTTGTTTATTTTAAGGAGAATAACTTTTTAACAAATTTAAATTTTGAAAAACCAATTACAGATTTGGATTCAGCATGTTATTCTGCTCTTAGAAATTACTTACCTTTCTTTCTGTACTTCACTGATTTGTGGAATTTTGAACTTTTGTCGACTGAAAATATTGCGGCGAGGACACGTCATCTCTTTCTTTCATCAGAACTCAGGTTATAACACACGTGCGGTAGTGGAATCTTTTGCCAAAGTTGCGTTGTATAGATCACTATCTACTGTACCAACGGTCTTTCGATTCAACTTTATTAAAAAAAATTAGAGGCAATTGGTTGTTTAACCCCGTGGCAAATTAACCCCGTTCTACCCTATTCTAAAAAAAATTTCTTGTGTAATTTTACTGTAATCTTTGGACAAGAAGATTTCTCCAAAAAGTGGTTGTAGACTATTACAGTTTGGTGAAATTTCGAAAATATCTACTTTTGGGAATCTCACTTAAAAAAATAATACGTGGTTGATGTCAAGTTGAGATATTATTTTTTTATACAGATACTTACATACCTTGAATCAGGATAAAAAATTTGATATGCAACACCACTCATTCCGAACATTTTTGAGATCGTCATAATATAAAAACCGAATGAAACCTAATTAGCTAAAATATGCACAAGAAACCAATTTTAGAAATTTCACTTCACTGTAAAACTTCAAAACTACGTTTTGGATAAAAGTTGTTTGCCAAGATCATAAAAAAATCACATAAGGGACAGTTTTTTAAACACATTAACCCATTATCTCCTGTTTTTCTGGGTCTGCTTGACCCCTTTTTCAAAATGGGTTATAATTGGTTCTAATATTACACAAAATATTCTACGGAAAATTTCATTAGTGGTCACTGAAGTCAAGAAATGCTAAAAACTTAAGAATAATACCTTAAAAAAATTTAATTAACATGAGGTTTTTATTAATATTGACAATTTTTGGCCTTCGCGGTAAATTTTCGACTTTTTAGTGTTCGGCAACTAATAGTGGAATTTTATGGTAAATATTTCTGTGGTACATATTGATCCATTATTCCCCCGTTTAAGGGATAATTATTGTACCTTTTTGAGAAATGGTCAAAAATTACCCATTTGTGGGGGATGTAGTGGGTTAAAATTTTCTTCAAAAATAATTCCCTTAATATCTTCCATAAGTCTTTAGAAGACATGATCACGCCTGTCCTGTGGGTGACTTGAATAAATTTTTTTTTAAGGAATTCTGTTAAACATCGTATTTCGATATGTTTTCAATAAAAAATTTCAAAATCCTTAGAGCACTTCGGAAATGATCGGCTAACGAACGATTTCCATGTTGCTTTAGCCGAAAAAAGTTATTCAAGGTCAAAAGTTGCAAAAATAAATTTTTTTCAATTATTTCGCCTACGGCTGCAATTACGAAAAAATAGTGGTCGACAGTTATTTTCCGAGTACACAGTTACTTAGCTTCAATGATTTACTACGAAAAAGCCTCAAAAATTTTTTCCTATTACTCATGGTTTCGGAAGTAAGTCAATTTAAAAAGTTTTAAAACTTCGCGATATTTATATGTGGTACTTTTTAAAATGAGATAACTCTCGAACGACTTATCGCAAAAAAAGTAAATATATACTTGTTTGTAGAAAATTATATTTCCTACAAACCATTCTCAACTCTTTTTTTCATAGGACCTATGGTTTAGGACATATTTTTCACAAACTGTTCAAATTTTGAAAAACTAGTTTTTAAGGAAATCTCTGGAGCTGTTTTCGCTTGATAAAAATTAACGGGATCTATTTTATTAAAATTTACATGATCTACAAACAGTTTGATACATATATACGAAATAATTATCGTGAAATTTTTTTTACTTAAAAAAAAACCTAAAAATTTCGAACATTCACGCCATCAAATCTAATAAAATATTCATAAAAACTAGACCAAAATTCATCATACTTCTTTCGAAGAAATTTTTGATTGAAAACATGTTGAAATACGATGTTTAACAGAATTTCATAAAAAAAAATGGGGTACTCAAAAATTTTATTCAAATCACCCACAGGACTGGCGTGATGATATACCTTACACGGTGTGCCTTAACCCGTTCTAAATCGGACGTCGTAGCACATCAAATTTGTTTACAGATTCTGTTTACTTATCGTTCAAATGATGTATAAAAAAATTTTCACTCGTGACTCCTCGATTAAATTTTGAGAAAATCGCTTTTCCAATTGGGGCATTTTCCCATACAAAAAGAAAAAAAAAGTTTTTTTAACTACATTAAACAAAAATTAAAATAGTCACAATCGATGTGTTTTGCTATGCTAAGCGCGAATCCAATCTCAGAATTGCTCTATCGTGTATAGTTTATGAGATATTGTAAACTAAAGACCAAAAAAAGTCGTTTTTTGCCATTTTTTGAAGCTATATAACTATGTAACATATCATTTATTCATCAAATATGGCTTAAATACGTGAAAGCCCTAATCTTTTCCTTTAAAACCTATTTTAAATTATATTTATATCTTCATGCTTCTAAGAGATATCGTAGACCGAAATATTGTCAAAACGGGTTTTTTGCACTTTTGTGTCTTTTTAGGTTAGGATATCTTTGAGGAAAAAAAAGATATCAACATAATTTAAATAAGGTTTTAAAGGCAAAGATTAAGACTTTAAAGTTGTTTACCAGACTTAACGAAATTAAAATTTCTTTCACATTTTAAACATGTTCAACGAACCGACCATTTCAAAATTCGGCCGTATGCCATACACGTAACAACACCCGGGGTGTCAAACGGCTGAATTTAGAAGTAGTCGGTTCGTTGAACATGTTTAAAATGTGAAAGAAATTTAAGTTTCGTTAAATCTGGTAAACAACTTTAAAGTCCTAATCTTTGCCTTTAAAACCTTATTTAAATTATGTTGATATCTTTTTTTTCCTCAAAGATATCCTAACCTAAAAAGACACAAAAGTGCAAAAAACCCGTTTTGACAATATTTCGGTCTACGATATCTCTTAGAAGCATGAAGATATAAATATAATTTAAAATAGGTTTTAAAGGAAAAGATTAGGGCTTTCACGTATTTAAGCCATATTTGATGAATAAATGATATGTTACATAGTTATATAGCTTCAAAAAATGGCAAAAAACGACTTTTTTTGGTCTTTAGTTTACAATATCTCATAAACTATACACGATAGAGCAATTCTGAGATTGGATTCGCGCTTAGCATAGCAAAACACATCGATTGTGATTATTTTAATTTTTGTTTAATGTAGTTAAAAAAACTTTTTTTTTCTTTTTGTATGGGAAAATGCCCCAATTGGAAAAGCGATTTTCTCAAAATTTAGTCGAGGAGTCACGAGTGAAAATTTTTTTATACATCATTTGAACGATAAGTAAACAGAATCTGTAAAAAAATTTGATGTGCTACGACGTCCGATTTAGAACGGGTTAAGGCACACCGTGCTTAGATGTACGGATCGTAAAATTTTGTGTGTCGACTCCACACGTGTATAGAAAACTTCAAAGACCGAATAAAAAAAATGTCGACCTGATCTAGAAAATTCGGAAGACGCATATAATTTATTTTTAACCATATTTTCAGAATATATTGTTTTTTCATTTGTGCAACCAAACGTGGAATTTTGTCGAACGGTGCTATATGTGTTTTGCTGCTAATTTTGAAAATAACACAAATAGCGAATTTTATGTTACTAGAATCACCCAGTGGTCAGAATTCAACCACAAATGTACTTTTTGGATACTTTTCGTACTTTTTTTTGCTGTTTGGTACGAAATAGAAAAGCTCATTTAACATCCCTGATATAATTTAAGCGAAAGATAAACATGAAGTCAGTTCTATGCTTTTTGTCTTTCCCTTTGTGTTTTATACTTTTTTCAGCGCTGTGTGACAGTGTATTTTGTTGTTATCTATGTTGAAAAATTTGTAGTTTATTTTACCTGGCTTAAAGTCAAAATATTAACATACCCAAGAGGAAAAGAAGTGCTTCAAAGACCCTTCTGAAGTGCATCCTTTTCACCAATAAGCGCTTCCGCTCCGTAAGAACAATACTTTCTTTTTAACATTGCATGTCATAGTATGTAAGCGAGCAAAAGCTTACCGCAGCCTTACCAAAAAAGAGTTTTTAAAGCGCTTATTTGTAATGCTGCGGTAAGCGTTTTTTCAATAAAATTAAAAAAAAAGAAAAAAAAAGAAAAAAAAAAGAAAAAAAAAGAAAAAAAAAAAAATGGCCGCGCCAGGATTTGAATCCACGACCCTCCGCGTGCTAGATATTTTTTTCTTACATTTACCAACCCTTTAGACCGCTCCACTAACGCCCGATGATTTGAAGAGGTATTAAATTTATATATTAAGCAAATGTTGTCCTGCAGCATTACATAGAATCATTGTGCAATCAGTTTCAATTCAAGTAAGCAAAAGTAAATAAAAATGAGAAATTAAAATAGAAAAGTGAAATATAAAAGGTTGAATAAAATATATTTTAATAAAAAAAAAAAATAAAGCAAAAACAAATAAAAAAACGGAAAACAAAATCACCCGGGCTGGGTTCGAACTCACGTTGTTCTTACTGCAGCCTTATATGGAATCATTGTGTAATCAATTTCAATTCGGTTAGACAAAAGTAAATTAATAAGAGAAAGGAAAATAGAAAAGTGAAATAAAAGATGTTGAATAAAATATATTTAATTAAAAAAAAAAATAAAGCAAAAAAAGTAAAAAAAAGTAAAAAAAAAATCTCCCGGGCTGGGTTCGAACTCACGTTGTTCTTACTGCAGCCTTATAAAAAATCATTGTGATAGTGCTTCTAAATTTTTATGGGGACAAGCACTTTTGAAGTGCTTGGATCAGAAGCGCTAGAAATTTTTCCTCTTGGGTAATTTTAACTTTGTGCACATCTACACATAAATACCTTTCTACTGGTGTATAATTTAATGTAGTATTCCATTTATAACATAGTAAAAAAATATGGACAAATTTTTGTCTTGCGTATTAATATATAGATTTATAAAAGAAGGACTCATATTTCTGCACAGTCCCGTATGTGTATTCAAAATAACATGCACAATTGCATTTAGGAGAAAAAATAAGTTTTTTATTAGGGTTTCGAAGCCTTCGCTTCTACCCTAGTATGTCTACTACTACTCAATTATGTGTGTGTTTGAAAATCTTCAACTGAAATATAAAACAGAACTTTCATTGTTCCTCATATCTCCAATCAATATTGAATTGGTCATTGTCTTACACTCATTTGTCGCACAGTTGGAGCCAAATTTGGAGTCTTCGGTGTCGTTGTAGTCATCAGTAGTTTTGGTACACACATCGATGCAACATTACTGATTTCCCCGGTGGCAACTTCTAGACATCGTTATCTGTCTGTGCGAATACTTACGTTGACGTCCGTACGGCTGCATGTGCATGCCATTAGCACGAAGCGTGTGCAGAATGACGCGATGCATTTGTTTGGAGCAGTAGGAACCGCAATGGCAACAACAACACCTTTTTATTAACATCATTATGAGCAGCAATTGTTGCAATTGAGAATTATCTTGCTTTGTTGTCGTTGTTGTTATTTTTGATGTCTACTCGACGGCGGCCACGGTGTACAGTAGTTGAAAACTCGAAAAAACAAAAAAGAAATTTGGAATTTTAAGGAAATGTGCAACAATGATTTTGTTGCATGACAGCTGAGGATAATTTCTGGAGGAACTTTTTACGTAGAATCCGAAGTCAGAATCAGCAAATCAGCTCTAGATCTTGAGATATTTCAGGTTAAAAGACAAACAAGACTATTTTTAAGGTTAGATGGAGACTGCACATATCTTTCTTTATCTTTTTTACCGAGCTTATCATGTAGCACTACTCTATGCCATAAAGCTGAGCTTTTAAAAAGTGATATACTATGTACCTTTTAAAATTTATGCACACTGCTCCTGAAGGATCGATAGGTTGCATGAAAATGACAACAAATAATTAAAACACCCCTTAGTTTGTAATGTTATTCCGATTGAAATCCTATCCACTCCTTTTTTAAAAAGAGGTCGAAAAATGGTGCACTCAAAAAAAAAAAAAAAAAAAAACAGCGAATCAAAACAAAAAATTCGATGAAATTGTCGTTGCTGAATCCGAATCCAGTCTCAAAATTCCTTTATCGCGTATGGTTTTTGAGATATTCTAATCTTAATGTTCAAAAACTTTTTTTTTGAGTTTATATGAAGATGCACGAAATTCTGTTGTGCTTTTCTTCCAAATGAGTTGCTTAGTACCATTTTCTGTTTACAAAATAGGATTTGAATTGGTCCCGTATGATTTTCCTTGAAAAAGTTATGACCATTTGAAAATAAAAATAATACAAGACAAATTCATAGCATAATTTGAGGACAAAAAATAGTACTTAGTGTTGCATTTAAGAGAAAAGATCAAAACAATTTCGTGCGTATTCTATATAACCTCAAAAATTGTGTTTTTAAACTTTTAGGTTAGAATGTCTCAAAACCCATACGTGGTAGATCGATTCCGAGACTGGATTCGGATTCAGCACTGATAACTTCATCGAAAGGAACTATTTTTGTTTTGGTTTGTTGTGTTTTTTTCAAGTTTATCATTTTTCGATCTCTTTTTAATAAAGGAGCAGATAGGATTTCAATCCCAACAGGGTTTTCCTCGGAATAATATCACAAACAAAGGGGTGCTTTCATTTTTTGTTGTCATTTTCATGCAGCCTATCGATCCTTCAGGAGCAGTGTGTAAGGATATTTATGATGACATCACGAAAACCATAGCCTATTTCGTTTTAGTCGTAAAATAGGATTTCCTGATGTCAACTTTAATCTTTCAAAACATTTAAGGCAAGCATCATACGACACCATTCAAGAACTCATTTTGAAGAAAAAGAGCAACAGTACGTGATGAATTAAGTAGATAACACAAAATAAAAAAAAAGATTTTTGCTGTCTGCATCTAACCTCAAAAATAGCCGTGTTCGTTACTTTAACCTCAAATATCTCAATATTTAGACCTAATGGCCAATACTGACCACGGATTTAGATTCTACGCAAAAAGTTCGTTCGAAATTGACAAGCCCATTATTTGTTGTGCTGTGCTATCTAGTAAGCACCATAGACATAGAAATGGACATAGACATAGACACAGACATAGACATAGACATGGACATAGACATAGACATAGACATAGACATAGACATAGACATAGACATAGACATAGACATAGACATAGACATAGACATAGACATAGACATAGACATAGACATAGACATAGACATAGACATAGACATAGACATAGACATAGACATAGACATAGACATAGACATAGACATAGACATAGACATAGACATAGACATAGACATAGACATAGACATAGACATAGACATAGACATAGACATAGACATAGACATAGACATAGACATAGACATAGACATAGACATAGACATAGACATAGACATAGACATAGACATAGACATAGACATAGACATAGACATAGACATAGACATAGACATAGACATAGACATAGACATAGACATAGACATAGACATAGACATAGACATAGACATAGACATAGACATAGACATAGACATAGACATAGACATAGACATAGACATAGACATAGACATAGACATAGACATAGACATAGACATAGACATAGACATAGACATAGACATAGACATAGACATAGACATAGACATAGACATAGACATAGACATAGACATAGACATAGACATAGACATAGACATAGACATAGACATAGACATAGACATAGACATAGACATAGACATAGACATAGACATAGACATAGACATAGACATAGACATAGACATAGACATAGACATAGACATAGACATAGACATAGACATAGACATAGACATAGACATAGACATAGACATAGACCATAACCTCAGACTTTTAAAAATTCATGGAAGGTTTTCATGAGATGGCACCACTGTGCGGCGCCTCTACTGCAATTGAATTTTTTGTCTGGCATGCGTTCGTTCGTGGTATTACAACGATACTGGAATATTTCTGTGAAGCAGATTCATTTTGACATGAACAAGGAATCCTTAGTGCTATGAATTTTCCATGTTTTCATATGATATGTATTCACAAAATTTTTATGATGAGCAAAATATTTTGCACCGTAAATAAACTAATGCTCTGAAGTAACTGCTGAGAAATCTGTGGACTCAACTTGAGAATATACTAGGTACGTGTTGCGTGACTCTTCAAATGGTTGGGAATCAGCGAGATTATAAATTTTATATAAGGAACAGTAAACCAACATATTTCAAAGCTTCATTTAAATTATATACATAAGTATCGCAGTGTTTATGCGCATATCGATATTTTTCTGTTTTCGAAGGAAAAAAACATCGAGTGTTTTTATTTATTAGCTCGTAGTCTTGGCGATTTTCACTCCTGCTTCCTCGTATACTCAAGGCATCCAAAAATACTCTTTTATTTTTTTACTTTTATTGTCTTGTATGTATTTAATAGCCCCCTACGCATGCAACAATAACAGCATATAAATACATGGCGGCATCAGATTTATGTTGCAGATACTTGTGTATACTAGCGCTTGACACTTGAAAATATTTACATATTAAATATTTTATTGATGATGATTGTTGAGGACAAAAATGCGCAAATTATGATTGAAGCTGGGGTCTGTATGATGAGCCAATGAAATGCACATTGCTGCCATACTTTTGTACCTTAGAGTGCTGCACTCGTAGTGTCACTTAATAAGGATGATGAATGCAGTTATCTGTTGAAGAGCTTTGTGCATTTCGTATGGATGCCAGGGATTTTGACTATGAGTTTCATTTATTTGAATTACCACTCCTAATTTGTGTTCAGTTCCGATTAAATTTTTTAATAATATATGATTTTTGTATTTTGAAAGAATCAGATAAAAATATTATTTCAAGATTTGTAGAAAAGAAAAAATTTATTGATCCGAAAAATTGTTCCTCAAACTGCGTTGTACATTGATACGTTTTGTTTTGGATGATAGGATCTTTGTTAAAACAGTGGAGTCGTTAATTCCATATTAAAAACGTACTCTCTTTTTTTGTTGTGTTATATAAAGGTATTCCCAACTCTCACTCACTCGAATAATGGTTGGGGTTGTTTGGCAATATAAAACGATTGCTGATGTATCATTTTAAATAATTTTTTTTTTTTTTCATTAACCGTTTTATTTTGGAGTCTTTCAGTAATTGGGAGGGGCAGTGGTGGCACAGTGGATCCAAGGTCATCTAACTTAAGTGATAGCCAACATTTCAAAGATTAAGCAAATGATTTCTAAGCTTCCCAGTTCATATGCCTATTTAAGCCCAATTGGGTTAAGGAATAGAGAAACCCCAGAAACCTCACTACTGGCCATTTAAAATGGTCAAAAATCGTTTGCTCAAAACTTTACATGAATTATGAAAATTGCTTTTTTATTCTGCATCAAACAGATGTGTTCATGTGCTCTGGAATTTATTAAAATAGTTTGACCTATACATTCTACTTCGGCGCATGGTTATTATGGATTTTTTCTTCGAATGCACTGAAATTTCATAATGCAACATGTTTCCTAAAAAGATTTTGAAATTAAGTGAAAATTTCTTTCTGTGTATGTACTGTACCATTTAATACCCATGACCATTGAAATTCATATTCACCACTTGTACTTGTAGCGCTGAATTATGCCAAGTCATTGAGATATTGCAACTGTTGCAGTTGATGACAGCTGCACCAGATGGACACACGCCTCCTTGAACATTCAATTTTGCTCCAGCTCATACAACCGCCTAACCACCCACCCACCAACTGCCTGGCAAACTTAATCAAAATTACATCCTTCCGGCAACTGCTGCCGCTTCAACTTGATCGGCTGTTACCGCCGCTGCCACTCCTACTTTATTGCATCTCATTTCAACTCTCGTCACAAGTGGCTCAGCTCATGATGCCGCATCAGATTTGCAATCATCGAAGCAAACGAGTAGAGCAGTTGATGAGTGACTGACTGCCTGCCGTTGCTCTGCTGATGCGTCTGTCTGTTGCAGTTCCAATTGCTGCACTTGGCGTTTTACTCTCTGGTCGTTGCGCTGTCATCGTCATCGTGCACTTTGCATTCTTTATGTTCGTCGTTCCACCACATGCGCTCCATGTGGTGTCATTTTTTGCACTGAATGTGCGCCTGGAGAATGCGCCAAATCCATTTTTAATATCATCACACATGCGAAGGAAGCGTGTCTTCTTATTTATAGAAAATGGATTTTTTTGCTCTTTAACTTTTTGCATTTTTTGTTTTATGGATGACGATGATGATGAAACAGTATTTTTAGAATCATTTGACTTGAGAGCTTAAATGTCGCATTTAATTTTTGGTAAAGGCGAATGAAAGTTAATTTTCGTTTTCTGCTCCACGGGAAAATGTGTGCATTTTTGCTAGCAGCCCTTATTTGAATTTTTGTTCTTAAGGAACTAAGCTTAGGTATGAATCTAATTTCATTGCAACTCTGTTTTACTCTTAATAAGAATTGATTTGGAGAAATTTGGTATATGGTTTCATTTCACGCATAGTCGGATAGAAATGTAAAAAAAATAAAAATTTACTATTTGTTTTGCGGCGTGTGGAGGGGTGCAAAGAGTAGAAAACCCGGTTAATTAATTGTGACAAACTCTCCCCAAGTAATTGTTAATGACTTGGACATTCCTTTGCCGATTTTCATACCCAGAGCACTTTTGGGATGGTATTGAATTATGCTAAAAGGTACTGAATTTACTACTATTTTAGTATATTTTCAACCTTCTAAAATATTTTTCTTGAAAAGAAGACATAACCATTTTTCACATGAATCCAAAATTAAGATGGTAGATGGGAATAATGATTTTTTTGAACATTTCACAACATGCATGTAATTTACATTATTTTAAATTCCTCGAAAGATTTTTGAAATAAAATACACCCTGTTACAATACGGTTACGTCCTTTGGGAACAAAACTATGAAGTTGGGTTCCTGTTATGGCTTTTATGTTTTAAAAAGCATTAGAAAGGTGCAATGCAGTTCTTAATATTCGTCAATCGTACAATAACGATGAGCTTTGTTTTACTTTTTACTAATTTCCTATTCAAAAAGTGACTGAGCATTAGTTATTTGGTTTTGGTAAGGTCTCTGCAAACTTCCTCTTGAAGCTAGAAATGTCTAAGTTATTGACAATTACTTGAAAAGAGTTTGTCACAAATAACCGATTTTTCCACTATTTGCACAAGTCACAAAAATAAAATAGCAAAATTTTTTTTTGCCAGTTCTATCAGATTACGCAAGAAACGAAACCATGTACCAAATTTCAGCGAAATCGGAAGAGGTGTGTCAGACCTTGTTACGCTAGGCATGGAATGGCTGAATGAAGAAATTTTTTATTGCTCTTTATTTATTGTATTCTTACGCATTCTAAGTTCTTGACATTTCATGATTTTGGTCGTCTCTAGTTAAATTTTCTATGGAATAATTTTGCATTAATATTAATTTCCCGATCATGAAGTTCCTTCTCCAACGACATTTTCCTGGTGACTTTCGGTCTACCATGATCTTTTCAGTCTTGTGGAATCCACTCAAGAGCTTGACAGCCCTGTACGCCCAGTCCATAGTTTGCTATGAGCATTTTAGTTGCAATACGGCATTTAAGATGGTACGAGCTCTCTTGAATTTCAGTATGCATCTTAAAGACTTGATAGAATTTTGAGTTATTTAAATTTTTTCAAGTTTACCCTGAGGGACCACCACAACAATCATGAATTCTAACATATTTTCTAAATAAGTGTAGTTTTTGAAAATACGTTTATGTAATGATTTATTTTAAACCGTATACCTATAGAAATAAGCTTACATCTTTTTAAACCCATTTGCTACATCACTTTTACCAATGAATCCTTTCAAGCATTCGCCGACATCCGTCAGAGTCATGTTGCGTATTCGTCGCAACATCAGCGAGAGACACTAAACAATCCATCAGTTAAGTTACCGATTTTGTTTCAACATTGATTTTAGTATTTTGTTGCTGTGTTGCCTTCATGTTCTGCTGTTCTTTCTTTCTTTCTCTTTCATTTTCCTGCATAATGGCACGAAAATCAATCCACAAGATACGCGAACTTTTACTTTGTATCTCTGCAAGGCAAACAAACGCATTATATTTTCTCTACTTGTTGTTATTGTTGTTGTTTATTTGTATCTTCTACATTTTGTCATTGTTGTTGTTATTGCAGTTGTGTGGGTGTTCGCAAAAATATTGACTTCACTTAGCGCTGTTGCCACTGAGTGTTGAAGTCACGTGGGTTTCGTTCGTACGTTGATCATTAGTTCTGCTTCCTTTTGCAGTGGCGGCGGCGTTGACGGCGTGATAAAAAATCATCAGCAGCTACTCAAATGAAAAAGGCAACATTAGCTATGAAAATAGGGTTGCCGTCTTTTTACTAGATGTGTTACATTGTGAAAATATTTTACATGTTACTTGCAAAACGGTCAAAATTAAAAAAAAAAAAACAACAAAAAAAATGTTTTCGAGATACTTGTTCAGAAATTACCACCACTTCATGTTTTGTTTTACGTAAAAATAACCATTGCGGTATCTCTCTCATAACTGAAGTCTTGAGAAAAATAGGGGTGTTTTCGAAAATGCAACTTAGTTGCACTACGCAGTATTTAGTTTAGAGTGCAATGCTTTTTGCTTAAATATTGCGCAACAGTTGTTGCAGAGTGCGTTTATGGCTACTTGACTAGAGCAAGGGTGTCTGCGTAGAACAAAAGTGAGCCAATTTTGGCTCACCTACAACAACAAGATTATTTCAGTACAACAATCATAGAAACAATTTTTGTTGTTATTTTTTGAGCTCGTCAAAATTTCGCACTTTTGTTTTTTTTTTTTCAAACATTATAAAACAACAACAACGACTATGTCGCATCAAAAACAAAAACAACAAACAATATGGGTATTAATGCGTTCATGCGCAAATGTAAATATTTTCATTTTGTAAAATTACAGAAGTAGTGCGAAATTTTCGGCAACGTGTTTGTTGTTTTACAAATGTCAAACTTTCGCAATTCGCACTTTCGCAACGACGCAAGGGCATTGCGCATCAACAAGTGAATACCCCTAATTTTTGTGTGTGTTCTAGTCCTCAGCAATTTTAAATATTGTTTGAATTTATTGTTGTTGTAAACGAGCCACAAAACAACAAAAAATAGTTTTTGTGATTGTTGTCCTTCGATTTTGATGTTGTTTTAAAAGCGAAAATTTTGTGCTGACTGCGCTGCCTGCATTTGGCTCAGTGATTTTAAAACGCTGACACCCTTGGACTGGAGCAGTGTTGCCAAAAGTTGCATCTATACCTCTATACAAAATAGGCAAACGAAAGCGGTTCAGTCCCTGTTTTTATTCTTAAATCTTATCACATTATTGGCCCTATGCTCCTCCTAGGAGTTAAAGGAGAATACATACATACATTATCACATTCGCCTGATTTTTTTTATACCCTACACCCAGGGTATATTCACTTTGTCCTTCCGTTTGTAACGCAGAGAAGGAGGCGTGGCAGGTATAGAAAAGTATATATATTCTTGATCAGCGTCACCTCCTGAGTCGATATAGCCATGTCCGTCTGTCTGGCTGGCTGGCTGGCTGGCTGGCTGGGTGGCTGGCTGGGTGATGTGTGTGGAAATACACTTTTTGGGAAAACTAAGCAAGATAATTCAATGAAATTTGGTACCCTGCTTCCGTCATCAAAGATAGCTCGGGGGATTGAAAATGAGCAAAATCGGTTAACGGACACGCCTACCGCCCATACAAAAAATATATTCAAAATGCAATTTTAGGAGTATTTTTCACGACAATGCAACCAAAATACACATAAATACTAGAAATTGTAAGCGCAAGCTCTGAGAAAAAACTGAGCGAACTCGGACAAAAGGGCGTGGCACCTCCCATATAAGCAAAAGCTTCAAAACGCTATACTGAAAGCGATTTTTGAGATATTCGAACCAAATTTGATTTAGACACTAAGAACTATGAATGAAAGCTCTCAACAAAAATTGGGTGAAATCGGACAAGGGGGCGTAGCACCTCCCATATGAGCAAAAGTTTCAAAATGCCATACGGAAAGAGTTTTTTGAGATAATCCAAACAAATTTCACTCAAATACTAAAGACTATAAATGCACGCTCTAAGCTAAATCTAGAGGAACTCGGACAAGAGGGCGTGGCACCTTCTATATAAGCAAAAGCTTCAAAACACTATGCTGAAAACATTTTTCACTCAGACATTTAAACCTATAAATGCAAGCTCTGAACAAAAACTGGGTGAACTCGAACAAGAGGGCGTAGCACCTCCCATATGAGCAAAATTTTAAAAATACTGCAGTGTAGGGTATTTAATGTTTGGCCAGGCCAAATTTTACACCCTTACTAGTTTTTTTTTTTTTTTGTTGGAAAGGTTGTGAGAAGCAGCAGTGCATAGGATAATATTTTAATAATTAAAATTTATTTTGAGTGCGCTGAGCTTAAAAAAAGTAAAAACAAATTCGCTCGTGTAGTGTTGCGTTATTCGTTAGAAAACTGTTTTTCTAGATATGACTTAACTGATCTGTAGAAAGATCGGCTATTCCGATCGAATCGAATCGTTCGTATAACAATGTTTGCTGTAAAACAGTGATGCGAAGTTGATGTCAAAATACTTATGTCACGAAAAAATTTGTTGTTTCCTCCTTGCATTTTTATCAGCAGAAAAAGAATCCAAACGGTAAACCACAAAATATTTGGTATGCATATATTTAGCAATAAATACGGTCTTTCCTTTGAGCATCATTTTCCCACCATTATTTGACAGTTTTAAGCAAAGCAACGTTTGGTAGTCACAAATAGATTTTGTCAAAATTATTATGCCGATTATTATACACTCAAGAAACAGTTTTTTTTGATAAAACTTGATTTCTCAAGCTCATAACGAAATCACGAAATTTTTCTACAATATTTTAAGCCATTTAACCTGTTTTTATCGGTCTTTTCGACCACTTTTTTTTACTAATATTGAATTATACTGAGTTATAGTATTCTACAAAAATACTCTACGAAAAATTTCACAAGGGGTCATTAATGACAAGAAATGCTTTAAACTTAAAAATAGTGTAAAAAATATTATAAAATTCGAGATTTTGCAAAAAACGCATACGAGCGACCTTTAAATGACCTTCAAAAAATTTTAAAAATTTCTCAGCTCACTTTTTGTGACACCATTTTTCAGATTTTTGAGGGTAATCGTGCAATTTCCAAAAATCCAATGATTCGAATCAGTCTACCGTAGGCACTTGCTTATAAAATGATTCTGTTGGTGGAATATTTCAATAACATTAGCAAAAATAAAATAATTTTACATATGATGCTTTACAACAAGAGCGTCTCAACTCAAAGAATTGTCAGTTCCTGGCCAGGCAACAAGGTAAAAGTTCCACTCAAGCTCAAATCACAAGCTCCTTATCAAAGAATTATAATGCTTTCATTATTATAACATCAATACAGTTTTTGTTTTAGTTCTATGAAGTAATTGTAAATTAAAATAAAAGTATTTTTCTCGAAAATTTGGTTTTTAGACTTGTGACGGTCTTGCAGCAAACAAACGTTCGGTTATATGTTTTTTAGGACTGCTAAAGGCTTTACTTCCTTTTAGCAGCACAACCTCAAAATAAGTACGTATGTAGTTTTGGTTCCTCTGTAGTCATTTCACCTTTGAAATGTGACTGCTCCCGTATAGTCTTTGAAGCAAAAAAAAAAACTTTTTTCAACTGAAATTGAAACTACGGCATTCAAAAATTTATGTCACAAGCTTGTCCAACGCATCGATTTTTCAGTCAACCAGAAAGGCAGAGGGAAAGAGAGAGCGAGGGAGATGAAGAGGAGTTTAACCCCACTTTTCCCCTATGCATCTTTCATGTAAAACGAAGTAAAATTTTCTAATTAAATTAATTACCAGGAAAATAAGTTGGCTCACATGCACGAGTTCATCGCGGTGTCGATGTTGGTGCTTCAGTATTTGCGTGTGCACTAAAAGGATGCAAATAAAGTGGTGCACACACAGGATATTGCTGCTGTCATTGCCGCTGTAGTTGACGTTGTAGTGAAAACGAGTTATAAGCGTGTCATGAAGTGTCGATTGCTGGTTGATGACTTTTCCTGCATCCTTTGCACTTTCTTCTTCATCTCTCTGGTTATTTCCTTAGAGATTTATCCTTAGTTTTTGGCTTCCTTTTATGCCAATGAAAGTGTTAGTTAACATACATTTACGTGTGTAAGTTTTTAGTATCTAATTGTGTGAGTGCCTTAACCCATTCATTATCTTCAGCTCAAGTTTAATCCTTAAGTAACTATACTTTTATAAGATGCCAAGTGCTAACCAAAAACCAAATTTTACAAGAAAGAGAGGAAGAAATCATTATTATAGGTAAAACTAGTATAAAGGTATAGTTCCAAATAGAAAAAATTTGTTTATATTGGGCGTGGCACCGCCCCTAACAGAAAAAATATGCTGTTATGGCGTAGCCGCTTTTTGTAAAAACCAATATAAAAATAGACCGAACCCCAAGAAAAGTTTCTAAAAACTTTTTGTTGTTTTTAGTGGGCGTGGTACCGCTCTTATTGGAAAAATAATTTGTCCAGGCTTAACCGCTGCACTGATTTTCATAAAAAATCGGAGTGGAGATAGACTTAAAACTTTTTTGTCTTTAGTTGGCAGTGCCACGCTCCTTAAGGGAAGTGTACCGTTGTATGGTAGCTTTAAAGTCCAATAGAAACGATCAAATTTGGGCAACAAGGCGAACTCTAGTTTTTTTAATGATTTGCTCAATCCTTAAATCAGCCTTTTAAAATTGGTTAAAGCGCATTTCACTGGCGCAAGAGTAAATCTCAGTTTATGCCACCACCCTCTGGCTAGGGCAGCACCAAGAGAATCGTTTCTTGATGATAAGCAAAATACTCAAACCACAGTTGTGCTCCACAAATGATGATGATGATGATGACGTTAGGCCACGTTTGTGAATGAGATTCAAAGTAAAGCTGGATTTAGTTTGAAATTTTACGTTTTGATACCTATTTTAATTGCTATTCACATATATACAAACATACTTATGTATGTATGCTTAAAAACACACACATAGAAGTGTAAATTTATAGTGACTACGACATATTGACATGCATCTCATTTCACAGTTGCTGCAGCACAATTAATTCGATTTGTTGCCCGTAACGACGACCTTATTAAATTGACAGCTACAGGGGGTGTTGCTAATTTATCAAGTCGAAGAAACTTACTAAATCAGTCATACAATATATCACACAAATTGCAAAGATGAGATATTTACCCAGATAATATTTTTCCGGGATCCCGACTTCGGAAATGAATACAGCTGCAAGTAATCATTTTAAAACAAAAAGCAGGCTTTTATATAGTTTTAGTGTTTCAAAAATAAAAAAGCGGAAAATATAAATATCTTCTCTTCTTATACGAGCTAAAATTGTTTGTTTTTTTGTTTGTACTTATTTCTGTGCCAATATTTTTTCTCGAAAACGGCTACAGCGATTTTAATGAAACTTGAAATATTGTTAGATAATAGCATATAATGAAGAATGAGCTAGGTTTGAGCTTTGTAAATGCTCACCAGGGGGCGTGGCACTGCTCTAAATTTTAAATTTGATTTAGTCATAACTCGCAAACCATACAAGGTGTTTGGATGAAATTTGGTGAGCAGGTGGGCGGGATCGAAGAAGTGCCACGCCCACTTCTTAGCCCTTGAAAATTTTGACACAATACTTGCTATTAGGCACCTACGACTTGAAAGTGGGCAAAATATCGCAGGTGCGCGTGGAACCTCCCATAGAAGTAAAACACATTAAATGTATTTCTCGCAAATGGTACAACATATTTTAGTGAAATTTGGTATGCGGATCTGGATCATAAGTATCTAAAGCATAACGAAAAGTGGGTTTTATTCAATAATTGCCACGTCCACTTTTTATTAAAATAAAAATTTTGGTTAATAACTCAGACACAAAAAAAAAAAAAAAATGGAAAGAACTTTTTAATTCTTGTATACAGTCTTATGCACTTTTTGACGCTGAATCCGTCAGCAGAACTGCAGGATTTTGAAATATCCTAGCTTGAAGTTGAAGAAAACGCTGTGTTCAGTCTTACAGCGTAGCTACAAGGAAAGGTGAAATTATTTTTTATTAATAGCATCGAATAGCCACACTCTACCTTATCTTTTCGGATTTATCCCATAGGACTCTTATTTTCTGAGTTATGATCCTTTGAAGATAAGATATTTCAGCCCCCAAACAAAAGACGAAATATTTTGGGTGCGTGGCATATCCCATTTATTTATTTTAGGGCATTCTATTTCACAAAAAAAAAAACAAAAAATTTGTGTTTTTGATATTTTTCTATACCATTCGATACTTTCCAAGTTTTTTCTTACTATTACGCCGCGATGCCGTTGTTGGATTTTTGGGAGTCTTAAATCCTGAGCTGCGGACTCAGGCCACCTACTTACCCCTAGTCTTATGTAAAATTACTGTGGCTAGCAAACTATTATAGGCTGATCCGCGAATAACCGGGATAATTTGCGGAAAAAAATTTTTTTTTTATTTTTTTAGGATTATTCGGGGAAATTTAAGGAAAACACTTCATTCAAGGTCAGCTCGAAACTAGCTCGAAACTCCTGCGTTAAAAGATTTCATCGCTGGCTATTCCCGCGGATTCATCTGGCTGAATAAAATAAAGTTAGCCATAAAAAAAGTTTTTTGGGATTTTCCGGGAAAATTGGGAGTTTTCCGGAAAATGCTTTTAGCTCAAAACTAGCTCGAAAGTAGCTCGAACTAATTGAGTTTAATATACTTTATCAGAATGTTAGAGGCTTAAATACTAAGCTTAATAACATTTTTATTAACAGTCGTGGATTTGAATACCATATTATCTGTTTTTCTGAAACATGGCCTAAACCCAGTACGTTAAGTACTGAAGTTTTTGCAAGCAACTTCATAATATATCGTAAAGATAGAAATTCTATTCCAAATAATAATTCTAGTGGTGGTGGTGTTTTAATCGCTGTCTGCTCAAACTTATTCTCCCAAGAAATTGTTTTGGAAGAGTTCCTAGACATTGAATTCTGTTGTGTTTTTGTTAAATTTCAACTCTTAACCTTATATATAACCTGTTCATATATTCCACCTCACTCCAGCTATGATGTTTATATTAAACGTTATAATGCAATAAAACTTGAAAGCTATAAGTTAAAAGCTGACGCTCACTTAATGGTTACAGGTGATTTTAATTTACCAAACATCTCTTGGAGTTCCAATACTTTGGATCCTATAAAGTTGCTTCCATCGCCTGGCAACCAGCTTGAAACAGATTTTTTAATTTCTATATCTGCTTTGGGACTTTTTCAAGTAAATCACGTACTGAATCTGAGGTCTAGAACGTTAGATTTGATTTTCTTTGATGACAGTGATATAATTCGTATCTCACGCTGTGATCCTTTAGCGTTGCCTGAAGACTCCTACCATCCTTCCCTGGAAATTGTATTAGAAGTACATGTGACTAGTAGCATTAAAGACAGTTTCACAGGCGATAAATCTTTTTACTTCAAGAAAACTAATTATGTTTTATTGAATGAGATGCTATCTAAAATTGATTGGAACTCTGTTCTTCATCTCGATGAAGACATCATTACGGCTAAAAGTCTTAATGATATAGTCTTATCCTTTAATAATGCTGTTATTGGTTGTTTTGAACATTCTGTACCAAAATTTTTTAAATCTGCTTCTTCTGGCCCAATCTGGTTTAGTAATGTGATACGTAAATTGAGAAACTTAAAATCTAAACTTTACAGAAAGTTCAAAATGTCGTCCAAATCTACAGACTACACCAATTATTGTTCTGCAAGGAATAGGTATCAATTATTATGCAATAAAGCCTATCAATCATACCTACAAATGGTAAAACTAAATTTGAAATCCGATCCCAAGTCTTTCTGGAGCTTCATTAAATTAAAACGAAAGAATAATGCCTTTCCAACGGCAATGAAATACGATGAAGTGGAATCCGATGATGATTTTAATATTTGTACTCTTTTTGCAAAATTTTTTCAATCTACTTACTCATCGTCCACATATAATTGTAATGATTATCCTTTTCCAGTAGCTCCGGGTCTGGTAAGAATGCCACATATTGATAAGGACATCGTCCTTAGCAAATTAAGCAAAATTAAAATTTCATTTGCTGCAGGACCCGATGGTATTCCATCTTGTGTTCTTGAAAATTGCTGTGAAGTTCTCGCTTTCCCAATCTATGAAATATTCAAAAAATCTCTAACTTGCGGCATTTTCCCTGAAGTGTGGAAGGCATCTTTTATAATTCCCTTACATAAATCTGGTAGCAGATCTATGATATCTAATTATAGGGGGATTGCTAAATTAAGCGCACTGCCTAAACTTCTCGAGCACATTTTAACTTTGCAAATTGCTCATAGTTCTAATCCTTACATTTCTCCTCACCAGCATGGCTTTTTGAAAGGTAGATCAACTGTAACAAATTCGATGGAGTTCTCTACTTGCACAATCAATAATTTTGATAAGGGCTATCAGACTGATGTTATTTACACCGATTTCAGTAAAGCTTTCGATGTTGTTAATCATGATTTATTGCTTTTAAAACTCTCCTTGATTGGATTTCCAAGTTTTTTGCTTGAATGGATTCGTTCTTATTTACGCAACAGAACTCAGTGTGTCTTATTTAAGGGAATAAAATCAAATGAATATCCCGTTACATCTGGAGTTCCCCAGGGCAGTCATATTGGTCCATTATTATTTATTTTGTTTATGAATGATATGCCATCCGTCATAAATACTAGTTACGTGCTAATGTATGCCGACGACGTCAAACTTTTTAAGCCTATCAAAAATGCATTTGACTCTTTCTTCCTACAACATGATATTGATAATTTTACAGCTTGGTGTAAAATTAATTGCATGACCTTAAATTTAAATAAATGCAAATTAATGTAATTTTCACGCAGGCCTTTAATTCTTTACAACTACAAAGTTGATGATTGCATTCTGGAACGTCTTATATCCTTTGAAGACCTAGGAGTAACCATGGATTCCAAACTAAGCTTTAATCTACATATCTCCAAAATTGTGAGCAAAGCTAATAGTGTTCTCGGTTTCATGAAACGTTGGTCTAAAGAATTTTCTGATCCTTACGTAACAAAGTTATTATTCACCTCGCTCGTACGACCCATTTTAGAGTATGGTTTTGTTGTTTGGAGTCCTCATTATGAATGCCATATCAATTCTATTGAATCAGTTCAAAAACAGTTTCTTTTATTTGCTTTAAGAAATCTTCCATGGGATCCTAGCATCAATTTGCCCCCTTATAGACATCGGTTGAAGCTAATTAATTTACCTACTCTAAAAAATCGGAGAACCATGCTTAACATATGTTTTTTACTTAAGCTTATAAAAGGCGATATTATTAGTGAATACTTATTAAGTTTGGTTACCTTTAATGTACCTTATCGCCCAACTAGAAATTTTGAATTTTTCCATCTGCGTCATCATAGAACTAACTACATGCTTCAAGAGCCACTTCGACGCTCTTATAGTGATTTTAACATGGTTTTTAATGTAATCGATTTAAATGAATCATTTCATCAAATTAATAAAAAAATTATAGATTACTTGGAAAACATCATTCTGTAAGATTGCAGCGGCTTGTCACAGAGTGCTACTTTGCTATTTTCTTTAAGAACTAAGCGTCCATTGTGCACGCGTTTTTTTGAATTTCAGCATCCACAGTCCATAACTGTGCCAACTCTTTACATCGCTTAGCTGCGGTATCATTTTCAGCCGACAAGAAATACAACGATTATTGGGGGTTATCGTGAATCAAGATTCCCGGGGAATTTTCTTTAACTGCAATGGAGAATGCACTGCAGTCTAAGAAAATTCCCCGGGAATCTTGATTCACGATAACCCCCATTATGACATGCATCGTTACATCATCCACTAATTTCATTTAGATGGCAATTCATCGTACCAGCTTCCACAAAGCGTTTCATCTAACGCTGTGGCCATACCGCTCCTTCCAGCGCTTTTCTTCGAGATAGTGGTTGCAATGTATAGCGTCCATCTAGCGCTAGGGTGGTTCTTGAGCACCATTCTCTGCCGTGCCATAGCCCCTGGGCAAAGAGTTCAGAAAAGCGATTTAAGAAAACTCTTGCGAGTATTCTTTCAAATTGCATATTTCAATAATGCTTTGTTCCGGTACTATTTGAACCACCTTGTTTGTAACCACTACTTTCGGATCCAGCCGGCTGTTACCTGGCTCTTATTTGTGAGCTGTTTTTATACGAAATTATAATTTTTAGTCTCGCTCATTTGCTTTAATGTTTATATTTTTCGATTGTATTATAAAAAAATCATTATTGCAATTTATAAGGGCATTCAGCTCAGTAAATGAAACTTAAATAAATAAATAAATAAATAAATAAAGAAAGGGTTGCCAATTTTTAGCCAAATCGGATTCCATGCACAAATTTGTTGATCGTTGACATATGGTTTACATCAATAATAAGATTTTTAAAAACTTTTACTTGAAAATATTTTTTTAAACTCTTTTTACATATAAGTTTCTTAAAACAGTTTTTAAAAACTTAAAAAATAAAAGTTTTTTATAAAATTGAGACCGTTTTGGGCTAGTGAGTTTGATGTTTTGAGAAAATTTGTCATAATAAAGCATTATTGCTGCAATATTTGCCAATTATCTACTCTTAAAAATATTGGCTGGTTTTCGTTTTTAATAATTTCTATAAGTTTTATTTTCGTTTTGCACACATAACATACAAAGTCATAAAAATATGGCACAGCTGCCTATATGTCGGTCTTTCTTTTAAGTATTCTCTAAAAGAAGACGGCTATTAAAACTTAATAAATGTAAAGCCCTTAACTGTCAAACTTAAAAAATATGATTTGGGACCAATGTAGTGGTTATGCTGCTGCACTATCACAAATGTCCATATATGGAACTTGTCATTGATGTTGTTGAGCTTAACCAGAGACTGGACTGGACTCGTTGCAAATTTACTGCATTCTGCTGCATCTGATTGACAGTTGCTGTCAAAAGTTTATAGAATTTTCTCCCGTGTAAAAGGTTCCATTACTGACGCCGTCGCGTCGCTACTTTGAAGTTCTACTTTGGTTAAATAAAAGCAATTTCTCGTTGCCTGGTAATTGCATTGAAAGTCTGCCAGAACTGCCATGATTATTCAATATTCGATTGAATTTTAATGAAATTCCTTTTAAAAATTTGCATTTAATTTTTCTTTTTTTTTTTTTGTGTTGTTGTTTTCGTTATTGTATAGCAATAGCAGCATCAGCATCAGCTACTTAAAGGACTTGGTCCTCTCGTCAATTCTGCTTGGTGGGCCATCCCCTTTCAATATTGGTCCATTTCACTCTAAGCCATGTTTAGACACTAATAACGTGAATGACATCTGTCTTTATAAGATAATCCTATTAAATAAGCAAAGTGAATGAATCGAATGGAGTGCATTGGGTGCAATTCGTGCGCTTAGTCAGGGAGAAGGAGTGGGAATTGTAGAGAGAGAGAGTCTCAGCAAGAATCGTGCGTTGCATGCATTGCCGCATTTGTCAGAGCGCTGCACGAAAGCTGCTGCTGTTTATCTTACAACAAACAGACGACCGACCAATGGACTGGACAGACGACACACAAACTAATGGATGCATTGGTTAGATAGATGGATGGTTGGACAGATGGATGGATGGGGATGGCAGCAGTCTGCACAGGTCAACATTGCACTGTAGTGTCGATATAGCAACTCTCGAAATGAAATAAGTTGAAAATTTGAAAAATCATATTGGTCAAATAACATTGGCGCATAATGCATACGTATGTGACATTACTTTTGCCACTTTATGGACTTATTCCACTTTCAAAGAACCCCATTTAATTATTGGTGTAAACTTAATCTTGTCAATAATTCTTTTGATGTTTGAATATATTATCCTCCATTATTATCCTTCTGATGCCAGATTCAGCATGAAAATTTACATTGAAAATGATTTTTCTTGTTTTCGTCTGTTGCTAATTTTCTAAAAAAAAAACTTTTTAAAAAAAATGTTAAAAATACAATATCTCGTTAATGCGATCAGTTAAAATTTCCAAAAATACTATTTTTGAATCTACAAATAAACGAACGAACTGCATACCCAGTTTTTAGTTAGTTTTTGTCACACTTTTTTGTTTGATACAGAAGCAATGTGAAGACCATTTGGCAACTGGAATCCGACCAGGAAAATCGATTAGCTCGTTGACCGATTGAGAAAAAAACTTTTTCTGTATATTTGAACCCTTGTGATCTGCTTTGCATAAAAAACCTGGAGTGGGACGACATCGAAGTAAAACCGGGTTTAAACGAGGTGTGTGTGATATTTTGCAAGTTTTTAATACCAAATAGTGCCTACTGTAAATTAACAATATAACATGTTAACAGCCAGTCTGACCATTTTTGTGGGTTGGTACAATTTCAACAGTTCAAATTGTTACAAGTTTCTTTTTGTGAATTAAATGAAATAATTGTATTCTTAAAAGATAAAACAATATACTATAATTTCAAATAACGTATGCGCCACATCTTAATTTCAATCTTCGCCAAGAGTGACAGCGAAAATATCGTATGCGCCATAAATGAGTGAAACAGGCACAAAATCAATTTAAGAACGCATCTATTATTTATAAGAGATCTAATATAGAACACATTTAATGTTTTAAAAAAATCCGCCATGCATGTTTGAAGATAAAATCTCTCTCCTGTATAGTGAAATTTGCTTTCTGGCGCATACGTTATTGTTGCGCTTAGGGCTCGATATGAAAGAACATTAATACTGGATTTAAAGTTATTAGTAATAATATATTTATTGACTTTTTGAAACATTTTATGACTTTTTAACCATTTTTCAACTTTTATCGACTTTTTGCAATATTTTTTTTTATCATTTTTCGTTTGCTCAGGATGTAGTTTTGGATTTTTACGAAATTCGTTTTTTTAGTACTTTTGCGACTTAATCAATCTTTTTCATTTCATTTCCAGAATTTTCAACTTTCTTTAAACTTTTTGTTTACACTTATTCATTTCATTATATTTCAATTTATTCTGGATTTTCGAGTTTTTCAGCATACATAAATATATTACTTTTCGTAAAGTTTTCCAAAATTTTCATTTCCAATTTAAAAAATTTTCCACAGTCCGAAGTAAACAGCCTAAAATAAAATAATAAATTTTTGAAGTGATTTCTCCACCTACTTATGAACAATTGATTTTTGCAATATCATTTTGAGCAATTGTTTTTTTTAGAAATAATCATTTGGCTTCAAAATAAAGTATGGTTTGCGTTGGTGCATCTCCACTGTGCAAAAAAGGTCTGTAAGGATGAGTTAGACGTTTTAATGTCATTTAGAAAGCGCATTAATGTATAGACCACAACCCGAGCCATAGATGCACTATTCAAATTGCACACGAAAACACAAAAATTCATAGAGAGATCCCAATTGGAAATAAATAAATTTATTCTAAAATAAAAAAATGTATTCTTGAAAATCTGTTATGTTCTAATGAGGAGTTTCACACCAAAAAGAGTTACTTTTATTATTTCGGAAATGGACATATCAGATATGGCGGTAGATGATTTTGAAGATCTTATTATAAAAGGAATTACTTAGGGCACTATTTATATTTTGGGAACTGGCAACACTAATGTCAATAGCTAAAATCTGGCAACACCATAATAAACTTTGACATTTTTTAGCTAAAACGTACTCACCACGGTTTTATGTACAAGTGCTATTTGTTTTGTTTACAGTGAGTTAAGAAAATCAATTTGGCCAAAAAATGGAAATTTCAAGAAAAGGTTGTCGTTGGATTATTTTTTTCAACTTTCGACGTGGATTATGTCAACAAGAATGTGCTGATGAACTCAGTTCTTTGTGTGGCGATAAAACACCATCAAAAACCACAGTATATGGCTGGTATAGTGAATTTTCTTAACTCACTGTAAACAAAACAAATAGCACTTGTACATCAAAACGTTGTGAGTACGCTTATGCTAAAAATTTCAAACTTTATTATGGTGTTGCCAGATTTTAGCTATTGACTTTAGTGTGGCAAGTTCCCGAAACATAAATACTTAGTACCCCTCGTATTTTACTACCAATAAGCATGTATCAGATGACATGTTGGGTTGAGCGTACTGTTCAGTGCTTTTGATAACACCAACAAAACCATAAAAAGGGGAAAATACATGTTGTTTAGCAAAAGCAAATTTAAATTTTAATGTTGTGTGAAAAAAACAAATATACCTGTCAAGTTGTTTTCTTACGAACAACAGTCTTTGAGTCTGATTTTTCCAGCTTGTAAATCTCACCGAAAACAATACCCTGGACTACATAATCCATTTTCATAAAAAATTATCGGTACCAGGTTCTTCCATCCGATAAAAGTTGGAAAATTTGAAGATTACGAGTGCAATGCAAAGGCAGTTATAATCATGAAAGAGTTTTTAAAAACTTTATTGAAACATTATTATATGTCGATTGTCATTATACTATATTCTTCTACTAAATATAATAAGCGATATTGCGATCCTCTTAATATTGGTTTAGGATCTTTGAGGATTTTTTTTTTTTTTGAAATTAAGAATGTAAACCTTTTTAATTGCCTAATTGGGGCTTAAAAAAAGGAAAATATATGAATCTTGATGTCCGTTACCATATGGTCATACTGATCTTAACTTATATATTTTGATTTCCAAAGGAGCGTTACTATACTGGGTCAAATTCGGGCAGCTTAGTATTGAAATAGGATTTCAAAATTCTTTTGTTCTCAAATATATTTTTAGGTAAAGGCATTTCACAGTTATTTTTTATTTATTTTTAACTTCGAAGACGATGATCCATGACTTTTGTCATTCTGAGCATAATTTTTCGAAGGTGTAGCTGTAATTTTTGGTGCCGAACTTGTTATGTCCCAGTGTGCCAAACGGACTCGTTTCGGATCCGTAACGGGTTCATATTTTCGTTCTCTTTATCCGTTACGGAATCCGCTACGTATCCGTTACTGATCCGTTTGCGGGAAGGATTCCTAAAAAAAAAACGAATCGTTTTTTCTTCTTTTATGGATCCGTTTCGAACCTGTAACGTACATCAAAAACGAATTCAAAACGGATTCGCTTTAAATAATGTAAATGCTGCTTATAAAAAAAACGAAAACAGGGTGAAGCGCTTATTTTTAATTAAAAAAAAAACAAAATAACAAAATAACAAAAAAAAAAAAGATTACTAGCCCGGCCGGGAGTCGAACTCTGGCTCCCGGGGTATTACTCTTTCATACACGAGACGTTAGACAACTAGGCTATTGACCGATATGATGTTGACTTATCTGATGTAGACTTATTTGATGTTGAGATTTTAAATTTGTATATTAAACAAATTTCTGTTGTTTTTTTTATAAGTATTCTGTGTTGTTTTTCTTCCCTTCTTTTGATAAAAAATGTTATATACATACTCAAATTTGGAATCAAAAACATTTTTTCAAACAGAGTTTGAAAAGTTTACAAAAAATCATACGCAATAAAATAAAAAGAAAAAAAAAACAAATCTAAAATATTTTTTTTATCATAAAAATTAAATAAAGCAAATCCGTTTTGAGTTCGTATTTGAAGTATTTACGGAATCGAAACGGATTTGCCCATGTTCGAATCCTACCAGAGGTGGATTTTTACCCTTTATTTTTCTTCCTTTTTTTTCTTTTTATTATTTTTTAATTGCTAATAGGCGCATCAAAACGGTTTTTTTCTGTAAATATACAGCATTAACATATTTAAAAGCAAATCCGTTTTAAATTCGTTTTTACATAAGTATCGGATTCGAAACGGGCCCGCACTGCGGAATTTAATTTTTTTTTATTCGCTAATAAGCGCTTCAAAATGTTTTTTTTTTTTATCTAAACAAAGCGTTTTGAATTCGTTTTTGATGTACGTTACGGGTTCGAAATTGATCCGTTACCGCGGATTACGTTTTTTATACCTTTGTGAACTCGTAATGGATTCGAAACGGATCCTCATCCGTTTTTGTGCACATTGGGGTGTTACTGCTACAGAACTAAACAATTCTATGTTATAAATAAGAAAATTGAGTCTAACATAAGCACATACATTGAATTAATTTAAATTTAATTTAATTAAATTTAATTTAATGAATTAAAATTTGATCAAATTTCCAGTAAAGTGAAAAAGTTCCAAAGGAATGCATGTGCTGGCAAGAGGGTTTAATTTTTTTCTTGAGTTTTTTCTAAAGGAAACTGACAATTTAGTGCAAATGCATTTCCTATTGGGAATAAATGTTCCATTTATTTACTGATATGTAGATATGCATACATACATATAAATGAAAATACGAGTGGTTTGCTGCAGTTGTGTGCCGTCGCAGGATTTGCATGAATCTTTGACGAATACGAACGGAATCGAATGTAAGCGCTGCCGTATGCATTTCTGCTTGCAATGCGATTGCATTGAGAGTACAGAGACCACATCATACCTTCGATTAGGAACACAAAATTGGAAAAGCCGCACATTTGAGATGTAGTGGAAATAATTGACAGTAACAACAACAACAACAACAACAACAAAATATATGGTCTAACCGAAATCATTTTAAGTTTTTTTAATTTGATTAAAAAACAGAACAGGACCAAATCCATTGTTCAAGTTTTATTTAACAATTGATTGTGATCGATGTAAAGATACGAGTAGATAGATACCTCTTCTTTAGTGTACGGGCGAACAAAATTTAATGAACCAATAGTCACTGCTTCTATATGTGAACTAAAGCGAACATTTACCTAAGAGTTAGTAGTATTGGTTGTTCTAAGGATAGTGCAGTGATATCACATTACGAAATAATTTAATCATGAGCTTCACCTTCGAAAGTAACTAGCGAATATCTTTGAATAAACTGTTTGCTGAATTGTGTACCCTTAGTTCCTTAGTCGGGTTCCAATGAAACCATCAACAGGGTAAGCAATGTAAAAGCATCGAAATGAACGCTGTAGCTAGTCTACTACCATTAGTTGCCGTTCAGTGATGTTGCATCTCCTTTTTCGAATACAATTTGGTAGCATACTGATTGGACGTATTCCATTGGCTGATCTCTTGCTTTTGAGTTTTTCGTATATTCTTAAAAATAGAAAATGCATCACATGGATCATAATTCCATGGACGAGGGGGTTATAAAGCTGACTCGGTTTCTTTTTTGGTTTTCGGTACTCGAAAGAAATGTATCATGAATTTAAAATTAAAAAGGATACAGCACACATACCTGAAATTTTATTATTCAGATTCCAAAAAAATTAAATATTTGGTATATCTCCCGGACTTCATTTTTCTTTTTTTTCTTGGTATTGATGCACACATGTTTATTGAATTGATTATACTTATTTTTTAAAGTATATTAAAGGCAAAATTAATTACCGTTTTTTATTTTTTTTTTATGAATAACAAAATAAATAAAATTATTGTTTAAATATCCTATGTCCTTTAACTGAATTAAATTGTATTTTCGTGCATAATTGTATTTATTTTTGAGCGATAGTGGAAAATTAAATTGTGTTAAATACAACATTTGTATACATACAATGTATGTGATGATCCACAGAAAAAGAGACATTATCTTCGAAAAATCTAAATCCGTTTTGTTTTTGCATTTCGCAAAATATATGTATATTATTTTAAATAATTTGTTAATTGGAATATGTTGGATATCCAAGTTCTGAGCTTATCAATTTTTACGGAGCTCTACTAAAATATGTATGAGCTAAGGAATAAAAAATTTCCATTGCTTAGAGAATATTTCGTGTAGATTTCAAATCAGTAAAGAAATTTTACTTAAAATTCGATGGCTTGAAAAGCGGTTTTCTTGGCTTTCGGTGGTCAAAAATTTATATCTTTTAAACTTTTTAAAATTGTGTAATTCAGTTTTTTGAAATCAAAAGAAATTTTGAGATTGCTTTGGATAAGAAGTGGAGTTTTTACATATTTCCATACATTTTATGGAAAAAAATTAATATTTTCACTGTGTTATAGGCATTTTTTCTTTTTAAAATTGCGTAATGCGGCGCTAAGTGTTCTCTCAACTACAAAAAACGATATTTCTGCACTAGAATTTGAACTAGGGTCCGTCCATGTAATAGAAACATATTATTTCAATTCAATTACAATTACAAACCTGCTAAACTTCTAGACCACTGACCTAAATGATGAGGTATAAATGTTGTATACTAAGATAGTTTTGAAACAAAAATGTCTCTCCAAGCTGAGTTTGATATTCGAATGCTTACTGTAACCTTGCAGAAAAATCAGTGGGGGTCATCGTAAATAAATAATTCCCGGGAAAATTTTTTTTATTAAAAAGAAAAAAACTTTGAAACACTTATTTTTAATTAAAAAAAAAAGAAGAAAAAAATTAGCCGAACCCGGGCTCCCGGAGTATTAATTTACAAACAGTAGACTTTAAACAACTAGGTTATTGACCTATGTGATGTTGACCAAGGGCGTTAGAGTTTTCAAATCACTGAGCCAAGCGCAGTCAGCGCAAAATTTTCGCTTTTACAACAACTTCAAATTCCTCGAACTACAACAATCGCAAAACCTATTTTTTGTTGTTTTTTTGGTGGCTCGTTTGCAACAACAACAATATTTCAATAATTTATCAAATTACTGAGAACTACAACACACACGAAAAATGTTTGTTGTTTTTTTTTTATATGAAACAACAAAAACAATTTTTCATAAATATTTTAGTTCCGCGAATTTTGACGAGCTCGAAAAAAACAACAAACATTTTTCGTGTGTGTTGTAGTTCTCAGAAATTTAAAAAATTATTGAAATATTTTTGTTTTTGTAGGCGAGCCAAAATTGGCTCTCTTTTGTTCTACGCTGACAACCTTGATGTCGACTTATCTGATGTTGAGATATAAAGTTTGTATATAAACAAATTTCTGTTGTTATTATTAAAAATTATTCTGTGTTCTTTCTCTTCCCTTCTTTTGATAAATGTACATATTACCCAAATTTGAAATCAAAAACGTTTACAAAAAATTACACAAAATCAAACGCATTAAAATAAAAGGATAAAAACAAAACAAAAAACGAATAACATTTTTTTTTTTTTTTATCATCATTAACATCAATTAAAGCAAATCCGTTTTGAGTTCTTATTTGAAGTATTTACGGTTTCGAAACGGATTTACCCAGGTTCGAATCCTACCAAACATAATGCACGTTATTGGTTCGTAACGGATCCTCATCCGTTTTTGTACACATTGGGAAGTTTTAAGATTATGCTGTAAATTTCAGTAAAATTTTTGAAATTTAAATGTTAAAATCTGGCCCAGTTTCGCCTAAGTACCCTTTCATTTATAATTAGCTCTTCTTTTAAATTTTGTCATAGGTCCCTTTTCTAGAGGAACATCACATGCATACATATGTTATAGTTATTGTTGTTGGTGTTGCAAGCTAAACAACAATAAAAATTCAAACAAACAACGACAACAACAACAAAAACGCACTTTTAGTTTAAACCTCAAACGGATTCGCGTAATTTTACGCATCATAAATTCACATCAATTAAATGCTTAACATAATGTCAAAAACATAAAAAAATACAACAACAATAAAAAAAAACTTTTAATTATATTCGACGAGGCACTTGTGAATGACCACGCCTGTTCATCCACCCTATCCCTCCCATGCCACATGCCATAAACCCCACAGTGCATTGTAGTAAAATGTTAATTAAATTTTTAGTACAAAACTCAACTTAAATCGGAAAAAAATTCCATATGCCAAGAAAGAGACAAAGCTAATGGAACTAAAAAGAGATAGAACAAATTGAAAGCAGCTACTTAGCATTTAGCATATAGCACTTAGCACTTAGCGATAATTAAACAGATTTTAATTTTAATTTTCGTTTATTTTTATAATTAAATAATCGAACGGCATTGTTGTGTCTGTGTGACATCGCGCATTGATGGGTGTGATGTGCGTGTGTGCGTGCACTAAACAAAGTAGGCGGAAATGCAGGTGGAAGAGATAAATACATAAGTATGTGTGAAATGTTTACACGCCTAATTATGATTTATTTGTTTATTTACGTTGGACGCCGCGCAGAGTTTAATACGCGCGTTCCAGCGGCGCAACGACGCGTTTTCATTCACGCGACTTGTCCGTCTGTCTTACTATTCGGCGGCGGCGGCGACCATCCTTTTGTATTTGTTAATTAAAGATATACACAAATTACAGCAGAGTTGTGAATACCCCTATATGTACCGGACTTCTCTATTTAAGCGCTTCAGATTAATTGCGCGAAAGCACACATTTATTGTTTTGGATTGTTGTTTTTGTATTCGACAGCCGTCGGCAGCGCAGTTGAGCCAAGCGAAACTGAACTATCGTTAAATGTATGACTCAACCCAAATTTAATAGCCCAGCAGGAAATTTTTAAAAATTGAAAAGTATTAGGTAATGCAAAAATTTTTGTTTGCCATTAATTTCACTCATAAAAATAAGTTGGGGAGATAAATGTTTAAAATGCTGCTCTCATGGGAGGTACCGCGCTCTCCTGCTCAGAGCTTCCACTATCTATTCTTTATGTCGGTGAGGATGCTGTTTGCAAAAAACGGTTGCACTTTAGCATTTTGAATACTTTGAGTGTATGTGAGGTGCTACACACTAGTTTTATCTTACAAACAGCGATGTTTCGATGAAAATTTCAAATTCAAGGTCTAGTGAAACTACCTTGCAACGAGCGAAAAATGGGCGGGATTAAGTAAGTGCATTTTGTTAACTGAATTCTAATACAGTCATTTGGTAGTTTTACCTTTAAAGTTTTCCGGGATTTTTGAACATACGTTTTTTTTTATAGATTTCGATGTGCTCTTTCTTAATTTTAACTTTGCCACCTCGTACTATGTCCACTCGTGCCAAAAAATCAGTTTTTGGCAATTATCTCGTTAACGATTACTCTTAGAGCAAAATATTGTTCGATAATGTTGCAACTTATAAAATTTCTTATAAAAATATATGTATGTTTGTATCCTCCTTTAACTCCTAGGAGGAGCATAGGACCAATATGAAACATCTCCATTTACAGCAAACCCTTGCGATGACTTTGAGCTTTTGCAACGACTTTCCCGATTCTTGCATTTCCTTTTCCACCGACCTTTTCAAGTTGGTTTTCGGCCTACCACGTCGTCTATTGCCTTGTGGATTCACTTAAGAGCCTGGCGGCAGACTTCGCTGTGTGGTTTCCGGAAAGTATGACCAATACATTTCCACTTGCGCAGCTTGACCTCGTTTGCTATTTTCCTCTGATTGCATTTTTGATGCAGCTCGGCATTTGATATAGTGCGAGGACACCAAACCTTTAGTATACGCTTTAAACATTTGTTGACGAATACTTGCAGCTTGTTCGTTAGTTGTTCAGTAATAAGCCATGTTTCACACCTATATAGCAAAACCGATTTCACATTCGAATAAAAAATGCGCAATTTCGTTTTGGTGGATATAACGGAAGAAGACCATATTTTGTTCAGTTGAGCCAACGCGCCTTTTGCTTTTGCTATTCTTGAGTTGATATCCTCTTTTGCTCAGCCAACCATGGAGTTAATGCTGCCTAAATACGTGAAGCTATGGACGTTTTCGATGTCATTGCCTAAAATTCTCTTCGTACGACTTATAGCGAGCGATTAATAGTTAAGAAGACAATCCTAAAATTTTGAAGTTTTTGCTGAATATCTCCGAAACGGTTTGTCCTAAAAAAAAATGTTTTCATTCATTATGAGGGTCCCTACGAACCCTTTTTTCGGCCAATTTACCATTCATGAGATATCGCGATTTGAAAATCTACATAATTTTATGAACACTTATACAACGCATACGCATGATTGAGTGCCACGCCTAACATACTAGTATAGTATGTAAATTCATAAATAGCTTAGACCTGTAAAAGGGTATGACACTGCCTACAAATTTTTTAAATGATTTAATAAGAGCAATAATAAGCAATTATGTATACCCTACACCAGGGTATATTCACTTTGTACTTCTGTTTGTAACGCAGAGAAAAAGGCATGGCAGATATAGAAAAGTATATATATTCTTGATCAGCGTCACCTCCTAAGTCGATATAGCCATGTCCGTCTGTCTGGTCTGGCTGGCTGGCTGGGTGTCTGTCTGTCTGTGGAAACATTTTTTACAGCAAAACTAACTAACTAATAATTCGGTGAAATTTAGTACAGTGACTTTGCCGTCAAAGTTCGCTCGAGGGATTGAAAATGTGCAAAATTGGTCGACAGACACGCCTACCGCCCATACAAAAAATATATTCTAGAACTATTTTTTCACGACAATGCAACCAAAATCCACGTAAGTACTAGGAATTGTAAGCGCAAGCTCTAAGCAAAAACTGGGCGAATTTGCACAAGAGTGCGTGGCACCTACCATATAAGAAAACGCTTCAAAATTTTATTCTGAAAAGGTTTTTCTAGATAATCCAACTAAATTTCACTCAAATACTAAAAACAATGAATGTGTGCTCAGTGTTAAAACTAGACGAACTCAGAAAAGAGGGCGTGGCACCTCTCATATAAACAAAAGCTTCAAAATACTGCAGTGTAGCGTATTTAATGTTTAAGGAACTAGTCCTTATCTTTAAAACCCCTTTTGAAATATTTTTAACTAAAAGATTGAAGAACTTTTGCAATGTTTTAGGTAATGATATTATGGAGAAAAAAAGATATTGATATAATTCAAAAAGCGTTGTAAAAATAAAGACTTGTGTTTTCAACAACCATATTAGGCTTCATGACCAACTTGCTACATAACTTCCAAAATAGCGTGAAAAACCATGCCACAGATGTGATATTGTTATGCCGTAACAGAATCAAACTAACGAATTCTTTTTCTGATTGATAACTTTGCATCATGATAATCTATCTCGGACATTTCCTCTTGGGACGCATTTAAAATTTCCCAAACCCAAAAACTCAAATCAAACATTTGTATGTAGTATGTGTAATCACATGCTTAGCTACATACATATGTATGTACGCATATACATTTGCTCTTTAGTAGTGTCACTTATTTATTCTTAAGTTGAACCATGTTTTGTTGACTCTGCGTTGTTTGTATCCATCAGTTAGTAGTAGATACTCCTCGTATTACCAACACTAAAACAATCGCAGTGACTGTTTGGACGTCGGCGTCACCGTCATCGTCAATGTTACCGTAATCGTCGACATTTCATCCCACCCATTTACCACTACGCTCGTTCCTTCGTTCGTCTCGCTTGACTTCCGCAAAGTGGTTAAGAAAACATGCGTTCGTTCGTTTGCCTTGGCTCTGCTTCATTCATCCGTTTCGTATCGTTTCGTTTGGTGCACAAGAATGAATTGCCGCATCTAACGAATACGCGTACAAGTAGGTATCTATGTATCCACATCGCACCAGCCACTAGATAACGTATGTACCGACAAACAAACAAACGTAAGAACAGACAGACGGGACGCAATTGGACGGACGGATGGATTGAAAAGAAACGCCAGACAAATTGACTCGCTTCGATGGCTCACAATGATAGACGACCAAATGCCGAAGAACCCAAACAGCGCTGCTGAATGAATAACTGCGTCACCTAGAATGTTAATTGACGACATTTCTTTGGAATGGTCTCGGGTCGGTATGTATCTGCAATACATATGTATCTGATTGTAGGTGTAGCTGTGCTTGTGACTGTTTGTCTATGCGGTCAAAACGTTGATATGGAAACACTTGATATCTGTGGGAATTTTCAACTTAAGTAACAAATATTTTCCATTTTGACGGGGGGCGAGGTTACATTTTCATTTAATTTGGTGTAAACTTTTTACAACTTATCGATTTTTCTTGACATATGTCACTGGGTAAACGCTGTATTTACTCCCAAAATTTGCTCAAGGCAAATGTGATAGAACTCTGAAAAAGCACATTACTTTTGCATCCAGCTATAGATGTACATGAAGCTGTGCGGAATAACAATTGTACAGGCATATCTGTTATAAAAACAATATTCCAACCATATGAAATACAGTGCGCCGCATCTTTTAACAGTTCAGACATTCAATTGAAACCATAAAACATATTTTTTATATGTAGGTATATGGGGCATTGCATACGTACTGATAACATATGGTTTTTGCAACTTCGATTAATGGGGGGTCGGTAAGCATTTTGAAAAAAAAAATACATAATTTGGCCTACTATTGGCGAAGTTATGAGCATTTCAAGAAACTAATAATAAATGTAGCTTATGAAGCTTTTTCAGTTTTTTAAATAATTATAACTCTTGAATGGTTTAATAAAAAAAATTTCAAAAATCATTGTCTACACTAGTACCTACTATAGCTTCAAAAAAAATAAAAAATCGGAGACGCAAAAGCAAAATGATATCCGGTTACGTTTGTAATGCCCCATATATATTAGAGAGGATCAAATTTTTTTTCCACTTACTTTCATTTAGTTTCGGATTCTCCGTTAAAATCTAAGTTAAAAACTCCTTGGGACCATATATCTGCGGTGAGTTTCGACTCAGCCAAAAATCGTTTGAAGTTTTGGGTTTCTTTCGCTGTTGCGAGATTGTCTTTGATAATTTATAACTTCTGAACAACTTGTTGTATTGCTATGATTTTAGCACCGTTAGAAAGGTGTTGTTGCTTAGTAAGAACGCTTTGTCTAATTTATTGAAAAAAATTATCTGGTTCAAAAGTTATGACCTTTTGAATGAAAATATATAAAAACTTTACACAAAATGTACCAAAAATTTCATTTGTTTTAAAAAAAAAACATACTTTTAAATTTTTTTTATAGTGTATAAAAAGAACTATCTAGAGAGGGTCTATTCATCTAGATACGGCTAGGCATTTCAAAGTTATGACTTTTTGAATAAAAACAAATACAAACTTCATACAAAGTATATTAGAAATGTAATCTTCCAAAAACAAAAAAAACCGTTATTTTTGAATTTTTTTCTATAGCTCATCAAAACGCCTTTCCAACGCAGTCCTGTTCTTTAAGATACGGCTAGCAATTCCAAAGTTATGACATTTTGAATCAAAGCATACATTTTCTCTATAATACTTGATTTTTCGAACTTTGAGCCATTATAGCACCGCTTAGTGACCCAACTTCAAAAAATCCTTTAGTGGTTTTTTTCTACTAATTAATGGTAATCGAAAGTGCTACACAAGAACTTATAAAAAAAAAAAAAAAATTTTTTTTGTTCAACTTTGTTTTAAATATTTTTTCACTCAACAGTTCTCATCTGCTCTCATTCAAAATGTCATAACTTTGGAATTGCTAGCCGTATCTTAAAGAACAGGACTGCGTTGGAAAGGCGTTTTGATGAGCTATAGAAAAAAATTCAAAAATAACGGTTGTTTTGTTTTTGGAAGATTAAATTTCTAATATACTTTGTATGAAGTCTGTATTTGTTTTTATTGAAAAGGTCATAACTTTGAAATGCCTAGCCGTATCTGGATGAATAGACCCTCTCCAGATAGTTCTTTTTATACACTATAAAAAAAGTTTAAAAATATGTTTTTTTTAAAAAAAAGATGAAATTTTTGGTACATTTTGTATAAAGTTTTTATATATTTTCATTCAAAAGGTCATAACTTTTGAACCAGATAATTTTTTTCAATAAATTAGACAAAGCGTTCTTACTATGCAACAACACCTTTCTAACGGTGCTAAAATCATAGCAATACAACAAGTTGTTCGGAAGTTATAAATTATCAAAAACAATCTCGCAACGGCGAAAGAAACCCAAAACTTCAAACGATTTTTGGCTGAGTCGAAATTCACCGCAGATATATGGTCCCAAAAAGTTTTTAACTTAGATTTTAACGGAGAATCCGAAACTGAATGAAAGTAAGTGGAAAAATTTGGCTTGGAACAAATTGATCCTCTCTAATATATATGTATGGCTGTGGTCGGAAAATTTTCCAAATTAAGGACAACAAGGTCTTAAGCCAATTATTATGCTTGTCATCAAGAACTCAAAATCCTTAGGAAACAAAAAAAGATTTTAGGGTTTGAGCGTTTTTAAGCTTTTGCTTATATAGGAGGTGCCACGCCCTCTTGTCCGAGTTTGTCTTGTTTTAGCTTAGAGCGTGCATTTATAGTCTTTAGTATTTGAGTGAAGTTTGATTGGATTATCTCAAAAAACTCTTTCAGTATTGCATTTTGAAATTTTTGCATATATGGGAGGTGCCACGCCCCCTTGTCCAATTTCATCCAATTTTTGTTGAGAGCTTTCATTTATGATTCTTAGTGTCTGAGTCGAATTTGGTTCGAATATCTCAAAAAACGCTTTCAGTATAGCGTTTTAAAACTTTTGCTAATATGGGAGGTGCCACGCCCTCTTGTCCGAATTCGTTCATTTTTTTTTTCAGAGCTTACGATTCTTTATATTTATGAGTATTTTGGTTGCATTGTCGTGAAAAATACTCCTAAAATTGCATTTTGAATATATTTTTTGTATGGGCGGTAGGCGTGTCCGTTGACCGAGCTATCTTTGACAACGGAGGCAGTGTGCCAAATTTCATTGAATTATCTTGCTCAGTTTTCCCAAAAGGTGTATTTCAACACACAGCCAGCCAGCCAGCCAGCCAGTCACCCAGCCAGCCAGACAGACGTTACAAACGGAAGGACAAAGTGAATATACCCTGGGTGTAGGGTATAAAAAAAGTCCTCCGCTCAACGGGGTGTCAAAAAGAGATCAAAAAACAGTTTTTGAAATTTTATTTTGCTACGAAAGTGTTAAGCATTTCTCGTCCCCTAATGAAATTTTCCGCAGTATATTTTTGTAGAACACTTAAGCCCAATACAACGCAGTTCTTTTAAAAAGGGTGTCAAAAAGTCCCATAAGACCAGGATTTTATGGATTAAGAAGTACCAGAAAATTGTTTGTTGCGTGATTTCACGATGATCTTGGAACAACAATTTTTATCCAAAATGATGAATTAGAATTTAACCGTGGGGTGTAATTAAGAAAATTCGTTTTTTTTGAAGGTATTGCAGCTAAAAAACCAAATGTTGCAGATAATATATTCCAGTTTTTAATTTTTTATATATCTTGATTCATGACAAAAATTTGATATATATATCGTACTACTCCGAGCATTTTTGAGGTCATTATAAAATAAAAACTGCATTAAGCCGCAACCTCTAAATGACCTTCAAATAAATATTAAAAAATCTCAGCTCACTTTTTTGATACCCTCTTTCAGATTTTTGGGCGTTATTGTGAAATTTCCGAAAAAGTTTTTTTTTTGAATTGGTATAGTGTAGTACTTAGTATTATTTAAAAGGCTCTGGATTGAACTGCGACCTGAAAGATCTTTTGTACAGACTCTTTCCTTATCAGAACAGTTCCAGACTATCTATAAATCTTGTCACTGCGATGGAATTAATTTTACCTATGTCATTTGGGTCTAAAATCTCGGTACCTAGGTACTTAATTCCACGTCTAAACGCATAACACATGCTCTGCTGTTTCCAAGCCCTCTAAGCAGAGTCTACAGTAATCATCGTCTACCAAACCCATCATTTTAAGGTGATAATTAAGTTTACAATGACTTGTCATTATTTCACTGTACGTTTTTATATATTTTCTACTGAGGTTTAAAACAGTTTCTACCTCAATACGTTTTGGATTGATTAACCTTTTCGCTTGTCGTTTGACTTCCTGAGCTCTCCAGTGGTCGATCAGGCTATTTTGTTCCCATTCCCGTGTTAAGTTATTTTTAAGACTGTTGTTCACTCCCCAAAAGGGTTCTGGGCCTGTAAAAGAATTGATTGAATAAATGTATGTGTCGGTGACGAAAGTGCCCCTTCTTAGACATTCTTTGGCACACAAGTCTAAAGTGTGGATCTCGCCTGGAAAATTGAAGCTGTTTTTCCCATTGCAACTACTTTCTGGAATCTTGGTCCAACGACTCTAGCTCCTGCGCTGCCATCTTCCATTTTGGATCCATCAGTGAACCACAGCTGTGAGTCCTGTTTTACATTTATATCCTTCCTCCTCCATTCGGCGCGTTTATTTATGATCACTTTGAATTTTCTAAAGATAACAAATCTTTTACATACCTTATCGGAGACTGCAAGACATGGTGTATCCCAGAACACATCCAGGATTTTGACATGTCCTGCAAGATTGCCTTCTTTAAGTTGTTGTAAGTGAGGTAGTCTAAGGGCCGCACAGGCTGCTTCTTTCTTAACCATAAGGTGAAGAGGAGTGAGTCCCGTAAGCATGCCTGGAGCTACTGTCGGGCACGTCCTTAGTGCCCCTGTGACACCCAAGCAGGCTGTACTGAAGATCCTGTTTAGTTGCTTCTAAGCCTTTACTTGGTCTACCTTTGGCCAACAGAGAATATGGAGGAGTTGTAAGTTTATCCATTGGCAAACAGGAGCGCACAGAAATGAGTTTATAAATAAGTAGCTCAAAAGGACATGAACTTGGAAATTCAATATTGCCTTCTAACAAGATATTTTTCTATACATACCTCGTGCCGATACAGAAATATTCAACAGCAAATGCAAGCTCCGAGAAATAACTATGTAAATTCGGACAAGAGGGCGTGGTACCTCCCATAGCAAAAGTTTTAAAATGCTATACTGAAAAAGTTTTTAGATATAATCCAACCAAATTTAATGAGACAGTAGGATCAGTAAATACAAGCTCAAAGCAAAAACTTGGTTGATTCGGACAAGAAAGCGTGGCGCCTCCCATACATTCAAAGTTTTCGAAATGCTGTAGTGCAAGCGTTACTTCAGGTAATGCAACCAAATTTTGCACAAATACTTGAAATAGTTAGCGTAAATTCTGAGCAAAAACCAAGTGAATGATGAAATGAATGCATGGCACTAACCATGCAATCAAAAAAGTGTTTAATGCTGCAGTATTGTAGGGTCTTTAATTTTTGATCAGGCCAAAGGTAACACTTTTACTAGTTAATAAATTTAGCCCTCTATGCTAGACTATAAGGTTTGACGAAGGTGTTACATGCATATTTTTCCTTGATGCGATTAAGAAAATCAAAATTTACTTCAATCAAAAACTTTTAACCAATGTTTTAAGTAATATGTATCAGGCTCAACAATTTTACCTTATTTTTGGTACACTTTCAGTAACTTTAATTACTCCTGTTTGATTCAGCTTAAACGAGATCTTAATGAGTCACTGTAGCATCATAACATTTTATATTCTAACAAATTCGATTTCATAGTTAAACTCTATGGTAGGTGGCATGACTACGGTATCCAATGGGCTGATAAAACGTATTCTTCAACTATTTTTCAATTGCTCTCCTCCAACTCCTTTAGGTCCCTTTTGTTTAATTCGATGAACAAAAGAGAAAAATGCACATTCAGAGAATACTGAAAGTTAAACGTGTTCATCTGGGGTTTTATACAAGATTCCTTGTTCAGAATCGTCGTCCTGAAAGACGCATCCCTCCCCCCCAAAGTTTAACTGAGGGAATGAAAGAAAGAAAATGCACAAAAGTTTATCTGTCAGAATGAAGTTGAAAATGTAGAAGAAGAAGAAGAAGAAAGCGAATAAAATCTAATTTTGTCATTATCGCAATGTGTGTTAAGTGCCGTTAGAATGTGCGAAACATGAAGGGGGAGCTGGTATGAATGAGACGTGGGAGAAAGCAGATAAGCCATCTTATGCGTTATATGTGACGTCGCACAAGTGATGGTAGGGGGGGGGGGGGGGTGCGATTTGAAAGCTTCTTGTGTGCAACAATCGCAAGTGGCATCGCAACAAAGTGCAGAGACAATGAGCTACGACTTACGTTCGTGGTATCCCGTAAAATAGACGTTGCAATTCCATACGGCTGCTATGGCTGCCACTGCCACGCTGACTACCAACTGACTGTTGTGAACTTAATTCAGCGCATTGATACACCGACTGCATTACTGTCTGTCAGTTACTTACGTACGTATTCTGAACTTGGTTTGCGATATATGAATTTTTTTATATGTCGTTTGTAATGTGAAGTTACCATTCGATAGAAATTCTAAATAATATTTTTATTTGGGTAAAGTGAATAAATTAAATTTAGTAAGGGTGGAACCTTTGGCCTGGCCAAATATTAAATACCCTACACTGTAGTGTTTTGAAAATTTATAGTCCTTAGTGCCTGAGTGAAATTTGGTTGGATTATCTAAAAAACGTTTTCAATATAGCGTTTTGAAGCATTTGCTTGTATGAGTTCGTTTAGTTTTAGCTCAGAGTGTGCATTTATAGTCCTTAGTATTTGAGTGAAATTTAGTTGGATTATCTTAAAAAACTCTTTCAGTATATCGTTTTATATGGGAGGTGCCACGCCCTCTTGTCCGATTTCACCCAGTTTTTTTCCAGAGCTTGTAATTATAGTTTTTTGTGTCTGAATAAAATTTAATTTGATCATCTAAAAAAACGCTTCAGTATAGAGTTTTGAAGCTTTACTTATATTTGAGGTTGTATATGTGTGTATTTTGGTTGCGTTCTCGTGAAAAACACTCCTAAAGTTGCATTTTCAATAAATTTTTTGTAGGGGCGGTAGGCGTGTCCGTTGACCGATTTCGCTCATTTTTAATCTCACGAGCTGATTTTAATGACGGAGATAGTGTACCAAATTTCATTGAATTATCTCGCTCAGTTTCCCAAAAAAAGTACTTCCACACACAGCCAGCCAGCCAAACAAACGGACATGGCTGTATCGACTCAGGAGATGACGCTGATCAAGAATATATATACTTTTCTATATCTGCCACGCCTCCTTCTCTGCGTTACAAACGGAAGGACAAAGTAAATATACCGTCGCACACTGGTCGGAAAATCAAAAAAGCTGGTCAAAATCGAAAAATAAAGTTATTGTTTTTTCACTTTTAATTGTTGGTAATGGTAGAATATTATCCACTTTGATCGTTTGAGTGGTCAAAAAGACCTCTGTGCCTAAAAAACTCTTCTCGTTTGAGTTTGAAGTTCACCTATTCTTGCGAAGAATTTTTTTATTTTTTTTTTTTAATATAAAGCGTCTCAGTAAGCAAGTGGAAAAAATAACTTCTATTCATCTTTTTGCAATGTAACAAAATGGAGTCTCTCAGTGAATATTTTTTTAATATGTTTCTCAAATCCAAAGCGTTTGATCTCGTTCACAGTTTATGTAAATAGGCAACTGTTTCGTGAAAATATATACACAAAAAAATTGTTGAAGTGGTTTTTAATAAGATAAATGTTATAGCATCCACGGCCATCCGTCTAGTTTCTACATGCATCTTATTTAGAGTACATTAACCTGTAAAAAAATTAGCTGCCCCGAGGTGCCTCTGAAAAAGATATTAGGACTTTTGTAAAGAATTTCATTTTCGTAATAATTGATCCCAGAAACAAAACTTTCGTAGATAAAGATGCTGTTCAGCATATTTTGACCGAAATTTTGGATGTGCCAGTTTGTGTTACAAAAATTAATTTCATATTTCCTATCAGCGACCTCAAAAACCCTAATAACTCTCTTCTTATTGATTAATGTAGTTTTGCACTAAACGGTTCGTCATTGTGGATCCGCCATTTTGTATTTCGTAAACTAGGTTTCAGATTCATTATAAGCAACATCTGAAACTCCAATGTACCGTTTTTGGTGGTAATAAATGCAGCTTAGCAGTTTTTAGTCCACCATTTTGGATCCGCCATTTTGTTTTTTTAAAAATGGATTTCGGATTCGTAATCAGCATCATCAAAAACCCCTTATCACCGACTTTCAGAATTTTGGCCAGTTTTTTCGATTTTCCGACCACTGTGCGTCGGTGTAGGGTATAAAAAACTTATTTTGATTTTTTTTTTCTCAAAGAATTGGTGATTTCTTTGATTACTTATTCGTATATGGAAGGAAATATATTTTAAGGAAAACTTTTTTGATCGCTCGCTTTTGTTAAGCTTTCTTTTATTAAAAATACATCTTAATTTTTGCTTCAAATAAGGGAAACAGTGCCAATATAAGACTATTTTCAATCCGAACAAGATTTTTTTTTCCCCAAACATAACACACTTGGCGTGTGTAAAAAATTTTACTGTCCAAATTTCCACAACTGAATCTGAGACATATGTTCATAAGTATATCAATCCATTTCGTTCAAATATACGACATCGTTGAATTAATAAAAAATAAAAAAAAATTATAAAGAATTCACCGTCATATAAGAGTGTCCCATAATTCACGCAATACTTAAATTTTTCGCCAGTTTCAGAGTTGACAGCTGAGGGCTAATAAAAATGCAATCAACGGAATCAACTCACATTATAAGTATAATAATATTGTGATTTTCATTCGTTTTACGCTCAAAGTAGAAGAACGTTGAGCACATTGGTACGAAAATGGGATGTGGAAGTGAGAACATTATCAAATTGATGATTTGAAATATGAAATCAGTTAACAAAAATAAACAATTCTCGTACTTCGGTCGCTTTTTCGGAGGATACCTGCACACCTAAAGGCATAAAATAAAATACGGAACATTTGCAGGTTTCGTTTTTTCAGTAAATTCTTGGCACAGATTGTTAAAATGCTGAACTATTCACAAAAATACAAAAAGATGGTGACAGTATCTATAATACTTCAGATTTTATCAAGGAAATTCACGTGCTCTAAGTCTATTCAAAGCTTAACTATCCCAGTTTATATGGCAACCCAAGTAAATATGAACGTCTGTGTATCGGTGATATCACTAAGACTTCTTTGAAATGTACTTAATTCAATGTCAGAATGTACTTTTTTCAATGAGCGCAATGTTTACTAAAAAGAAAAACACTCGCAGCTTATCAGTTTCAATTGTTATAAGCACTAATAGGGTAAACCCTGAATATGTGGCACTGCTATAAAACCGGAACTAAAATAGATTTTTTAAGGAAACTAAATGCGAATTTATCCTTAATTTAATTTGAAACAAACAATAGTACTTCAACTTAAACAAAACTTATAGAAAATATGTTTTCTTTTCAATTTAAAAATGCTACAAAGTGCAAAATCATCAGTTACTATGGGTGATATGGCACCATATCGTAGCATTGGTTGTGTTTTCTGCTTTTAGTTTTTATTTTTCTTCTGAACCACATTATCAGAAGACATTAGAATTCTTGCTGGTTATTATCTTATGTTCGGTTTAGACGATTTCACTCAAAAATATCCAAAAAAAAAAACATACAAAAATAAAAACGCTCAATAAAAAAAATATCCAATAAAAAATGTCTATTAGATAGAATCACAAAAAAAAAGTTCGAATGTCCGCCCCCAGTGCGAAAGCTTATATTGAAAGATGTTTAAGGAAAAAAACATTTTTCGGCCTCTAAATTCGATGCGGTTTTGTTTTTTTCTTATATCTCCACCATTTCATTCATAGAAGTCATTTATCTCAAATGTTTTTTTCGACTAGTTGTACTCATTATCCCAGTTTCTACCACCCTTAGGTGCCAAGGACACTTCATAGAATTGAAGCCCACAAAAAATCATAAAATTCATCACGAAATTTACTCAAATTGTTGAAATTAAAGAAGTTATAGCGAATCTAAAACCTCAGTACAAAATATGAAAAACAGGATGTTTCAAAAACGAATATCGCCCCCTAAGACTATGCAAATAAATAAAAAAAGAATCTTGCATAGTCTTAGGGGCAATTTTTGTTCTTGAAACATCCAGTTTTTCATATTTTGTACGAACAAAACTGCATCGAATTTAGAGGACGAAAAAAAAATTGTTTTTTTCCTTAAAAATTTTTCAATATTAGCTTTCAAACTGGGGGCTGACATTCGAACTTTTTTTTTGTTGAATGGGGGTCGATACTATCCAATATCCATCATTCATTTTCCATCAAAATAATTTCGAAAAATTCAGGTTTTTTTCTTAAACTCCAGGCGGAACCGAATTTGTGTTTGGCAAAAGTACTCATTGTCACTAAGTTGTACTTAAATACTTTTCAGTACTTATAACTAGAGCTTTGTATGTGCTGAAAAGTAGTCGAAGAATGCACCGAAAATAAGACAATTGAAAATGCCATCACTGTGTGTTTGAAAAGACTTTAGTATTTTTTTCTCTCAGTTTTGTTTATTTTATTTATTTTTGTTTTTTATTTACTTTTTTACTTTTTTTACTGCACTCATGCATTGCACAAGTCGTTGTCCTTGTCAGCGTTGCACAAAAGTATCTTGTAGATACAAGTGACAAAATGCCATTGTGCGTGTGTTGTCGTTTGTCTTCACAACGAACGTATGACAATAAGTGAATCCGTCAGCTGCGAGCGCAAAGATGAAAGCATGTGAGAAATGCGTTTGTACGAGTTAAGAAGTGCGTCCTACAAAAAACAAAAAAATGAACGAAAAATGAAGCAAAATCTCTTCCTGCAGGATGAAACTCACACGCTTAAGCAAACACGCCTAGAAAAAAAAAATAAATAAACATCACATTGGTCGACTTGGAAAAATTGCCAAGCTGAGCAAAAATCTTTTATCTTTTATGTAACTTGTTCCGGTGAATTCTTTTATCTTTTAAGTAAAAACAAAAACTGACAGTAACAAATGTCAGTTTTTAAATGGAAGTTGAAAATAACAAATAAAATAAAAAAAAATCCTTGAAGTTTAAAGTATAAAATTTTGCCTTAAAAGTTAGTATTACTGAAAATTGCACAAAATTTATGGTGTAAGCGCTCTCAAACAGTTCAAATCGAAAATTTATAATACATATTTCAGATACCGAATTAAAGGAATTCGTTTTTGAAAAATTAATTATATAAAAAAACCTGAACTTTATTTCTACCATTTATATATCTAGCACTATAAGGTAGAAAATGGACCTACCTTTCGGTCTTTTTCATTTAAATTGTTTTTTTTTTTTTTTAAATTGCTACCTCAACTTGATTTCACTGTTGAAATTTCGGTTATACTTTTTTGTTTTAATTATAATTTAAGAAATATATATTTAATAATAATAAATAATAATAAGCAAAGCATTGAGAAGTTGTTCTTGCCGAAAAACTTTTCTTTGAAAACATGTTGACAAAATTTTTTTTATACCCTACATTCAGGGTATATTCACTTTGTCCTTCCGCTTGTAACGCAGAGAAGGAGGCGTGGCATATATAGAAAAGTCACCTCCTGAGACGATATAGCGATGTCCGTCTGTCTGGGTGGCTGGCTGAGTGTAAAAATACATTTTTTGGGACAAATGAGCCAGATACTTCAATGAAATTTGGTACACTGCCTTCGTTGTCAAAGATAGCTCGAGGGATTGAAAATGAGCAAAATCGGTCAACGGACACGCCTAACGCTCATACAAAAGATATTTTTAAAATGTAACTTTAGGAGTATTTTTCACAACAATGCAACCAAAATACACACAAATACTACGAATTGTAAGAGTATAAGCAAAAGTTTCAAAATGCTATACTGGAATAGTTTTTTGAGCTAATCCAACTAAATTTCACTCAAATACTAAAGACTATTAATGCTAGCTCCAAGCTAAAACTGGACGAACTCGGGCAAAAGGGCGTGGCACCTCCCATATAAGCAAAAGCTTCAAAAAGCTATGCTGAAAACGTTTTTTGAGATAATACAATCAAATTTCACTCAGACACTAAGAACTATAAATGGAAGCTCTGAGCAAAAGTTGGGTGAACTCGGACAAGAAGGCGTGGCAACCCCCATATAAGCAAAATTTTCAAAATACTTTCTTTGCGTAATCGATTAAGATTTGGGTTGACATCTCCGATTTTTATGAAAATTGGTGAAAAGTTAGTATTTGACATATGTATAACTGTGGTAAAATGATTTTTCGAAATTCCGAAAAAATCCAAGATGGCGGCCAAATGAAGTCCGATTCAATTTTTAGATACTCACATGTTTGCAAATTCAAAGCTCCGCGGGTTTTGATCCGATTTTAATGAAATTTTCAGGGTTAGTGCAAATGAATATAAACTTTTGAAAAAAAAAAAATTTACTAAAAAATACCGTCCGGTCGGTGGCAACTCTATATGTTAGCGCACGTGCACCAACGACTTATGGGAAACACAATATTAAACAACTTCAAAAATTCATTACTTGATAACCGTAAAAGATACCACGATTTTGAAGGTTGGTAAATAATTAAAACAAAAATTACTTTTAAATAAAAATAGTTAAAAAAAAACTAAAAAGGGTGCACCAAGCCCCAAATTGGCTTTAAAAAAGAAAACAAACTTTTTTGCCACATAAAATAAAATTTTTTTTCAGTATAATTTTTTTTTAAAGTTCATATTCATCTGCACTAACCTTGAAAATTTCATTAAAATCGGATCAAAATTCGAGGAGCTATGAATTTTCAAACATGTGAGTATCTAAAAGTTGGATCGAAGTTAATATGGCCAACATCTTGGATTTTTTCGGAATTTCGAAAAATCATTTTACCACAGTTATACATATGTCAAATACTAACTTTTCACCAATTTTCATAAAAATCGGAGATGTCAACCCAAATCTTAATCGATTACGCAAAGAAACACTCAGCTACATTTTGGATATATCGTGCCCCTTAAAACTCACAATGAAATCATACAAACTTTTCTTTTTTAGCACACTTTAGTGCATAAGCTCCTGTTTTTGTGGTTTTTTTAGAGCTTCTTTGACTTTTGAAGTAGACTTTTTTTAAAAAAATATCGCTGGGTTATACAAAACTATTCCGCGGAAAATTTCAAGGAATGCTTAAAATGTTGTTTTAATGAAATGTTTCTTGTATCACATGAGTTTCAGACGACAAGATTTATTCACAATGTAGCTTTAGAATTTTTCAGTAAAGTCAAATTGCGAAAATACGGTATTTTTGGTTGGGATAGTATTTATTACACGGTAATTACTTATCTAATTGAAGCTTTACAAAAAAGTTGTACAAATTTAAAGTAGAAAATGTCATTATCCCTAATTGATGTGCAATTATTAAAAAATAAATAATTCTTGAAAATTAAAATCCGATAATTAGACGGACTAATGCAAAAAAGAAATGCAATAGACAGCGCTAATTGAAGACAACTCAATTACAGCGAATATTTTTGAGACATTCAAGAAAAAGTGGAACATTTAAAGAATCCACTGCTACTCGCCATTACCTACTCACTACCAACATTTAAAAATGCTCAGCTTCCTCCGAAGAAGACGACGACGACAAAATGCATTTTTGTCACCCTTTGGTGTTTTCAGGGTGCAAATATGGCAGACGCAATGCAACAGTTTCTACCCCTTTCCCATACGACGACAATTGAGCAGCCAAGCCAACACACACCATTATTACCAACTCAATCTGGAAAATTCCTAACAACAAAATCTGCTTAGCAGCCGTGAGGAGCGCATTTTCAAGTGTTGCTGAGCTGAGCGTGGCGCGCTGAAAGGAGACGATAACAAATAGGGTGAAAATTGTGTCCGCCAATGTCGTTTAAATATTCAGTACTGCAAAGCTGCTTTGCTTGCTTGTCTGCCTGTCTATCTATCTGTCTGTATGCACAAATGCAACTGTTATGGAATGGAGGAGGAGATGGGCAGAGCATTTTCTTAAAGATGAAAATTTTTTTATTTTTATTACATTTAAAAACATATTCGTATACCAAAATTTTTCTGACATAATTTACCAAAGAAAATTTCATTCATATCATTTTTTAGTCTAGTCATTAGATAGTTTTACTTGGGAAGTTTTCCGGGATTTTTAAAAAGTAGTAATTTTTATAGATTTCGATGTGCTCTTTCCGAATGTCGCCTTTGGCAACTCGTATATTTGCCACTCTCGCCGCCATATTGATAAAATGACGTCTGAAATCGGTTTTTTGCAAATATCTTGCTTACGGTTACTTTTAGCTTATAAAATTTCCTGTCAAAATGGTTCTAGAAGTAAACATTTCGTTTGGAAATTAACTTGCTAAGCGTTTGGAAATTCTGGAATTTTAATTATTCAATAATCGATACTGAACCCTTGATAGCAAGCTTGTGATAATCATTTAAAGCAAGCTTATTATAAATGTTTTTATAGAATATTTCAAAAATTTTTTTATTAAATATTTTTAAATTGTTTTTAACTTTTCAATTAACATTTTGTTAGTGTTTATTAAGTTCATTACACAACATTTTCCAAACATTTTTATATTTAATTTAAAAAAAATTATTTTTACTGAGAATTGAACTTATGACTTCCAAGTTATGAGTCGACAATCTTATCAACTGACCTAACGTGCCAGTTATGATTTAAATGCCTTATGTTTTACTTAGCTCGATAAGTCATTGCAAAAATAAAATACAAATTTTCTCGAATGTTTGGAAAACGATTAATGAATCTTTTGGAAATAAACATTTTTCTAATTATTGATTGTAACCTTGCAAAACAATTATAAAAATTCTAAAAAAAATAACATTTTCTAAAGGTGTGAAAACATTTGGAAATTAACTTTTTCCAAACGTTAAAATTGAAAAGGTTATAAAATTGTTTGTTGGGACACAATTTACCGTTTAGGAGTTATTCCATAAAAACAGGTTTTTTTCAATTTTACGGATTAACTGTATATCGGTAAGTTGTATGTGTACACTAGGGCGTTTCACGAAAACAACTTTTTTGATTTTTTTCAAACCTTAAAGCGGATTTGGGTGTATTATGGGATAAAAATAACCCATGAATTTTTTCAGATTTTTTATTGGTCATTTAGAGGTCGCGATATCAACTTTTTAAAAAAATGTTTCCAAACTGTAAAAATAAATTGTTTAATACCTTTTTTATTGTTTTTAAATAACTCTGACTAACTAAATCACTCACTTTTGAGTCGCTTGGACCCGTATGTATGTATGTATTCTCCTTGGACCCGTAGAATACGAAAAAAGTCATGAAGATGAAAAAACTAGCAACGCTCTACTGGATAGACCCGTGTATTCAACATAATATCACTGATTTTTTGATATTTTTGTCAATTAATTGCCTAATTTTGGTAAAAAAACGTTTTTATTAATTGTGAAAAAGAAACGTCAAAACATATTTAAGAACATATGAAAAGGTAAGTAAATTAAATGAGTCATATTCTAAAACAGACAGGGTAATTTGCCTGGCACAGTGATGTCTTATGCTTAAAATTACGATAACTCATGAACGGTGAGTCACACGTTTAAAGTAAAAATATTTGTTTATAGGGAATTACTTGCACGACAATCTTCATATGATTTTTTTCAGATGACTTATAGTTAAGCAGATATTTTTATAACAAACCAAAAATTTCGAAACAAACCGTTTTTTCAAAAAATATCCAAAATGGTTAGTCCTAGAAAAAAACATTTTCACGCATTTTATAGAACGTTTTTCATCTTCATGACTTTTTTCGTATTCTACGGGTCCAAGCGACTCAAAAGTGAGTGATTTAGTTAGTCAGTGTTATTTAAAAACAATAAAAAAGGTATTAAACAATTTATTTTTACAGTTTGGAAACATTTTTTTAAAAAGTTGATATCGCGACCTCTAAATGACCAATAAAAAATCTGAAAAAATTCATGGGTTATTTTTATCCCATAATACACCCAAATCCGCTTTAAGGTTTGAAAAAAATCAAAAAAGTTGTTTTCGTGAAACGCCCTAGTGTACACATATGGTTTTTATTTATATGGTTTATTATTTATTCTCTACAAACAAGTAGTTTTATTTTGTTTGGTGCATCTAACCATTCATGAGTTATTTCAATTTAAAAATCAACAAATTTGTATGAAAACTTATGAGCAACATGTTTACGTTGCCAAGCTTTGCTACTTTTTTAATTAGGATATCATCTAAGCTATAAGCCGTACGAAAACAATGGCAGCACCGTATTGATGGGAAATATTATAAGTTACAAAGTTGTTGAACAATATTTTCTCTTTTAGTAACCATAAGCGAGATATTTGCAAAAACTGATTTTAAGCGCCATTTGTCCAATATGGCGGCGTGAGTGGCAAAGATACGAGGTGCCAAAGTCAAGATTCGGAAAGAGCACATCGATATCTATTACTACTTTTTAAAAATCCCGGAAAACTTTCCAGGTAACTTCACTTTATTCACCCATATGCCAAGACATATTTTAAAAAAAGGGAAAGTATAGAATTCAACTGCAATTATGGATGCTGCCATTTTCAGTCAATAGTCAATGCATTTTAAGAACGTTGTGGCTGCATAACTAACCCACAAGTATATTTAATTTGTTGTAGGTTCTAGACCATACTTGCCCTTCTGGAATGAACATTTTAAAAAAATACCATAATTAGCTTTTAAAATACGTTTGCATGTAAGGATTAAAAATTTTAAAGGTGAATCATTTTGTGTTAATGGCTTCAAATGAATTTGGCTTCATTAAAACTTAAATGTTTTTTATGTTTTTCTTTGTTAATCCGATTAAAACTTTTTGCTTTTCATGTTGTGTTGATTTTATACGCGAAATTAAATAAAATGCAAAAGGAGGATTTATTTGATTCGCTGAAGTTGTAGTTGTCCATAATACCACTTCAATTTAGCACCAAAAAGCAAAACGATGAAATTTACATTTTTATTTGAGAAATACCGAAAAATAAAGAAAATACAAAAAAAAAAAAAAAAAAAAATAACGGACAGCATAAGATAATTTTTCTGTAGGTAATTTTTTTTAATCAAAATAAATGCATTTAAGATGAAGTCAAAGGAAATCAAATTTGAAGCAAAAGGAAAACGAAGTTTGGTGGGATCATAAAAATCGCCAAAATGCTGAACATGTCGAGCTAACATTGACAATGGAGGCAGTATACAAAAATGATTTTTCTCGAGGATGGGTCCCCTTACTGAACATTAAGTCAATTGAAATCGTTTTCAAGCAGCTGTTAGTGCAAACGGTGGCAATCAATAAACATTTTGTAGCGGGGGCTATTAAGGGTATTAAGTAAAACTACCCATCAATTACTTACTACATACTAAGTTTTGCATAAACCAAACCAGGTCTTTGTTATCTGAAGTATGTCTGGAAATGAATTATGCGCCTTTCAATATGTTTAAAAAATTAATTCCGGATCTTTAAACAAAAATACATCATAGTCCTGATATCAGACAATAAAATTAGAGCCTCGGTTTCAATAAGTACAGTAAAATCACCAAGAAAAACCATGTCTAGTCTCATCCACAAAAAAAGTTTTTTGTTCTTTTGTAGCCAGAGTTTGTAACCAAATTTATACTCAGACTTGAACATTTTATTTATTTTGTAAAAAAACTATGGTTGATTTTCTCGTGAAACCGAAAGCTTCATAATTTAACTCTTTCACGTCCTTTCATTGTGTATTTTGGTTTCGATTTTTGTGTATTTTTTGCATTGTTGTTTCTGTCTATTCTGCTTTTTATGATTTTTTTTTGGACTTGCATTTCTGTATCCAACAGTTTCCTTTTCTTTTTTTACCACTAAACTGCTTTGTTGGCAAGCCAAAATTCGCTTTATGTCTGTTGTATTCACTTCCGGTTTCCTGTCGAGCCATTTTTGGCCATTGAGCCAAGGAAAGGAAACATCAGCCCTGAAGTATGCAATAACATTTCATTGCAGCATAACTCGTTTGCCACTACTAAGGTGGTTTTTTGTACTAACAAATACGCTAGCAGCTAAGAGAGGATGTTACGATAACAACAACAACACCAACTATTTTAACGTTGCAATCTACTAAATCCAACTTAATCAAATTTATTGCCTCTCAAGCAACATTCGTTTATAAAACATAACCAGGATTAATAGCAGGAAACCTAGTTATCCTGTTGAAGAAACATAAATGGCTTTTTTCATATGTTTCAACACGAAATAAGATAGAAAATCTTGGCATTAATTTTCTATTTCAGAATTAAACAAACAAAAAAAAATTTTAAATTAAATTGGTTGTGCAAGCGCCTACAAAGTATTTCTATGAATTACTTCATTGCTTCATTAAAGTTACCATGTGCTACATCGCAATCCAAACAAAGTTGAATCTTGAGAACAAAGTGTGCGCCCTTTCGCTTTCTGTAACAAAAGGATATCCCAAGCAGCGCAAACTAATTGAATGGTGCACGATTCATCCAAGGACAACCTACAATGTCTATTCGAAATGATACCGGCAGTTCAGTGACGCTTTTGTGATGATACAACAAGCAAAGTGTTGTCAACTTGACATTTTTTGTTGCTTTGCGCACCCCTTAGCCCCGCTACGTCTTGCGACATATTAACTCTGCCTACAGCTGGCAACTCTATGGCAAACATTTAAAATTTTAATTTAAACTTTACCATAACCATTCGAAGCGCACATAAATTTCATAATACGAAACAAAAACAAAATGTTTTAAATTGGTGTGGTTTCAAAAATATTTTTCAATTACTATGCAGATATGAAACATGGCTTGTTACTGAACAACTTACGAACAAGCTGCAAGTATTCGTCAACAAATGTTTCAGGCGTATACTAAAGGTTTGGTGGCCTCGCACTATATCAAATGCCGAGCTACATCAAAAATACAAACAGAAAGCTATAGCAAACGAGATCAAGCTGCGCAAATGGGGCTGGATTGGTCACACTCTCCGGAAAACACACAGCGAAGTTTGTCGCCAGGCCCTTGAGTGGAATCCACAAGGCAGTAGAGGACGTGGTAGACCCAAAACCAACTGGAAGAGGTCGTTGGAAAAGGAAATTCAAGAATCGGGAAAATCGTGGCAAGAGATCAAAGTCATCGCAAGGGAACGTGACAAATGGAGAGATTTCATATTGGCCCTATGCTCCTCCTAGGAGTTAAAGGAGAATACATACATACATGCAGATATGTATATAGTTCGACGGAATATGTGCATACAAATCTACATATTTGAATTTTTTTCAAACCTTTTTCCACATTTTTACCATTTACCAAGTTTTTCAGCACTTCTCCCGACTTTCTTGAAAATTTATTTAAATATTATTTATGCAATTTCGCTTTATTGAGCATGTTTCAAAATTATCAAAACATGTTTACTATAACTATAACTATAGCTATAGCTATAACTATAACTATAACTATAACTATAACTATAACTATAACTATAACTATAACTATAACTATAACTATAACTATAACTATAACTATAACTATAACTATAACTATAACTATAACTATAACTATTACTATAACTATAACTATAACTATAACTATAACTATAACTATAACTATAACTATAACTATAACTATAACTATAACTATAACTACAACTATAACTATAACTATTACTATAACTATAACTATAACTATAACTATAACTATAACTATAACTATAACTATAACTATAACTATAACTATAACTATAACTATAACTATAACTATAACTATAACTATAACTATAACTATAACTATAACTATAACTATAACTATAACTATAACTATAACTATAACTATAACTATAACTATAACTATAACTATAACTATAACTATAACTATAACTATAACTATAACTATAACTATAACTATAACTATAACTATAACTATAACTATAACTATAACTATAACTATAACTATAACTATAACTATAACTATAACTATAACTATAACTATAACTATAACTATAACTATAACTATAACTATAACTATAACTATAACTATAACTATAACTATAACTATAACTATAACTATAACTATAACTATAACTATAACTATAACTATAACTATAACTATAACTACGATTCCACCAAAGCGTTAAACAGCATAGTTGGTTTTTTGTGAGTTCTATAGTTTTTACAAACGTAATTGCACTTTGACTTTTACGTTGTAGACTTTGAATAAGCGGACAATGACTCATACATTTTGGAGTCGGATGTTTTGTGAGTAAAAATTCAAAATGGTGTAAAACAAACACAAACATACGTCAATTCAGGAAATGATTATTTGACCGATATAAATTTTTCAAACTTTAGATCATCAGTTTCGCACCTTTAGATAACCTTTTCGTAGGCAATTTTTTCAATTCTTAACAAAATGGCAGCCAATTCATATTATGACCATACTTCTATCCGTTATTGAACATCGTCCAGCACAACTAGAAATAGAAGGGATGCCATCAAGCAACACTAAGTTATGTTGAATTAGTAATGAAAACTTTGTTTTTGTGGACACTTAAAGTTTTCGTAGTGACTATGTATTCATGATGATAACTAGTATGACAAGAACATTTATTGTTTCCAGAGTTATCCAAATTGACTCCCTGTATATGCATGAAATCAACGTAACATGCATGAATTCTGGGGTTTGGCATTTACATATTTGGTTTAGGATGATGTGGGGGTGGCTTTAATGTAGATAATTATAATATACGTACAACATATTATGATTTGTATATGGAAAAATCTCAGCAAGTGTGACTTTTTCGAAAAGAACAGTTTATTTTTCAAACATATGGCACCCTTTTTTGGCCCGCGAATCGTCAATTTTAGATATTTTTCGATCGCCTCCCTCAATATCTTCAAAAATCATTTTTCGAGGGTGATGCACTGAATTTAGCAAATCAGACACATCAACGGGATGCGGTTTTTTTACGTCTTAATACCGATGTTAAAGATCCTGAAAGCCCCAAACAATTCGCTGAACCGCATCAAAAGTTATAGCACAATAATGGAAGTGATTTTTTTCAATTCACAATCAAAATTTGTGGATTTTGCTCGAATTTCGGCAAAAAAATAAAGCTTTCAGGCGGTAGCAGACGCATGTTTTTATATTAAGAATCATTCAATAAGTGTCCCAGACATGTTAGACTGGGTGGGAAATGCAACGGGCGCTCACTCGGCGAACCCAGATTAGTTCACACCGAAAGTCACAATTGCTGAGATTTCCCCGTATACATGAATAATTTAAACGGAGGCCGGCAATTGTCTTAGTGGTTATCTCTGGAGTTTGTTTGATGAGTATGCTTTTAAACTTCTTAAGTTAGTAGGTACCTCAGTTGAAAAGCTGAAGAATGTTATTTCTCTAAAATTTTAAGGACAGGCCTTAACCTTATATCAGCAATCTTTGGAGTCATTCATTAGGAAGTTTCTGTTCATTACAAATTGCTACAAAAAAAGTAAAAAGTAACTGCGCTATTAAGACCGGGATTAACTTTTCGAATTTAATCTCAACAAAGAAGTTATCGTAGCTAGTCGCTTTACTTAGCTTAAGTTGATAGATGGCCAGTGTAATCACTTCAAGAGAAGTTAGCAACTATATATATCTAAGTTTTTCAAAACACCCCACTATTGCTCCCAACTAAGCAACAAAAAAAAAAAAAAAAAAATCAAGTAGAGTTGGGCTGCTCGGCGAAGAATCGTCGAAAAGTGGGACGCTGGGCGGACGATTGCGGTATCAAGACGCGCATAATCAATTTTCAATGAAATCAGTTGTTCCCTACGTTCACTCCCTTCGTTTGCGCCCTCTAAAAACACATAACGTAATACAAGAATATACGGCATAAACGTAACGTAATGATGCTATAACGTCGTCTCTTCATCGTCTTCTTTTTCATATTCGTATTTATTTTCCTTCTCATTTTTGACTTTCGGCCATTTTGACTGTTATGCCGGATGTATTTTGGAATATTTTTGTTGTTGCTGTAGTTGTTTTTGTTATATGTATTTGTTGTAAATATGCGCACTCGTAAATGCGATTTAATAATATCGTACAGAACTACGTAATGTGTTTGTAGATGAAAACGCTTTGCTGGTTTGGGTGCTGTTGTTGTTGTTGCGTATTTAAATGAATAAATTAAATGGCTTAAATGTGCGGGCAAATTTGTTTGTTAATAACAGTAAATTTCATATTTCTACTGATGTTGTACTTGTTGTTGTTCGTTCGAATTCATACATATTGCATTGGGACAAACCCAACAAGAAGTTACGAAAGCTGCTTCGAAAGAGTGTGGATAAGAAGCGCACCTTTGGAAGCTTAAGGTATTTTTTAATTTTTAAAATGTTAATAGCTGGCCTTGGTAAGAAAAACAATCAGTAGATAAGAATGTTTATTGGGGTCGTTGATTCCAAATTCGAAATAAAATTTTTCGAAATGGCAGATAATTTCTCAAAAAAATATTAAATCACAAGAAATTGTGTGAAATAAAATTTTCGAAAACTAAATGCCGGATCCCAATTGACGGGCCACATGGAAGGTGTGCGTGTCCTTGATCTAACCGCGCATATTTTCAACTAACAGCTAGATGCTACCAATTTTACCTCAGATATAATACATATATGTGACCTGTTTTGTGAAACATACTTGACGTGTGAAAAAGTCGATTTTGAGATTTTCATTGTTTAAAGTCAAATCCAGTGGTGTCACTTACATAAAAATTTAAAAACATTTTTTATTATTGTACTTAAAATATTCCCAAAGTTGTTGCGATTTCAAATTTTGGGCAATATGGGAAGTGGGCGTTTCCTTGACCCAATGAGTAGCTGGATGCTGTCAAAACTATCTCAGATAACATACATTTTATTTGTACTTTGAATATTAACGCAGCAATGACGATTTCCTGTTTCAAGCAATGTGGATGGTAGGCGTGTCCTTGATCCGGCCACGCTTCATCTTAATAAATGGATGGATTCGGCAAGAGTACAAAAAGTCGCTGAAGAAAAAATCATTGTTCTACAAAATGCGGTGCGAACTTGGTCGGTGATAATTGCACAGAACTTTGAGAGCCTGATATTAACCATAAAATACTAAGGTAAAATTTAACCCTCTACTTAATACAAGTGTTCGCCTTGGCGGGCTACCTTTATATAAAAACAATTTTTTCCTTAAAAAAGTACCTACAAAAGTTTTGTAAAATTAAGGCTAAAGAGTATTAAATGTGTCGTTAAATATCAAAACTGTCAAAGTCCCTCTCTGATATGTAGGTAAAATAAAATAAATTTAATTAAACTGATTTTAAATTATATTATTTTGTGTATATATCAGAGAAGGACTTAGGAAGTTTTGATATAAACGACTCACATGTATTTTCTACATAAAAATCAAATCATATTGAATTCATATTTTTGATTTAGAAGAAAAGAAAATAAATATTTAAAGCAAATAACTCTCTATAAAACTTTTAAGTTGTAATCGACAGAGTGTGAAATTCGTAAATTTGAAAAATTAATAGACCAAATAAAACTTACTATAAGTTTCAAGAAATTTCAGGCACACTTGATTTTGGCAAAAATTTCTGTGTTCAAGATGTGATATGGTATTATTTCTTGGTATTTTGGCACTTACCTATATTCATGCAAAAACATTATTATTTTGGGCACATAAGTTTTCAGACTTACGAGTATGATCGGCTATAGCACTTATGACCATATTTTGTCATATAAATTGATACTCCATTGAAAACTGTGGAATAAACCGGTGTATATGGGGTGTATAGACATTGGTAGAAGACCAAGAATTTATTATTCATGGGATTATATGGAACAAATTTTTCCTGAGCCATTTTTCGAAATTCGCAAAACCAACGGACAGAAAAAGTTTTCCACAACATTCTCATGAATCTAAAATTGTCGGTTTAATATGCAATGAAAACTCATAATTCAGTTTCTGTTGACATTTAAAAAGACATAGTAAACACCCAGCATTACACTCAATTTCTGCATATAGTGGAGTCAATAAAGCCATAAAACAGGCAAAATAAGGAAGTCCTTAAGAACAGCTCCAATTTTGATGATTTTTTTTTTTAAATTTTGTTTTTTTTTTTTTATTTAAAATCAGAAACCTTTTGGAGCAGAGCCGAAATTAATTTTTTAAACAATATTTAAGAAGCTTATGAAAAGATAAAAAAAAAAGAATAACAAAATAACAACAAACAAAAATCAAAACAGTCGTTTTAAATGCATTTGGCGAATCTGGCATCAGAATCGCTGTATCTCATATGGCTTCTGATATATCTCTTCTTCTTTCTCAAGAACGACAGCACCTAATTTGGTACACAGTTACTGACTTTCAAGGCCTTATAATGAGCGAAAAATGAGCAAAATCGAGTAAATCTCACGCCCACTTTCTAACCATTGAAAATTTTGATTCAATATTTCTTGAAAACGGCTTTTGATGAAAATTTAGGAGATGTTACTCCTTAAAACAAAAGAATATAAAACAATGTTTAAATGCAATAGTATTTTTCTTTAAAACCTTACTTTAACTATTTCGATATCATATTTATTCTCAGAGATATCCTAACCTTAAAGTATCCGTTTAATATTGAACCAAAATTTTAAATGATTAAAAAGTGGGAGTTGCACTTTCCTGATTTCGCCCAATTTCCACTCATTATAAGGCATTGATAGTCCAAGAGGTAAGTACCAAATATAATCAAAATATTTTTTATGGTTAAATTGATATGACCAAATTAAATTTAAAGTTTAGAGTGGTGCCACGCCTCTTCATGAGTATCTACAAAGCCAAAGTCTATTTTCATCTTTAGTCCATGCTAATACTATATGTGTCATTTTCCAAAATTTCACTAAAATTACTTTAGTCGTTCTTGAAAAAACAAGGCAACAGTTTTTATATACACAATTTTAAGTCGTACACAAAGAAAAGATATCTCAGAAACCATACAAGATAAAGCAATTCTGATTCCAGTTTCGGATCTAGCATTTATTTTTGTTTGTTGTATTTTTTCTTAAATATTTGTCAAAAAATTAATTAAATCCGACGAAGCTTTGTGATTTTATATAAAAAACAAACAAAATTTTTTTGTGAAAAAAATCATCAAAATCGGGACTTCCGACTAAAAGGCTTTATTGACTGCTTCGAAATGAGGGCAACCATTACTGAAGTGTTTTTCTTGTATATTTAGTTCCGAAGATGTGCTTCCTCCCCAGCATTCGCACATTCTGTGATTAAAAAGAATGACGTTGGTAGCAGTTTCACCCTCTCCTGGAAATCTATTCAAAGCACTTCCGTTTCCCATGGGGTATAGCTATGTTTCTTTGAATGTTCATTGGTATTATTACAGGGTTATTGATCTGTATTACGTAACTAAATAAAATTTATGAATTTATGAAGTAGTCAACTGTAATGGCTATTTTTGTTGTTGTTATTGTTGTTAGTATTGCATTATATATAACGACTTATTATTGAACTGCAACTTTATATATGAAAGTATACGAATTGTACCTATGTACTTATATGTATTTATATTAATATACATATTTATTTATGATCGATTATCATAAAAGCACTTACCCTTATAAGAGATGCCAGGAAGATATCTACAAGATTGAATTAAATAAGTAAAAAAAATAACATTATTTTTAAGAATGATGATAATAGCTTTGTTCGAATATGATAATAAGAGCTTACAGAAGTGATCAGTGAAACATTTTCATTTCGTATAATAAATTATGGAGATTAAACCCCTAAGCCAATATACTATATTAACAAGAGACTAGTTCAGACCAAAAGAATGTGAAAACCTCATGCTGTCTTTGGAAAGACTTTAGTCTATTTTTCAAGCATTTCCTAAAATATATATCTGAGTTTATTACTTATCACACCAGGAATATACGTCGAAAATTTAACTGTATTTTGACTCAAACTTTTGTCTACATTCTTCCGTGAGCTTTTAGTGTAAAATTCTTGGTCTGTTATCTGCGAAAAGTCGGCTAAAACATACGTCTCGTCGCCCATGATGCAGCAATGAAAGTTTTCAAAAAAATCTTAATTTAGGCCGCAGTTTTTTGCGTTGTTTCCAGTATTGCTCTGAAGTACTTTAAGCACCTTTAAGGTTGAGCAAAAAACTTAGAACACTCGACCTTCTGCGCCAGTTTTCTACCCGAAATGTTGGGGTTGGTTTTTCTGCTAAGAGGTGACGATTTTGTTTTTCAAATTTAGGTGACAACTTTCAAACGCAATCTTTAGAAGATAGCGTATCTCATCAATGTGAATAGTGTGCTTGAGAATTGCAGAGTCTTAAAGGTCCAAACTTCACGCTTAACCTTTGGCATCACATTGGGCTTTAAGATTTCCGAGTACTTATAGTATCAATCGATATCGATACTTAATATAAGTATATCTTTCGCATAGCCAAATGTCTTTTTGTTGTTGTATTGATTCATGATGATTTACTTTAATTTTGTCATTGTGACGCTGAAGCTCAAGTGCTGATGACAATGCAGCTTTTAACCAATGTTGCCAGCAGACATACAAATGTTGTGTTCTTGTTGCTCATTTGGTTGCTGTTCTTTTTTTCGATGTTAATTATAATTACTTTTAAAATGGATAAAATGAAACTTATTTCAGTTTTTCATTTATTAAATATTGATTTATTGTCATTTGCACAATACGTTGCGAATTTGTTAAGTAAACAGTTTTTTTTGCATGTATTGTGTTCATTATGCATTATGGGGTCATGGTAGAGCGTTGAAGAACAGAAATTTGCTTGTTGAGAGGCCTTTTCCATGCATATTGTAAAATGAATTTATACATGCTTTCATGTAAATACATATACATGTATGTACATAGTTTTTTATGTATTACACAATACAACAATTATTTTAAATTTTTTACATTCGATTCGTTAACATAACATCTGAGAGAATAATAGTAATTTAAGCAATTAAAACATGTAACTAATTTAATTCTTTAATTTCTTTTTTATTTCAGGTGAGTTTTTCCTCATGAATTGCTGGGTTGAATATCGACAAAACAAATTATCACAAGAATACGAGTATATATGTATGTTTGTGGAACATCAACGCTTAAAATCAATTTATTCTGCCAAGCTGTTGTTTAATGTAAGATAAGATAATATTTTAAAGGGAAATTTCAGATTTTGAAGAAATATTACACGTAACTTAATATTTTACCAATTACTTTTAGGATGAAAAATAAAATTACAGACATATATGTATCTATATCAAATGTGGGCGATTCTAAAAAAAAAGCCGAAATTTTAAATAAAAAAATAGCAAAAAAAAAAAGAAACTCCTCCGAGGCCGCAAATAAGTAGTTGCAATAACTAAAACGCAGGTGTCAAAAAAATGTTTCAGACCCCATGTTGCATCATTTGAAAAATTTCTTGTTCGAGTTACTTAACTGATTATAATCATATTATAATTATATTAAAGCAATTTAAGAAAATCCCTCGGGCCCTTTTTTTTAATAGAATTTTACGTTCAAATCCGGTAATAGATTTACTCTATCGTGCTAAAACTTTAAGATATAGTAACCTAAAAATGCCTAAAATACAAAATTTTCAGTTAATTTTGAGGTTAAATACATTTATACTACTTATATAAGGCTATAGTACCTGGAAACCGATCCCTGCTCGGTCAACAATCTGATCTTATTATTTTAGTCGATGTTTTCATTCATAGCTTGTTAGTTTTGTTATGATACTCGTATGGTCATGCTTTCAAATTGATATATTAACCGATGAGAATAATAATTATTATAATAATAAGAAAAAACTCGCAAAGTATCGAATGGGATAGAAAATATCAAAAAATTAAAATAAATAAATGGAATATGCCACGCACCCAAAATTTTTCGTTTTATGTATCATAACTCGGAAAGTAAGAGACCTATTGGAAAAATCCGAAAGGATATTTTGATAAGTGTGGCTATTCGAAGGCATTTTAAAATAACATTTTCAACTTTTTTTGTAGCTACGCGTTTTCTTCAACTTCAAGCAAGGATATTTCAAAATCTTGAAGTCATAATGACAGTTCTGCTGATGAAGACGTCGAAAAGTACATAAGACATAAAAAGTTTATTCCATTTTTTTTGCGCCTGAGTTATTAACTAAAATTTTTATTTTGTCACAAAGTGGGCGTGGCAATTATTGAACAACGCCCACTTTAGGTTATGCTTTAGATACACATGATCCAGACCCTCATACCAAATTTAATCAAGATATGTTGTACCATTTGCGAGAAATAGCATTTAATGTGTTTTACTTATATGGGAGGTTCCACGCGCACCGGCGATATTTTGCCCACTTTAAGATGGTAGGTGCCTAATAGCAAGTAGACTCCCTACAGTAAAATTCAGAAAGATTGCTTTAGTAGTTTTCTTTTTAAAGCGATTTATATATCTGTGGGCGGTGCCACGCCCTTCACGAGTTTTTGCAATATAACAGCATATCACAGATTATTACTTGTTTTCAGGGGTACAATCTCTTAAATTTTCATTAAAATTGTTGGAGTCGTTTTCGAGTAATATTGAATTAAAATTTTCAAGGGTTAAAAAGTAGGCGTGGCACTTATTCGATCCCACCCACTTTTCGTTTATTACAAGGTTTTATTAAGCATTATTATACATGCCAAATTTCATTCAAATACCTTGTAATATTTGCGAAAAATAGCATTAAACGTATTTTGCCTGTATGGGAGGTTCCACGCGCAACGGCGATATTTTAATCAAATTAAGATCAGAAATGCCCTATAACAAGTAGGCTCCCCACAAATAGTTTAAGAATGATTGCTTTATTAATTTTCTTTTTATACCGTATTATGTTTTAATGGGCGGTGCCACGCCCTTCAAAGAGTTTTCCCAATATAACACCATATCACATATTGATCCTTGTTTGCAGAGGTAAAATCTCCTAAATTTTCATCAAAACTGTTGGAGTCGTTTTCGAGCAATATTGAATCAAAATTTTCAAGGGTTAAAAAGTGGGCGTGGCACTTATTCGATCTCGCCCACTTTTCGTTTGTTCTAAGGTATTATTAAACAGTACCCGTGCCCCAAATTTCATTCAAATACCTTGAATGGTTTGCGAGTTATGATCAAATCAAATTTAAAATGTAGGGCGTTTTCGAGAGAAATTTTTGCCCCTTCCAAACATACATAAGTACATACAATTTTATCTCCTGTAGTACATCTAGATATTCTTCGTTTTGACTATGAAGCCTTCGAGTGACCTTCGGGAAGCATCGGGTATTACAAAAAACTATCAGTTAAAGTTTGTTGATAGTTCACCATAGATTTTTTCCCTCTCGTGTACCAAGATATTCTTCGTTTTGATTATGAAGCCTTCGGGTGACCTTCGGGAACCATCGGGTGTTTCAAAAAACTATCAGTTGAAGCTTATTGATGGTTCACCATAGATTTTTTCCCTCTCGTATACATAGATATTCTTCGTTTTGACTATGAAGCCCTCGGGTGACCTTCGGCAAACTTTGGGTATTCCAAAAAACTATCAATTAAAACTTGTTGAAAGCTTGCCATAGATATTTTCCCTCTAGTGTACCTAGATATTCTTCGTTTTGACTATTAAGCCTTCGGGTGGTCTTCGAAAATCTTCGTGTATAGCATAAAAACATTCCCATACCTAAAATATACTCATTTCCAAATTTTCAGCCCAATTGGACGAATGGTTTCTGAGTGATAATGCTTCAGACACACAGACACACAGTCATTTTTATATATATAGATAAGATGAGAAGATTATAAGTCATAAATTCTATTTTGTCAGCACTAATTCTATAAAACTGTTTTAAAATATGTACTTAAAAATGGTATATAATGCTACCAGGGTGGTTTTCGAGGTAATTGAATCTGAATATGATGTTGGAAAACGGAAAAATTAAAAATACATCGGAAAAATGTGTGTACCATCACCCCACCCACGTTTATTTTTTACCTTTAAGGACCAATAGGACATATGTGTTCCTACATTTTTTTGACACTTGGAAAAAAATTAAATTTTTGAAAATACATTTGTATAGAAATTTTGTATCTCTAAGCACGAATCTGCAAAAAAAACAAACCCTGATTCAAGCAAAAAATAATTAAGATATCAAACTTTTCATTCCGAGCATTTTTGAGATTAACTTAAAATAAAAACCATACCAAACCAAGATTTTGCAGAAAACGGCTACGGTTTTTATTTTAATAAGATTTCAAAAATACGCGGAATGAGTAATTAGATATATCAAATTTATTGCCTTCAGTCAGGGTACATAGAAAAATAGTACCTCGAGCATATCAGCTACCATAATAACTTATTTTCGAAATTTCCCCATTATAAAACTCTAAAAATTCATTTTGGATAAAACTCGTTGTCCCAAAATAATGAAGAAATCACGCAGGGAACATTTTCCTAGAACAGATTATCCCTTCATATCCTGTTTTTGCAAGAACATAGTCTTCATTTCTAAAGTAGCCTTGGGCATTCATTTTGTAATAAAAAAAAAATTATGACCAAAAAACATGTTTTTGTATCCAAAATGTACCATCAGTAGAATCAAAAGTGCTCCATTGGTTTTCTGTGAATGAAAAAAAAAAAAAACAAAAAAAATTATGCAGATATCGTTTTTAAAAGTCCTTCTTATTTCTGAATCAGTTTCGGGATGATTTGTTTTGGCTTCATACAAAATCGAACCGGCCTAATACATATGACCGCAAGCAAGCGGATCATTTCAATTAAAGGCATAAATCAGCTTCTCATTCTTATTATTTGTGTCGTAGCATAATTTCAATTTCAATACCAAGTCGTATTCATTTCCATTTATTTCATTTGGATCCTAATCAACCGAATGATAAATCGTTTTCACAAATTTATTGAGTCCTTGCACAGGCACAAAAGGATAAACCGTGCATGTGAGCGTGTGTGTTCTTCATAATTTGTGTTAGTAATGGTGTAATGTTACAATGCAATGTTACAAATTTCAATTTTCATTTCAATTTCAAAATTCAATTCAAATTGAATTCAAATATTTTATGAATAATTTACATCTGTGTATTATGTACATATGCATGTATGTATACATGTATGCATTGTTGTAATTTGTGTGCAAGTGTGTGTGTACATTTTAGGGAATTATTACAATGGGCTGCTGCTGCTGATGATGAAGTAGAATGAATTGTAAGTTTGGCATTTTCTGCATTGTTGTATTTTAATGACTTCATTACATCAGCACTTTCTTATGCAAAATTAATTCATAATTCTGGCATAATATCCTTTAAAGTATACTCCAACTCAAAGTCAATGTATTTTTTAATTGACTTGCGGATGATAAAATATTAGGACATGGTCGGTGCGTATTCTAGTCAGACTAGATGACTTGCAGAGCTAATCGAAAATAGCCTTACAAACGGCTAAACTGAACTTTTTGCATGGTAATGGGATTCTGACATATGACTCGGCAAAGGACAGAGAAAAAAAAGGGGTTTCTTTCAAAAAATTAGCCGAAGCGAAGTCCTTTATAGACTAAGTCAGCTTCTTTTATAAAATTTCGAAAAAAAAAAATTTAGCTTAAAAAGTTTTCGTAACATACAAATATACATATCTACCATAGATGGGCACTTTGCCGTAACAGTAAAATTTCATTAAAATAATTTTTTGCCAGTTAAAGTTTTCTGATTACTGAAAAAATACAAAGCTCAACAATGATTTTGTTGCAGGGTAGCTAAAGGCAATTTCGAAAGAAGCTTTCTGCCTAGAATCCAAATCCGAGGTCAGACTTGTCCCATCAGCTTTAGATTTTGAAATATTTAAGGTTGAAACCACTAGCACAAGCATTTTTGAAGTTCGATAGAGATAGCACCAATTGTTCTTTTTTTTCTCAATTCATCACGCAGTGCTACTCTTTCTCTTCAAAGTGAGTTCTTAAAAAGTGTCGTACTATGCTTTCTTCAAAAGTTATGGTCGATTTAAGATGACATCACGAAATCCATAGACGGTTTCGGGTTAGTATTTATAATGGTAATTAAAAATGGTAGCTTTCGTGTTTTTAACCTAAAATATTTCTAAATATAGAGCTCATGGGCCGATTCCGACCTCGGAATTCTGATTCTACGGGTAAAGTCCTTTCGGAATTGACAAAAAACTTCCATGCAAAATTCACAAAATTATTATTTGTTGTGCAGTGATCCTTAAATTTTTTTGATTACTGCCATCTGCACCTGTAACACGGTTATTTCCATTCGTTGGGATTTTGGATCGCTCCAGAAGGCAAATTCAAATCGATGTAAATTTTGAATTGCTTGTTTTGTGAAAAACTAATAGTGTACATATATCAATAATATACCTAATACATATCTAAAAAAATAAAAAATATCGCAATTTTGTTAAATGGTTTATTTAATTTAGTGCACCTATTACACTGTTCGACAATTTCGAAATTTTTTTAAAACACATGAGAAAATCCAAAAAATTCTTAAAGTAGACGTTAAAAAAATACCCGTTTCTTGTGGTTATTCTCCACCACGTCACATTTTTTTTTGTCGATTTTGAAGTTGTGTTCAGCAATCTGATGCAAGATATTGCGGGGAATATTTTTGTACAAAATTTTAACCCTGTTTAACCCCCACATGTGGGTCATTTTTGCCCTTTTCTTAAAAAGGTACAAAAATGACACCCAAAACAGGGAAATATTGAGTCAGTATGTACTACAGAAATATTTGCTATTAAATTTCGCTACAAGTTTCTAAGCACGTAAAGGTCGAAATTTGAGCCCGAAACCAAAAAAATCGTTTAAATCAATTAGGACTTTTCACATTGCATATTAATTACATCCCTGACGAACTTACCTTAAGTTTTAAGAATTTTTTGTCTTTGGTAACTTTAAGTGAAATTTTTTGTAGGATATTTTTACAAAACTTTTTAACCCATTGTGGCTCAGTTTTAGAAAAAGGGATCAAAAAGACCCATAAAAACAGGATATAATAAGTTAATGAAGTCTAGGAAAATTATCCTTGTAAGATTTCGTTATGATCTTGTGAGAACGAGTTTTGTATAAAATGTAGTTTTAGAGTTTTACGGTGGGGTGAACTTTTTAAAATATTTATTGCTAGAACTGCTTATTGATTTTAACGATTTTTTTGCTTTCGGGATAAAATTTTGCTTTTTTAGTGTTCAGCAACTAGTAGTGAAATTGTATAGCAAATATTAGGTGTAGTACATACTGGCTCAATAATCCCCTGTTTTAGGTGTCATTTTTGTACCTTTTTAAGAAAAGGGCAAAAATGACCCACATGTGGGGGTTGTACAGGGTTAAAATTTTCTACAAAAATATTCAACGCAATATCCTGCATAAGTTTGCTGAACACATGATACACCTCAAATGTAAGGATCATATAGTTAAATTCATCGATTTAACACAAGAATGCGTTATTTTTGTCTTTTTCATGTACAGTGGATAAAAAAACTTCAAAAATCGATTAAAAAAATTTGACGTGCTGGGGAAAAACCACGAGACACCACACTGCTCCTGAACAAACGATAGGTTGCATGAAAATGTCACAAAAAACGAACAATGCCCCTTTATTCGTAATCGTTCACTGAGTAAAAATCAACTTTATTTGAAATCTTAGCTGCTCCTTTTTTGAAAATATCTTGATTTTTCCAATTGGGGCATTTTCCCATACAAAAAGAAAAAAAAAAAAGTTTTTTAACTACATTAAACAAAAATTAAAATAATCACAATCAATGTGTTTTGCAATGCTAAACGCGAATCCAACCTCAGAATTGCTCTATGGTGTATAGTTTATGAGATATTGTAAGCTAAAGACCAAAAAAAGTCGTTTTTTGCCATTTTTTGAAGCTACATAACTATGTAACATATCATTTATTCGTCAAATGTGGCTTATATGCTTGAAAGTTTCAATCTTTTCCTTTAAAATTTAATTTAAATTATATTTATATCTTAATGTTTCTAAGAGATATCGTAGACCGAAATATTGTCAAAACGGGTTTTTTGCACTTTTGTGTCTTTTTAGGTTAGGATATCTTTGAGGGAAAAAAAGATATCAACATAATTTAAATTAGATTTTAAAGGAAAAGATTGAAACTTTCAAGTGTTTAAGCCACATTTAACGAATAAATGATATATTACAAAATACATCGATTGTGTTTTTTTTAATTTTTGTTTAATGTAGTTAAAAAAATTTTTTTTTTCTTTTTGTATGGGAAAATGCCCCAATTGGAAAAATCGAGATATTTTCAAAAAAGGAGCAGCTAAGATTTCAAATAAAGTTGATTTTTACTCAGTGAACGATTACGAATAAAGGGGCATTGTTCGTTTTTTGTGACATTTTCATGCAACCTATCGTTTGTTCAGGAGCAGTGTGACACGGGTATTTTTTTTAATGTCTACTTTAAGAATTTGTTGGATTTTCTCATGTGTTTTTCTTTGTGTGGAACAGTGTTATCATAATCAGTCAAAATGTATTTTTACAGATTTTTTTTTTTTTTTCAGTAATCAGTAAAAAATTTATTACTGGTAATGCAAATTAAATTGCAGTAACAGTAAAGCTTTACTGAAAACTGATATTGTTAATGCGCGGAGAAAAATCCGCGTCATAATTTTTACTCCATTCGGTAGTTTCACTAAATTTCAAACATAAATTACCTTACGTATGAACAATTTGATAGTTCCGTAAAGTAATATTAACAAATCAATTAAAGTGAAATATTAAAGTAATTTTTACGCCTACATTTTACTATATTTGCAGTAAATTGTACTTTCAGCCAAAAAATACTTCCCATACAATGTTTCAACTCGCCTATCTGGAAGGTAAGCGTGAACATCAAGCGTTCACGCTAATTTTTAACTCTTATCAGACCACGGCTCTCAGTGTTATCTGTACCAAGTTTGGACGAAATTGTGGTTTCAAAAAAAAAGATTTATCGAATTTATTGGAGCAAAAAATTTGTTATGTAGCGTAAACGGAAATCTGCCAAGAAATTAAATTTTCTTCAATATTTGGACTGTTTTGGTGTATTTGCCTTCAATTTATTTTTAAAAATTCGTATTCAGCACAATTGCCATTTCAATCGTATCTTCGATCATTTATCTTCAAGTTGTAGAAGGTGCTTGCGAAAATACATTACTAGACTTGGAGACTTTTTTGAAAATGTGCACTGACCTCAAAACTCACTTCCAAAATTTAATAACGTTACCAACGCCACTTATTCTCTTATAACTCCAAAGTCATGCATACTTTGTTCCAATGAAATATTAGTCTCAGGGAGCTTTATTATATACAATTAAGAAATTGTGATTTTTAGTTATTTCCTAAGAGATATGAGCAAAAATGTGCGTGCGAGCCTAACGTTACCAACGGTGGCCGTGCCCATATAATATCAATGGTGTAGAGGTCTAACAAGGTTTTTTTTTTTAGTTGTTTGAGTTTTTTTCAAAAAAATTACTTAACTGTACGGTTATTCGAGATATGTGAACTGACTAAAACAGTAAGGAAAAAATTTACTTTATTGGGGAGTTGTCACTATACTGACTTGAAATTCTAGTAAAATTTTATAGAAATAAAGTAGTACGAACTATATTTTTCTCAGTGTGCACTAAATATATAATGCAGTGGGCCCACCTATGATAGGTATCTATCTGATATACTTACTACATGTTAGTTTAACACTTTTGTATGTTAAGTGATGTATCAAAAATTTTAGGAACACATTGTTTTTTTTGTGGGTGTAAAAATGTAACATATGAGAAATATTTTATCTAACATTCAAATACGAAAAAAAAAAAAATATTTGAGATTTTATTTACCATCGGAGAAGAAGAAGAAAAATTGCTTGAAGCTCGCGTAGAATGAATGGATTTAAATTCAACCCTTTTTGCATTAGGTCCAATAACATCACTCTCGTACTTAATATTGAAATGACCTGCTTGAGTAAACGCTCGAATTGTTTTTTTAACTTGAAACGCCCACATTCAGTTGTCCAAGTTTACGTTGACCTCTGTTGTTGGGGGTCAAATCAACACCATTAAATTCAACTCATTCTCGTTGGGTAACATTTTTAAAGGTCCAGAAAACCCGTTGAGTGCATGTGTGTGTATCGGTTTGGTGGACGACGGATCTCGTGCAGGTTAAACACCCCATGATGTGAACTGTGAATGTCGTGTAGTCATGCATACATACTTACTTATATGTATATTATATGTAGTGCGTATGTGTGAGTGCGCACCGTCATCCTCTCTGGTCCTTTCCGTTCCATTCACTTAATATTTGTTTGATTTTGTTGCCTTTGCACATTAATGTTGTTTTATTGTTGCTGTCTGCTCAGCATTTTTCATTTGTTTTTGTTGTTGTTGGGGTTCCTTTTTTATGTTGCATCATATTTCACTTTCATGTAAGTAGGTTGAAGTCAATAAGAAGCCGCCGCACTTTGATATCAATTTCGAATTATAATTTCGGTAATGGCATTGCAATTTGGCAAAATTCAGTTAATTAAAAAAAAGGGTTTCTACCTTTTGTCTTGTGCCTTTTCAGTGGAATTGGCAAAATACAATATTCAAATTAAGAAAAATAAAAAAACATATTTAGAATGAGATTGCGATAACTTTTTTAGTTAATTTGCATCGCTGATTTCAAGTCAGGCAACCGTTTTTGTCTGTGTTACGAGTAATTCTTGATTTAAAGTGCAGAAATTCTATTTTCAGGCACATGGCGCACATCCAGGGGGTAGTTTGTCGCACTTTTAACAACGCAATCGGATAGGCATAGCCAGCTTCTTCAATAAAATAAACCTTTTTTTTTTTTGTAATTTAGTAGTAGATCATTATTTTCCGAATTATGCTCTAAATATGTCAATAAAACTTTTCATTTTCCCGTGCGAGTAATATTTTTCATGCAACACAATTTTTGAATCTGCAATAAATTTTAAAAATATACTTAGTTACCTTAATGTAATTTGTGGTAGTTGATTTTAAGTTTATGTTTTTCTGTTGTTTTTTAAATTTTGATTTTCTATTTATCATCATATATCCGTACTACACATTCATTCAGCTCCCTCCCACATGTGGTGGTTTTGTTTTATAACAAAAACAGAATTGAACAAAAACACGATGTACAAAAGAACAAAGCTACGGAAAACAGGGTATTTCGACATAGCCAAATGGCTATGAGAAGAACAAAAAGCGCCAACGGGTAGAAAGGGTCATAAAAAGTCAAAAAGCCAAATGAAATTCTCCTTTCTCTTTGGTGTATCCATTTCATCATTATTGAGTGGTAAAATTGTTTGGTTTTTGGATTGGGGGTTGAGAAGTGGGCGCATCATCTAAGATTGAAGAGCTGTTGGAACATAACAGCCCGCTTGGGAGTTTTCCACTCAACTCATTAATTTTGTATTTTTTTTTTTTTGTTTTTTTTTTGTTATGGTGATGCTGTAGTTATGGGTAGTACATATTTTCAAATTTTAACTACTTTTGGCTTTCTATTCAATTTGGCCAGTAGTTTGATTGTTTTTCACGTTATTTTTCTTTTAAATGAATTTTAATGTCTTAAATTAAATTAAAATTTATCAAGTTCTATAGCACAGGGCGAAAAAAAAGAAATTTTATTTCTGCGGCCTTAGTTTTTTGACTTATTTCAGATTCACCAAGGTCATTCGATACCTAGGGTATAATTTATTCGTCAGGACTCTCCAGATATTTTTGCATAAAAGTGTAAAAACAGCTGATTTGAGGCACATTTGAAGAAGTATAACCCCCACAGCAAACAGTCAAATTAATTTTTGTTAACGCCATCCAAAAGTCATACCTACCTCATTAAACCTTACCTTTTAACTTTTCCAATTAGATTCTTACGTTCCGAGTTATTACCCGTTTCAACTCCATATAAACAAAACAGCTATTTTTCTAGAAAACTAGAGTCAATTCAGACAAATAAACCATACCCTAAGTATTTAATAACCTCAATGAATCTGCATTAACTCAACAAAGTAAGGCCGCAAAAAGAATTTGTCCTTTGTATGGAGTTGAAATACCATTACTTCAGTGGTTGATTAAACGGAAAGTAAGGGTCTAATCGGAATAGTTAGAAAGTAATGTTTAATGAGGAAGGTTATGGCTTTTTGGCGTGATTAACAAAAATTAATTTCGCTGTCTACTGTAACTGTTATAGAGTATAACTTTTGGTATAACTTATACTACTTCAAATATGTCTGAAAACAGCTATTTTTGCTCTTTTAAACGAGAATATCTGTAGAACTAAATAGAGTCAATTCGGTGAATCTGATACTATTTTCGTATTCAGTAGGCCATGATTACTCGAAATCGACTCCGAAACAATATGCCACAAAATCACTGTGCTAAAATTATGTGAAATATTTATTATACAAGCAATAAAAAGAAAAGTATCAGTCTATTCTGATACAAAAAAAAAAATAAATTAAGTAGGGGAGATGTGTGTACCTTGGTCCGCTTTTCAGTTTTTCAATGTGCTGAATTTTCCAAAAAAGTTTCTTTAGTTTTTTGATTAAGTTATGTTTCTACAATGCTTGCAGCATCAAATGACGTGACAATGATATTTCTATGTCTAACCATTGAGTAGAAATATTACTTTTTCCGTTGCAATCTCAAACGGTCCAAGGTACACCATGCAATTGTACCTTGGACTATTAAAAATAAAAGAGAATACATTGTATTTAGGTAAGAAATTATAAAAGAACCATTTATTATGTAATCAAAAGTAACATTTTTTTCAACAAAAAAAAAAAAAATTAATCATAAACAAAAATTATAACACAAAAAAGTGCATGTAGTAAAAAACAATTAATTAAACAAAAATAGTAGCAAATAAATACATTAATCACGTAAATAATTATAATAAAATTATATTGAGAGGCGATTATGGCTTTCTGGTTGCCCGTCGAAAAAGGCTCGCTGGTCAATTTCATAGGTCCAAGGTACACACAGACAGCATGTTTTAAAAACTGTCAACACACATAACAAATATTATTGAAAATACATCTAAAACACACTAAAAGCTTGAAACAATAACTAAACTTCCTTTCTGATGTTGTAAAACTAAAATATTTCAAGTAAGTATCTCACAAAACGTTTCATAGTTTACTCCAAAAACAAATTTTTACACACAAAAAAACACTTTTTCCGTCACTTTTTATACACGCATACAGCTTGACGGTCTGAAGTCTTCTAATATGAGTCACCGGTATGAGTGGAAAATTCCATAGAAGAACATTATTGTACACGTGCAACTGTTGAGTGGCAACAGTCACTCGGACCGAGGTACACTCGGACCAAGGTACACACATCTCCCCTATATGACATAGTAAAAGCTATAGCAATTCCAAATTATTTGCGATGTAATGTGATAAAACGGTTGTTAATAAAAATTTTGTTTTCAATGATAAGGGGCCGTTCACATATTACGTAACGCAAATTTTCGACCAATTTTGACTCCCCTTCCCTGTTGTAACGCAACGTAGCAAAACGTGCAACCCCCTCCCCCCTCGTAACATAATAAATTTTAATTTTGGCACATACTTAAAAGAAAAAGAAATGTAATATTTCTTATATGCAGTTTTATGTACTTTTCGATGCTTAATCCGACAGCATCTTCAGAATTGTCAATATACCTGCAGAATTTCTAGACATCCTTACTTCAAATTGGAGAAAAACCTTTTTTTTGTTATGGCGTAGCTACCGAAAAAGGTGAAATTCATTTTTAAGAGCATCGAATAGTTACACTCTTCTTTATCAAAATGTATCTTCAAACTTTTCCCAATAGCACTCTTACTTTCTGAGCAACTTATGATCCTATGCAAAGAAGATATTTCAGCCCCCATACAAAGAACGAAATTATAATAATAAATATCGAAGAACCGATTTATGCCCAAAAACACTCAAAATGAGGTGTTAGTGCCAATAAAGAGAAGGCCTTGAGGTTAATAAAAATGGGTTATGCCAAATTATTTCGTCCTTTGTATATCAAATGCTGAAAGCTGAAATGCCTTCTCTTCAAAGAATCATAACTCGGAAAAAAAGAGTCCCATTGGAAATATATGTATTCGATTCCATTAAAAAAAACATTTTCACCTATTCCTGTAGCTAAAAAGTTCATTCCACTTCTTTTTTTTTATTTGGCCTGTGTAATTTAATATAACTCATACCACATGTCGCACGTGATTAAATAGCAAAAAAACAAAATTTGAAATGGCTATAACTTTTGGAAATAATTCGATTAATTGACCATATTTTCACCATTAATAATGTCAAATAAAATATTATTTTAAATTAATGTATATTCTTATGTTAATCATCAGATAGTAAACTCATTCATCCGAACCTTTACGAATTTTAGCCTGTGAATTTCTGTACTTGAAATTCAATTTTGTTTTTGGACTTTCAGGATTCAAAATGCAATAACTCTATCTATCCTAAACATATTTACACGATTATGGTGTCATTTGCTTTAAAATTTTATCCTTCATCCATTATGACTTAAAAATTAATACTAACGTCCGCCAAGCTAAGTATGGTTTTTTCAGATCGCTGCACTTATATGTTGCGGTATTTGAAAGCGATCCGTTTTGCATGCAATTATTCAGCATATATCGTCCACCACTGTCTTGTGGGTTACGTTCAAGGGATTGGGGGCAAACTTTACTGCCCCGTTTCCGGAGAGCGTGATCTATCTATCCGTTGCGTAGCTAGCTCCCGTTTACTATAGATATCTGGTGGCGTCTTAGGTGTAATTCGGCAATTGGTATGGAAAAAGGTCTTCAAACCTTTAGAAGTCGCTACTTCCAATTTATTTATCAGTTGTTCGGTGACGTTTCGCAACTATATAACAATACTGATTTCACAATCGAATCAAAAGTAGAAACTTTCGTTTTTGTAGAGATAATGGCAGATGGCAATTGCTTTGCAGAAAATGAAAATATTTTTCACACTTCACACACTGCAGTTGTGAAAAAATATAAAAAACTGCAATCCCAACTACGAGCAAATGTTATTTTAGTAGAGTCCAACGTTCTACATTTCAAAGTAAAAAACTTTTTCATGTCAGAGCCGCCAACAACCAATGGCGCTTTGTTTCATACAGTTGGATACTCGAACACTCGGAATCAGAATGTTTCATGTCAGATATTAAAACATGAAATAAATATTAAACGAATAAACATTACAACAACAACAATAAGAGTTGCAAACAGTTGTTGCAAAAATATCAACAACAACAACAATGTAACAACTGTGAAGACTCAGAAAAATTAAAAAAAAAAAAAATAAAAATAAAAGAATTGAAACAACAGAAACCAGCGCCTTTCTAATGGGCAACATTTGCCACAGACACAAACTAGAGGGTCATTTCACGGAAAAGTTACTAACACAAATTTTTGACAACTGGCGACCCCTAGGTTTTCAACTTACTTTTCCACTTTAGTTTTGTAGAGTAGATCTCGAGGTATCCGTGAGTGGTTGAGATTTTGCTTAAACTCTAGATCTGCACCTGGTTTCCTTGCTGAACTTTTTTTTCATGGAGTATGTGAACCATTTTTTAATTAGTTCTTTTCGATAACCAGGTGTTTTTTTTTGCGCTTTAAGTTGAAAAATTTTTTTCGCAAACTTTTAGACAGACATCTTATTTGATGTGTTTTACCAGTTATCACTCAAACGCCATTTTGAATGAAAAAAAAAAAAAAAAATAACGACCAATACCAGATCTCTCAAAGTAAAGTTTATATGTAGTTATCAATATAAAAAAATATTGTCGTCTTTCGATAAAATATTAATTTATTATTAAAATGCATGCCGATGACTGTAATCCTGAGGCCTTTATTCTTGCACAAATTACGATTTGTAAGAGTACTGTTCAGTTATGAATAGATCTATTCATTCTGCGGGTTTGTCCATTTTTGATGACCGGACACCCGGGTTTTGGTGTATACAGCGTTGAACTGGCCTCCCCAACAAACACTTTAAATCATTTTCGAATATTGAACACTTGATACATCATTAAAAATTCGCAAGCCATGACTATTTCAAAATTTGCTCCGTGCTATAGTCTCCGAATTTATAAAATTCCGCAATCAGAACGGTGAGTCCGCTCCCGAAAAATGCTTCATATTGTTTGTATTCATAAAGGGCAGGCAAAAGATAGACAAATCCTCAGGGCCCCTTAAAATCACATATTTCGCTTGCGCAGAAAAAAAAAAGTTTTGTTTTGAGTCATTTCTTGGGTTGCTTACCGAGAGAACTCAATGGAACTTAATGTAGATATCAAAACCACAATATAGTTGGAGGACTGTGGTTAATTAAGTTAGTATTTAGATACTTTATATAAAGTTCAGTTTCGGAAACCGTATTGAGGAATGTGCCAGTCCGACCTTTCTCGTTTTTTGAATTTCAAGTCCTACAAAAGTTTTGTGTAATGAGAAGGTGAGAAGGCTGATTACCTTAGAATACATGGTTTCTGTCAGGTTTTTCAGATAAATCTGGACTTAATTTAATAGTTCAAAGACTTCCGACTTTCTTTTCAGGAACTGCATTCATATTGCAAATTGTTTCAAAGCCCTTATTTACCTTATGTGTCTATGTAAAATGTAGAGTTGTTTATGGAAACCTATTTAGGATACACATAGCATACATACAACATCTTGTTCAGAATAAAAATGACATAAAGGAGGGAAACCAACTGCAATGTTGGATGGAGCCAGCAGAAGGAGTTAAGAAATATGAGCATGGAAAACATGTGGAAGAAGGGGGTAGGGTATGTAAGGCCTGCCGAGAGAAGTCATTTTTTTCCTTCCTAACATTTTATTTTTTATGTGCTATGTTTGCATTGTTGTTGTTATTGTTGTTGTTCGTGTTCAACTTTTCGCTTAAGTGTTATTGTGGGCAATTTCATTTCTTGATGCGAATCCATTCGATACAAAATTCGATTGAGACAAAATACAAAAACACATGCTGCTGCTGTTGTTGTTGTTGTTGCGGCTGCTTGTTCTTATTCATTGTTTTCCAGTCTACTAAGCGTATTCTTAAATTGTCTTGGTGTGTGTGGAATTTGCTTGAATTTCGCCATTGAATACAAAATATCTCGTAAATAAATCGCAACTCGCAGATAACCAATAAAAATGTCACCGTTATGTGTTGCAGAAACACGAAGAAGAAGAGAAGTGAAATAAAAATAACAACAACAGCGAAACGAAACTCAAGAACAAACGAGGCACAATCTACCAGGGGCGTATTTCTTGATTTTGATATGTGCACAAGAATAGCAGAGTTTATCGCCTCCCTCCCGAATAAATATTGTATCTACGTCCCTGCATTCTACCTTCTACAGTTGGAAAGTGGTAGCATAATATTTTTATTAACAACAAAATGACTTTTACGTTACGGCGACATGAGGAAATTTTTTGAAAAAATTTTGTATGCGTAAAGAGCTCGACTGTTGCCCAAACATATCGTTCTGTATATACCTTAGCCTCATACAAACATATGTCACAGCTCGCTTGAACTCGGTCTTACCTCAATATCGCCCCACTCCAGGTTTTTTTATGCAAAGTTAATCACAGAGGTATCGGAAATCTCGATTTTCCCGAAATTTTCAGGTAAAACGAACTCCTGACAGACCCTCATGTCGAAACTTTCTTGTTAACTTATTGGGAATTTAATTTTACATGTCTAAAGAGACTATCCACCACATTTGGGTATAATATGGAAAAAAAAATTCTGAAAACCTGGGTCAAATAAAGGAAGATTTTTTTCGGATATGCCTATATAGTTTTGCACCTTTCCTAACTTCAAACAAACATATGTATGTTTTAACACGGTAAAATCTACACATATTTCCTCTTTTGTAGCCATTGATGATGTTAAATCACGATCTTTCTTAATAACTTCTGGAGTACCACAAAGCAGCATACTTGGTCCACTGTTATTCATTCTACATATTAATGATATCTTAACTTGTTTTTCTTTGGTACGTTTTTCCTTATATGCTGATGATTTAAAAATTTATTATAAAGTTAGTAATACATCTGATTGTTGCACTCTCCAAAATAAATGGAATAATGTTGTTACTTGGTTCAGTCACAATAGCTTGACTTTGAACTTAAGTAAATGCTTTTGTATGACCTTTTCTAAACTTAATAATCCTTTGTTGCATTTATATAGTATTGAAGATGTGCTTCAAACTAGAGTTGATCAAATTCGTGATCGGATTTACTTTGACTCACGGTTAAACTTTACAAATCATGTAAATCATATTTTCCCTTTTAGCATTTATTAATAGGAATAGTGCTGCGTTTATAGATTCTTTTACCAAGAAACTCCTCCATACTTCATTTGTAAGATCCAATTTGGAATACGCTTCAGAATATTTTTATATTAAATTATGCCATAAATGAGCCCATTAATAGAACTCTTTTATTGTTAAATAAATTATATAAAGATATTTCAATTGGTTTTTGTTTGAATAAAGCTCAATTTAAATCTATACTGCTTAGGCTCTTAGCTTTGTTAAATTTTCATTTCATTTAAGTTTATATCAATTATTTTCATATATTTAATTTGAATTGTTCTAGTCTGTAAGGGTTGTTATTATCCAAAGACTCAAATAAATAAATAAATAAATAATCCTTAAAAATAGAAGAACTGAGGAGTGGCCGTACCAAAGGGCCTACGTACTATTATGAGGCAAAAGTAATGTCATACATATTATGTGCTTTAATAATCGGTTATTTGACCGGTATCATTTTTTCAACCTAATGCCAGCAATTCCAAACTATCAGGTAAATTACTCGTGAAAACAAAAAACAATTTTAATCATTTCTAACAAAATGTCACCAGATTCATATTATGACACTACTATCGCCTTGTAATCGTACTTGGGACCTTTGGCACGGCCACTCCTCAATTGTTCATGAACGCTCTTCATCAAGCTGAAATTCATAATTCGGACATCTCATTTGGTTCAGCAAATCCAAAAAAAAAAAAACAAAAAAACAAATTTTGGAATTTTTTCTGAAAGAAAATGTCAAAATTGATCAAACGCTATAATTGTTGGGAAATGTTCAAATTTTAAGAATCTACTTGAGATTTTCGATATGGCCACCTTTGGCCTTAACTATGGCCCGTAGACGGTCGAAGAACGAGTCGCATGCTGCATGAATTTGATTTTGTGGAAGTTTGCGCCATTCTCGTTGAAGGGCCACTTTTAGCGCATCAACGCTCTGGTATTTTTTAGTCAAGACCTTCCTGTCCAACATACCCCAGATTGAGAAATCCAGCGGATTCGCATCAGGCGAATTTGAGAGCCATTGTTGAGCAGAAATGAAGCTAGGAACGTTTTTTCTAACCATTCTTGATTCACACGAGCTTTGTGTGACGGTGCCGAGTCTTGTTGGAATGTCCATGGCTTGCGACCGAAATGTTTGCGTGCCCACGGTAGTGAAGCACCCTCCAACACTGATTCACGATACACCTGGGCGTTTACTTTGACGCCAGCGGCCAAAAAAACGAGTGGTGAGCGCCCATCAGCAGTCACTGCAGCCCAAACCATCACATGCGGTGGTGCCTGCGTCCTGGTGGCCAAACGAACATTCAAATTTTCGTAGGACCTCTCTGTCAAGTAAACCCGATCATTTTGTTTGTTTACATATTGCTGGATGCAGTAATTTTTCTCATCAGGGAAGACAATTTGTGACAGATTTCCGGCGGCGTACAAGCGCACCAACTCCTTGGCTCTATCGAGCCTAACTTTTTTTTGAGCAGGAGTAAGATCATGCGCCTATTGGAACTTGAGGGCCTTTAGTCCGAGCTTGTTTGACAATATGTGTTGCATTCGTTCACGCGATGTTTTCAGCTCGGCAGCCATTTGTCTGCCACTGCGTCTCGGATTTCGCTCAATTCTGGCCTTCACCTTTCGAACCATTTCTGGTGATGTTGCAAGTATTTTCCGACCACCACCATGTCGTTTGGCAACGCTGCCGGTACCATTGTAACGTGTTATGGTCCGATACACAAACATTTTATTCACTTTTAAATGTTTCAGCTCAGCGATTTTCCAGCCAAATAAAGAGCAATCACGCTATTACGTTTGAATTCCATTTCGAAAATTTTTTATTTTCAATAAATTGACGCGCAAATGCTTTTGGTTACTGGTTGACAATAGAATGAACTAACATCATGCCAATTTTTAGACCGCTGTCATGTTCCATCTGTCAGATAAGTCTATCTGAAGTTGGTAACAGTTCGAATCAGCCACCCTGTAGTTGCGTACACAATCACAGTAGCGTCCTTTTTGCAGATTTTGAATGGTCGGTATTTCTATTCCTCTGATTTTGGGGATGTTGCAAATAACTACGCACATGGGTAAAAAATTGGTGGTAACGCTTCGAAAATTGCATGTGAACATAAATTCATGTTTTAAAATTCAGTCCACATCTTGATCGAGTTCCAATATTTATTTGCAAACACTTTTCAGTTAGCAGACGCTTAGCTTTGGAAATCAAAGTTGCAAAACACATTCCGAATAGACTCTGCATCTTGCATTACAGCCCTTTGGACACACTCATCAATTAATATCCTGTCTTTCTTCATTCACTTCATGCAGATCAGACCATATTGAAAAATATTTTCTTTCCTTTATTGGCAGTCCTCTGCACGTTCCTACTACCATTTTGGTCGCCATAGAGTTGTTTCATTCGCTCATGCAATTTCATCTTCAATTAATTTATGGAAGAGTGTGCTCGACTACAACAGCACCAAGTGCAACAATAACAACAGCAACAGCACATACTAACATGTTAAAAACTTTCAGTTGACATCACTGACTGACTGACAAAGTGAACACACACACAAGGATATTTTTGTGCTTTTTCGTCCTCGATATCATTGTCGTTATCCAGGTTGTTGTTTGTTGCTACCGCTGTACATTTTTGCTGCTGCTGCTAAGCTTTGTGTTGCATCGCCCATCGCATGCCGTTTTGCCGTCATGTTGCACCATTGCATGGCCGCTGCGCGCCATCGTTGTCATGTGGCGTCGTTGTACTGTCATTCGTTGATTGTTTGTAATTAATGATGACCTCTGGCGATGGGTCAACGAACTGAAAGGATCCACACTGAATGTAGCAAATAGTGAAAAGAGAAAGAAGCAGCGACATTGATTGTGCATGGACAGAACGGAATTTCAGAAACGGATATATTCCAAAAAGAGGCAGAAAGTGTATGAAACAAATACTTACAATGTACTGCTTTTAACAAAAACAAACATATGCATACATGCGCGCATATACGTAATATGTAGTGTCGGAAACCTCGTTAATAACTTGACTTAGTTTTGAGTTCAGAAACATAGTTTTGTAATGGAATTCCACACACACAATTTGCAGTCTTCCTCCATACAAAATTTCAAATACCCAATATGAGGCCGAACACATGTTAATGGAATTATCAAACATCCCTTGCTAAACACGTTTTTAGTCTCCGTTTGTATGATCATCACAGACAGTGACAATTCTTAGTCTTTTTAGCATCAGTGTTGATACCAAGAACATAAAAATGTAATGACTGGAGTTAAAGTTATAACCTTTTGAAAATGAAAGTGTTTTTGGTAGTTCGCACACTAAAATCTACGAAAGAAATTTTGAAAACGTTTTTTTAATTCAAAAGCAATTCATCTTACGAAAAAAGTGTATAAGGCATAAAATGCTTAGAATTTACAAAATTCATTTTTTTGTTTTGAATCCGGCTAATATGTATATATATTAGAGCAGAAACTATTTGGACTTGATATGTGAACACATGAAAACCAAAAACTGAACTCAGATTCTTATAGATAAGAAACCAAATATTAAAATTGATTCTTTTCAATGATTGAGTCAGCCAAAAATACCGCCAATAGGCTGTTCTTTGGTACCTTGGAAGTATTTCGCAGCGCCGCAAAGTGCACTGTTTCAAACAATCTAGACGTAAAAAATTCAAAATGTATTGTTTTGTATGCAGAATTGTTAAAATATGTCCATTGACCTCACGAAATAGAGTGAAGATATCCTCTTTTGCTCCACCATCCATGGAGATAATGCTGCCTAAATACGTAAAGCTATCGACGTTTTCGATGTCACCACTGCCAGCTCTAAACGTGATGTCATCCCTGTTTGCGTTTAACTTCATGCTTTTAGTCTTGGATACGTTGATTTTTAAACCGGCCTTTTGTGATTCTAAGACAAGGTCTTCAATTTTGCTTTGCATATCTGAATGTTTGGACGATAAGAGGCAGATGTCTTCAGCTTAGTCGAGATCTTCCAGATGTTCGGTAAAGTTCCATTGGATACCTCTTTTGGCCTCATTAAGAGCTTTATAAAGGATATCATCAAGAGCGATAAGGAAGAGTGATGGTGATAGTAGACACCCGTGCCGTACGCCTGAATTAGTGGTGAATGTCGGTGAAAACAACCCGTTGTGTAACACACTGCATTTAAAGCCTTCATATTGTGCACGTACTAAGTTTATGGCCTTTGCGGCAATACCTCTTCGTTGCAGTGAAACCCAGATGTTTTCTCGGGAAACACTGTCGAAGGCAGTGCTATAGTCTACGAAGACAAGTTGAACTGCAGCACGCCACTCGCATGATTGTTCGACAATTATTCTGAGGGCGTTCATTTGATCCACGCATGATTGGTTTCGTCGGAATCCTGCTTGCTGCTTTCGAATGGCCGAATCAAGTTTTTCGTTAACCCTGTACAACCACTCTTGCTTGCTGCTAATCACTGCGTGTTTCCCATGTCTGTGGATCCGAAGAAAGAAATTCTTTTGACAATCCTAAGCATTTGAAGAAATTTTTTGTATCCGAAGTGACGAAATCGCTTAAGTCCTTTGCATAAACTTCTTTATTTACTTGAGTCGGTTGCAATAATAATTTTTTCGACCTCTTAAAGCCAACAGAGTGAGTATGAGCAACTATTTTTTCATTTCCTTCTTCTTCGTCGTCTTCCTCTTCTTCTAATACTACTTCGCTTTTATTGGCTTCTGAGTCTTCATCTTTTTCGTCATCACTTTAGTCGTCGTGACCGAACCTGGTCATTGCACCTATCATATTTTGTTTTACAAAATTAGACACATTTGCATCAAACAAAGCAAAAACAACGGCTTCGCCAGTGATTTAGCAAAGATGGCGCAGAATTTTCCCACCAACTATTGTGACACATCAAGGTCAAATAAAGAATATTCTGAAGCCGCTTTTAAAAAATTTGAGTCATTATTGGGTGCCTCGATAGTTCTATCGCTGCGAAACCAAGCTTTAATATAGAGCCTTACGATGAAAATACAAACACCGTGAAGCCCGTCCAATTCCCTATCGGTCAAGTGAAAATTATGACATTGGCAATATATGCCCTTTGCCATCTACCAAGCACGGCTGGTGGCTCCTGGTACCTTCATGTGGTAACTGGGTATGTCATAGCCAAGAAACAACAAAGTTAACTCCAGAAATTCTTTGTAGTCTGCTCTGGGTTGATTGTCACTCAGTTGAGTCAAACAAAAATTCACTATCTCAGTCTACTCTTGAACTGGGATTGCGACAGCTGTATCTTGATCTCTTATGCCAGCACTATATTCTTCGTTTTCGATGCTGTCCCACTTTTCTTTAAATCGGCTAAACATCGGTACACCAGGTGTTGAACTGTGATCGATTTCGCCTCGAAAACTACCTTCAATTGCAGTTCATAGATATGGTGTTTGCATGCCATATATAAAACATCGCGTTTCACAGCTGGGCGCACCCTGAAATGCACCAGTGTTAGTGGACGTTGTGTCAAACGTTATGGCTTGAACACGATCAGCGATTTTCCAATCAACCAATAGCTGGGCTGTCAATTAATTTTTTGCAACAGAACTAATATTATAACACCAGTATAAAGTCGCTTCCCTCCCCTAGAGGGTGGAGATAGAGGGCAAGTATGTTATGTAAAATTTTCGGGCTAGAAAAACTAATGGGGGTCGGTCAAATATTTTACCTAAGTAGCACTATGGGGGCAGTAAGGGTGATAAAAGCAAAAATGTTTGTTAATTAACATAAATATGAGTATTTGTGTATGGGAGCACCCCTATGTTTCGTGAAAATGATGGGGTAGAAACAATTATGGGGTAGGTCATACATTTGAACAATGTAGGGGTAGCCTGGGGGTGGTGGAGGTCGATTTTATAAAAATGTCATGATAATGAAGGCTTATATGGGAGCGACCCTAGGGGGTGGAAGCAGAGGGTAAGTAATTTTGATAAAAATGTTTGTGTGAAAATATAATGGAGGTTGGTCATACATTTTATGCCTGTATGTGCAACTGATTGGCAGCTAGGAGCATTTTTCGAGTCCTAACCCCCCTCAAATCGAACTTAGACTCAAATCTGGCAAGTGTTAGACCCACCTTACCCGCTCTAAATTTCGGCTTACTCAGTTCTTCTTCGAACCTCACATAAACAACCGCCGCACTATGGTTTTTTTGGACTAAAAAGTGCACACAAAAATAATTCACTACAAGCACCCTTTTTTTTTAAAAAAATCAAATGCAAAATTAAAGGTTATACATTGAGCTATCTGATCCACAAATTAGGGACAGAGGTCGAAATCTCATAAATTTTGAAAAAAACGGTTTTTCTGTTTAAAAATGTTAGTCGCATTAAACGCAGGAGTGATATATGAATAAATTTGTATGTATCAAGTAAGATGAAATCAACTCAAAGTGAAAATGGGCGGTGCCATGCCCCAAAAACAAATTCGTCATATCTCCGAAACTATTAGACACAGATAAATAAGACTCGGTATGTTTGTAACAGGCACAGAAAGAAATAAAATCCACTGAAAAAGTGGGCGTTGCCACGCCCTATAAATATAAAACTTATCATATCTCCGAAACTGTTAAAGCTATCGGGCTGAGTTTTGGTATATGTATAAAAGGTAGTGAGTCAAATAAAATTTTCTGAAAAACAGGGCGGTACCACACCCAAAAATGAACATATCCTTATTAATTGTCCCTCTGTTCTACAGGAAACAAGTTCATTCATATAGCTCTGCCTGTGGGCGTGGCACCACATATTTTTTCAGCAGACATTATTTGTCTTGATGACTTTTATATACAAATCGAATTTCATCCTCATGAGTCACATAGTTTCGGAGATATGATGTGCTTTATATTTTTGGAGCGTGGCACCGCCTACTTTTCTAGTAAATATTATTTCTCTTTATGCCTGTTGCAAAAATACCGAATGCTATCTATCTGCGTCTATTAGTTTCGGAGATATGAAGAATTTGTTTTTGGGGCGTGGCACTGCCCATTTTCACTTTGAGTTCATTTCATCGTAATTGATTTCATTGAATACATATAAATTTATTCATATATCACTCTTGCATTTAATGCGACTAATATTTTTAAACAGAAAAACCGTTTTTTTCAAAATTTATGAGATTTCGACCTCTGTTCCCAATTTGTGGATCAAATGCTAGAAAAAGCGGGCATCTTTTCAGATAGCTCAATGTATAACCTTTAATTTTGCATTTGATTTTTTTTTGAAAAAAGGGTCCTTGTAGTGAATTATTTTTGTGTGCACTTTTTAGTCCAAAAAAAAAACCATAGTGCGCCGCAGGGTATACAAATCAAAAATCGTTATTAAGCTCATAGCTAGTGGCCATGCATTGCCACTTTACAGATGTGGCCAAAACAGACCTTGATTTCATTATGGGGTTTCTATCCCATTTGCATGAATGCGGAAAGAAATAGACGTCCGCAAATTCTAGAATACATCATTAAATCAATTTTTATTTGAAACACATAACACTTTTATTTCGTATATTCTAAAAATAATTTTTTTTTTTCATGTAGAGACCTTAAGATTTCTTCCTTGCACTAAGTTACCAACATAAGAACACTTAGTTGAAGCGTTTTCATTTAACAAATTACTTTCGAAGCTTCCAAGTATCTACCGTTGAGGTGTGTTCTTCCATATAACAGCCAACAACAACAACAGATTTAAGAAAACCACACTCTAAGCATCTTTTGATCATCGTTAAACCAAGCAAATCAAACCAAATAAGGGGGAGTGAAATCGTTAAAGTCGGCTTCTACGGACAAACTCTGCGGGCTGTTGTAACATAGAAATCGATACAAAACGCAATGCGATTTTTGGGGTTGATTTCCTTATTGTATGGGTAGTTTCTCTGTTATGTCTTTTTTAATTTATATAATATCTGCGCCACAAACATACATGCCTAAGTGTGCGTGTGTTTGTCTGTGTTGGTAATATACGATATCTGCAGTACTTTGAAAGTGCCTGCTTTCGCAACGGTGATTCCAATTTTTTTTTTCCTTCTTAACGGTTCGATTGTTATTTGTATGGATAGAATATCTTAATTTGAAACATTCAAGAAGGAATACATTTTTTTTTTTTTTTGTTATTGTTATATTGTTCACGTGCTTATCTAACAGATACACGGAAATCGCAACAGATACAAATTGAATTGATTGCAACTTTTTGTGAGCTGCGTCACATGTTATTTTCGATTTGATACGAGCAATAAAAATTGCGTAGTCGAGGAATAACATACATACGCAAAGGAAAAAGGGAAAATTTTTTGGAAAAATATTAACGAACACGCATTATGTAATTGCATCCATTTCGCTAAATTGTTATCTCAAGGATTCGTTATGAATTATAACAAATTGTTAATGTGACCAATTGTTCATTCTCATGTTTGGTTATTGATATTTTCTATTTGGTTTTGGTTATGATGATTCATTATTGGACTTGAGTTGTCATCGTAGTCTTGTAAAAACTGAGCCACAAAATCCGAATCCACCTCGTTAGTTTTCAGAGATGCCACAAATAGTCGTTAGTATTCATGTGAGATAAGGTTGTATTATCGCAGAAACGCTTGCAGTATTGCTTTGTAAATTTTCTTTGTGTCGGAGGTGCCACGCCCTATTGTCCAAATTTAAATATGTTTTGCTCAGAGCTTTTACTGAATATCTCTAGTAGTTGTATGTAATTTGGTCGCACTGCCTCAGATTAACGTTTCAGTATATTATTTTGAAGGTCTTACTTGCATGGTAAGGACTGCCCCAGAAAAATTTGACACTTTCATTCCTTAATATTATGCTTTACCTGATGATCGTGCAGGTCGAAATATGGGTGCAATTATTTCTATTTAACATGACGATTACAAAAATATATAACACTTGGCAAGCAAACTTCAAACGATAAAGATGTCTAGCAATCAAGAAAAAAAGCGCGAACTCATTTTGTACAATTACCTGCAAAAACCTGAATTAAAATATTCAGCCATAGCTAAAAAAACAGGTGCATCAAAAATTACTGTCCAAAGGGTTATTTCGAATAGAAAGGGTAAATTTTATACGCGGAAAAAGGGTTCAGGTAGAAAAGCCAGTATAGACCCACAGTTGGTGAAAAAGGTGAAGCGCCTTTTTAAGCAGAATCCTAACACTTCAGAACGAGATATGGCTGCCAGAGCAGGAACCTCGAAATTTTCTGATGAAAAGCAGTTAGAGGCTCAAAAGCGAGCTCGAAAGTTATATGGCGGGTACCTGACTAAATTTGACTGCTGCATTATGGACGATGAAACATACGTTAAGGCAGATTTAAAACAGCTACCTGTAAACGAATTTTATACCTGTTCGGAGGAGCTGCAGGTACAGAGCAAATTTTAAGAGAAGAAAATTAAAAAATTTCCCAAGCAGTATATGGTTTGGCAAGCCATATGCACCTGCGGTCTGAAAAGCAGTTTTTTTGTAACACAGGGCACAATTAACTCGAAAATTTATATTGATGAACGCCTTCAAAAACGTCTTTTGCCATTTATTTGTGAGCACGGGGGTACTGTTATGTTCTGGCCTGATTTAGCACCCTACCACTACTCTAGAGTCACCATTGAATGTTACATTAGCAATAATGTAAATTTTGTTTCCAAAAATGCGAATCCACCTAACTGCCCAGAGCTTCGATTTATTGAGAGATATTGGGCTCTAATGAAAGCAGATCATCGGAAGAGTAAAAATTCTGCAAAAAATTCAAAAGATTTCAAAAATAAAAGGCGGAGGTCTTACGGTTCCTTCGACGAAACAACTGTACCAGACTTAATGGAAAGTCTTAAGAAAAAAGTAAAATATTTTTATAGAAAATAAATATTTGTTAATAGTGCAAGTTTATTTATGTTCGTTATACTACTCATTAATAAATAAAACAACTAAATTTAAAAAAAAATTCATAACGTATTTTTTTATTGATGAAAAACAAAGTGTCAAATTTTTCTGTGGCAGTCCTTAGGTGCCTCTCCCTTTGGTCCGAATCCATTAAGGTTTCGTTATGACCTTGTCGTGAAGATTCTTAGAGTTTGTGTGTATTTCAGTTGAATTATTCTTAAAAGTTTCCGTTTCCTATGTTTAAGGAAAGCTCAATAAAACTTATAAAGCCTTGAACTTTGATTCCTACATAACACTTCATTTATCACATTTTGATGCCAAAACTATAAGGCATCACCGTACAGGGAGGGATCAATGTTGATACAAGGTTGTTTTCAAGGATGTTGATTGCAAATCTGAGGTCAATCTCTAAAATTCAAAATTCAATTATGGCGGCAAAGATTTTTTTTATTTTTCTCTTGATTTACAAGGAAATCGGTATTTAAAAGTTTTGACACACGCCGATTAAGAATTTGATATAAAAAATTTTAAATTCAAAATGGCGAATCCAATATGGCTGCAAATGCCATACACGTTGAACAAATAAGTGTTCTTGGAGCGGTAAGCATCTACAAAAATAACGGTAACTTAAAAAACTGCAAAAAGGGTTAGTAATACTGCATTTCGAAAACTGTGATCTTGTAAAATGTATAAGAATTAATGTAAACTTTGTTAGTTTCAGCCTTAGAAAGTTTGCAGACATTATTAATAATTTTAAAGTTAAGGCCATTTTGAAAAAGAAAGCTTTCACTGCTAACAAATCAAAAATTTATATTATCCATAGCATTTTTTTTTCTTTTCAGTTTAAAACACAAAGTTGAAAAATTTTACTAAAAAACTGTTTCTACTGTTTTCAAATATTCGCAGCGAAATGTAAACGAAATTTAAGTTCAAGTTCAGGTCTGTGTCAACTAACCGTGCAATGGTAAAAATAACTTAAATAAGTATTTCTGTCATCCCTGGCACTTGCACTTTATAATTGAACAAGAAAAACTTGTATTTTACAATTTCAAATGGGTTTCGGTTTGGTTTGAGTTTTCCATTTTACAATATCAAAGTGCCTTAACTCCGCCTTTCCACCGATCAATGTTTTGTTCCATTCAAAATAAATTATATTTTTGGAAAATGCAAAAAAAAAAACACAGATTTTGGTTTTTCGACGATAGGGTCTCTTTTCCTAACAATTAAGGAAAGTTTTTACTTTATTTGAATTTTAATGTTTTCATTCAATTTGAAAAAGCACAGAAATTTTTGACATACTTATACAATGTACACACTTTATTTTGTGGATACTTCCTTGTTATCTTTGTGGTTCTATTGTGGTTGATATTTTGCCATCAAATATTTTGGTGACTGCTTGACTTTGTTTTTTACACAGCAAGTATTTTCCAGTTTTATTTCCTTTTTTAATATTTTTTATATTGGAATATTTTGCAATGTTTTTTCTACATATAAGTATGTATGTATATGTTTTTTTTTTTTTTGTAAACCTATCGCATATAAGTCCTTCGTCCTTTGCTGCTTATGTTGCAAATTTATGCAAAAATATGTGACTCACTCGTTGTATTCGTACGTACGAGAGGAAATCACTCACTCCAGAATGTTTTTTTTATTTTCACATTTTTTGCATTGAATAGTCAATTTAGTTGTTTCGCATGCAGATGCAGATACAGTTGTAAGGGAATATCAGACAAATATTTTCTTGAAAAAGTTTTGTGTTGTGTAAAAAATATTTTGCATCTATTGAAACAAAGATTATTGATCGGAATAAAATTGTTCTCAGACGAAGAAATTTACTTAATTATGGGGAAATATGTTATGTCTTTGTACGCAATATTTTTCTTTTGGTTTTGTAACAAACTGACATTGGGGAAAATTGTAAAATTTTAATTTTTGAGTTCAGAGTTAAGTTTGTATGGTGTGATTTTGGAATTTTTTATTTTTTAAGTATAAATCATTTAATTATTATAGTGTAATTAAATTGATCCTTATAAATTATTGTTGATAGTTGGTATGTATCTGCGGATATCATCAGGATTTTTCATTTGCATGAACAAAAAAAAAACTTTGTTAGTGACTTAGAATCAAAATTGAATAAATATCTAAATTTTTATGTAAAACCAAAACCAGATGAGAGATGTATGTATTTACTTATATACGACGCACTCAATGAGTTTAATCGATGTAAATGTCTCAATTGGATATGTAATAAAATTCTTTTAATTCAATTAAAACTTCCATTTTAAGAAAAAAACAAATAAATAAATAAATAAAATTATAACCTGAGTTGAGTTCAACCTCTGAAAGCGAAATAAACATGTTATCAACTTAAACTTTTTCCGCACAAAGAACTTTTTAATTTCGCACTCCAAAAAAAATTATTCTTGTAATAGAATCATTGTCATAAGTGAGGAGTGATTTTTCAAAAGGGCTTATAACCAAAACGAAGCAAAAGTAATGTCAGAATATTATTCGCCTGATACATTCCTATAAATTAATAAAAATGAATTCTGTTTTCACGAAAAGTTTACCTGATGGAATGAAATTAATGGAATTTAGTTAAAAAAATCATACTTTTCTAATAACAGATTATTATGCAAATAATGTGTATGACATTACTTTTGCCTCGTTTTGGTTATAAGCCCTTTTGAAAAATCACTTCTCAAGTAATACGTTACAAAAATCTAAAATATGCATATTATTTAAGGGGGGCTTCTCATGTAACACGTCAAAAAGTAGTTGTTTTTCGGGATTTTTTTTCACTCGGAAAATAAAAACACACACAAATAATTTTTTGCATATATTTAAGAACATGTTTGAACTATAAAAAAGCATTTTTTCAAAAACTAAAATGACAAAATGGCGGACTTATTAAATGTCGCGTGTGGTGTGACGCGGCTGACGGATTTATCGCGGTACATTGTGGAGCCCAAAGTTTTTATCTAAAACATAAAACAAAATTTTTTTATTATTCAGCAGGGTTCTCCTGAGTGCTTGAATGTCTGCAACTCCAAAAAATTCGATTCTACAATATTGAAATCACGTCTTGAAAAAAAAGTGTTATTTTTTCGTCATTTCTTGTCGCTAAATGGGGCTAAAAAGTGTATAAAATAACTTTTTTTCCACAATTTCAGACATTCATGCACTCGTTCAAATTATAATATAGTGAAAAGTCGTGTTTTCAGTTAAAAATCTTTATTAAAACTAAAAACTATAAAATTTATTTGAAGTATTTTCAAAATCTTACTTTTACAAAAATTATTTTTACAAACAAAGTAAACGCAAAGTATTTTTAAGCAAAGTAGAAGTTACATTAAAATAATAATATTTATATTGATAGTGATAAAAATAATAGTAATGATAATGAAAGTGATAATAATAATAGTAGTGATAATAATAGTAATAGTAATAATGATAATGACAATGAATAGGGTAATGGATAGTAGATTGGAATGTTTAGGTATAGTTATGAACGTGACTATGTGACACCTCCACCCTAAGATATTTGCAGTCCCTGCAAATCTGCTGAAATCTTTTAATTTTTACATGCATTTTAGGAATTTTTTATTTACAATATTGTATCCTAGTTCTTGAATTGCTTTTTTCAGTTTTATTTTAATAATTTTTAAAATGTTGTCATTACATAATTAGCTTATTTAAAAAATACTTTCCTTATTTACTTTTAATACTTTGTTATTTCGTATGAGTAAAATATGTAAAACTTTTGAAGAATCCATTTTTAATCTTGAAAGTACAGAAGTTTATTTTATTGGTATTTATACTTTCTTTTAACTTGAGTCTTGTAATATCTTTTTGCTTTGTTATTGGTATTTGATACAATGTAATTTTTGTCCGTAGTATAGTTTTTAAGTTTTTTGTATTTTGGTTGCGATTTGCTAACGCGGTAGTTTTTTACAAAGTTGTCGGTAAGTAATTTGTTATTATCGTTTACTTTATCATTGAACGTGTTAATTTTCTTAGTTTTATTTTCCAGCATTTTATTTGAAAATTGATCCATCTCTTCTTTTGTGATTACATTATTTATGAAATCTATTGGTCTTTTTTCAGTTGTTGAATGAATTGTCGCGTTATAAAATATTATAGCTTTATATATTTTTTCGTCTAAGCTATCAGTATTATTTTGGTCTGCATGAAAGATTCGTAAGTGTTCGTTCAAGGTTTGGTGTAAGCGTTCAACGTCTGCGTTGCCAGTTTTGTTATAAGGGGTCGTATAATGAACTTCTATATTGTTATCCTTAAAAAATTCTCTAATTGTTTTTGTATCTAGCTCATTGTCAGTTACAATTCTTTCGGGTTTCCCTAAGTACTGTATTCTTTGTTTTATTGCTTTAATTATAGAAATCCAAGTTCTATCATCTAAACAATACACTGTGGCATATTTAGTTAGTTTATCTATAGTTGTTAGATACATTGTATTTCGTAACGGATACCAAATGTCAATATGAACTATTTCATTATGTCTTTTAGGAGTTTCTGTTAAGTTAAGCTTATGTTGCATTGGATTTCGGTCAAATTTAGCTAAATTGCAAATTTCGCAATTATTTATGAATTTATGTACTTGCTCTAGTAAGTTTGGATAATAAATAGACATTTTCAATTCTTTGAATGTCTCATTTATGCCTCTATGATTATTTTTAAGATGGCTTTCTTCTATTTTCTGTAGCAAAACTTCTTTGTCTGTTACGTCCTCTATAAATAAATTGGATTTTAATATTTTCAAATTTTTATTTTGTGCAAAGTATTTAATATAAAGGTTTTGAAATTTCAAAAACAATTCTAAGTTAGGAATAAAAATAGCAATTAGTCCTTTAGAAGGAAGAGTGTCCTGCATGATTTGCAAAAGATTATTTTCTGGTTTTATTAAAATTGTATGTCTTATTGTGTTTTTATATAGTACCGACTTTTTATTTGATGTATTCTGTGAATAATCAACTATTATTTGTGTTTTGAATAAGTTAAGTGGTTTTTCTGATATTTTTATAAAATTTGTACTATCACTTTCTGCACTATGAATGGTTTCTGTTGACAATGGAACTTCAATGTGTTCGTTCATGTTTATTTCTTGAATAGTTTCATTTATCGTGACTGGGCTTATTCTGCTAAGTCCGTCTGTCAATTGATTTTGTCTTTTATTTTCGCAAGTATTGGAATTTTGAGTATTTTCGTTTATTGCATCAAAATTTATTCTGCTAAGTCCATCTGCAACAACGTTTTCATTACCTTTAATATGAATAATATCGAAGTCAAATTCATTTAGTTTAATCTTCCATCGCTGTAGTTTACTATTGGGTTCTTTTAAATTATTTAGCCAGACAAGCGGTCTGTGATCTGTTTTTATAATAAATTTGCGACCGAATAAGTATGGCCTAAAATACTTCGCAGCCCACACTATTGCTAATAATTCTTTTTCTATGGTAGAATAATGCTTTTCATGTTGGTTTAAAGTTCTACTTGCATACGCAATGGTTTTGTTATTTTGCATTAAAACTGCTCCTAATGCAAAATTGCTAGCGTCGGTAATTAAAACAAATTGTTTTGTAAAATCAGGATGGGTGAGTATAGGATCACTTTGGAGTAGTGTTTTTAATTTTTGAAACGCTTCTATAAAATCTTTATCCTTTATATTTACTTTAATATCCTTCTTTAGATATTTTATAAGATGGTACGCTATCTTCGAATAATCTTTAATAAATTGTCTGTAGTACCCCGTGATACCTAAGAATGATTTAATTTCTTTTTGATTTTTAGGCAAAGGAATTTTTTTTATAGTTTCTACTTTGTTAGGGTTTGTTTTTATACCGTCTGCTGTAACTATATGACCTAAGAATTCTGTTTCTTTAGCCATGAACTTACATTTTTGAAATTGTACTTTTAAATTTGCACGATTAAGACATTTAAAAATTTTATCAAGAGAATCAAGATGCTCTTCGATACTTGTTGAAAATATAATAATATCGTCTAGATACACTAAACAAATTTTTCCAATGTATTCTTTTAGTACGCTATTCATGAGCCTCTGGAAGGTTGCCGGGGCATTCTTTAGACCAAATGGCATTCGCAGAAACTCATAATGTCCATGTGTTGTCGAAAACGCTGTTTTAGAAACATCTTCTGGGTCCATTTCAATTTGGTGAAACCCTTTGGCTAAGTCTAACGTTGTGAAATATTGGCATTTTCCGAGCTTATCAAATATATCTTCTATATTGGGGATAGGGAATCTGTCTTCTACAGTATTTTCGTTTAATTTTCTATAATCGACTACAACTCGCCATTTCTGCTTACCTGTATTATCTGCTTTCTTAGGAACTATCCATATTGGACTATTGTAAGGACTATGAGACTCTCTAATAATGTTTTGCTTTAGCATTTCATCGATTTGTTTATTAACTTCTGCTTTATGTATTTCTGGGTATCTATAAGATTTGCTATATATTGGAATATCATTTTTAGTTTTTATTTTATGTTTAATATCATTAGTAAATGTAAGATTGCTATCTTCATTATAAAATACAATTGCATGTTTCTTTTGTATTTTTAATAACTGACTTTTTTCAAAATTATTTAAATTACTATTGTCATTTTTAATTTCTTTAGTTTCACAATTTAAGATTTCGAAATTTTTTTCACTATGCAATTGTTCATAATACTCTTCTTCTTCCTTGCAAATGAAAAAAGGTACTTCTGCATTTGTTGTAATTAATTTTCTATTTGGGTAATCAATAGTGCATTTGATATCATCAAGGATGTTGTTACCAATAAGGCCGTCAAATTTTTGATGAAAATTAAATTCCAAAAATTCACAATTTTTATGGGGATTAAATGAACCGAATTCCTTAAATAGTGGGAATCTATAGACGTAATTGCTTTTGTAAATATTACCAAACGCTTTAACTTCTGCGTTAACTTTTATTCTCCATTTAGGATCACAAACGCCTGGTTTTATAATGCTAAATTCTGCGCCTGTATCAATAACTAAATAAAATGAATCGTTACCTCGTCTTAATTTTATGTAAGGAAGTTTCTTGGGGCTTGTTCTAAAAAATCCGATTGTGTATTATTAACGTCCATTGGTTCATGTCCATTTGATCTTTTGGATTGTGTGCTTCTATTTGCATTTCCTAAATTTTGATTATTGTAAGTATGACGTGTATTTTGAGAAACGTTTTCATTTTGATTGTAGTAAGAGTTTTGTGGTCTATTGTAACGAGTGTTGTTGTTACCATAAGTTTGTGGTCTATTATAACTGGTGTTGTTGCAATCATAGTGTTGTTGCCTATCATAAGTTTTCACTTGTTGCTGACTACTATACTGATCATTTTGATTTCTGAAATAATTATTACCATTTTGGTTTTGCTTGTTAGAGTTATAATTTGGTTTTTTATTTCCATAATAATTGTTACAATTGTCGCTAAAATTGAGGCGTGAGAATTGATTACCTGTTGGTTTATGTTGGGGAGGACCATATTGAGTGTACCCCTGATGTCTAGCTTCAGATATGATTTTAAAAGCTTCTGTCAAACTATGAGGATTTCTCGTTATTATCATTGTCTTAGTTGGTTCTGGTAAATGATCTTTGAAAACTTTTAATGAAATTCTATTTATGTCTTCAATTGAGTAAAGATCTTCATTATGTGTCATTAGTCTATTTATTATTCTATTAGCAAATTTTTGAATTATATAGAAAAAATTTTCTATGGTACCGTTAAGTGTAACTGTCTTTAATTTGTCCATAAGTTCTACAACAGTTTCTTTTTCACCAAAATTCTTCTTTAGAGTATCTTTTACCTGTTCCCAAGTTTCTGTACTATGTTCACGATGTAAAGCTTCTCTACACTTTCCAACACATTTATTTTTTATATAATCTAAAAGAATATGTTTCAATGTTTCATCAAAGTTATTAAAAGCTGGTAAAATATTTTCAATTTGCTTAATAAAATCTGGTAATAAATTTGAATCCGTCCCGTCGAAGTCTTTTATGTGACCTATACACGTGATCATTAGGTTCATTTGTTGGACTGTGCTGTTATCCATTTTTTGTATTTTGTTTTTTTTTTTTTTTTTTTACTATTTAACAAAACTCAATATTAAACGTTTTTAATGTTTTTGAAAATTTTCAGGAAAGTATTTTTTTACACTTCTTATTTTTTAACACTTTTAACACACTATATTTTAATACTCAATTTTTAATACTTTTATCACGTATTCTAAAATATCTTAAAATACTATTCTTACGCATGAATACCATGTGATGTTGATGTCTATTGTTGGTCCATCCTTTTATTTGATGTAGCTGATTCTTTATTCAAATGTTGATGAATGTTTCTATTTTTGTGATGATTGATGCAAAATTTGGTCCAAGTGACGTCTTGGTAGCAGATAAACACAAATTTTTTGCTTTGGCTTGGCTTGATACAAAATCTGGTCCAAATGAAGATTAGGCAGCAAATAATGGATGTAGTGTACCACGGATCTTTATGTGTAAATTGTACAAACTGAATCCTTTTGCACCGCCTTGATTTAATAATGATGACCTTGGTTCCGTTTTCTTGTGAATTCTTAGCAGAACGAAAATTCACCAATTTGTTTTAAAATTTGCTTCTTCACAAATTGAAATTAATGATTTTTAATTCTTTCTTTTTAATTTTCTTTAATTAAAATTTAAAAATTTTTATTGGCTGATGTAATTTTCTTAGTACACCAGAAAAAAAAAGTTTGCCGACTGCGCCAGTGAAAAGTCGTGTTTTCAGTTAAAAATCTTTATTAAAACTAAAAACTATAAAATTTATTTGAAGTATTTTCAAAATCTTACTTTTACAAAAATTATTTTTACAAACAAAGTAAACGCAAAGTATTTTTAAGCAAAGTAGAAGTTACATTAAAATAATAATATTTATATTGATAGTGATAAAAATAATAGTAATGATAATGAAAGTGATAATAATAATAGTAGTGATAATAATAGTAATAGTAATAATGATAATGACAATGAATAGGGTAATGGATAGTAGATTGGAATGTTTAGGTATAGTTATGAACGTGACTATGTGACAATATGCAAAACACTTTTTAGAAATCAAAAATCGGTTAAGTAGTTTTTTCGTAATCGTGTACCGCGACTTTAAAACCATAGTTTTGAGAAAAAACGATTTAAATCGCACACAAATCGCACACAAAGCGCGCCCGAGCGCGCTGGTTCAATCAGTCATATTTTCCATAATATTTAGAGTTGAGTCATAAAACTTTAGGAATATACTCCCAAGACGTTATTTTGTCAACCTATGAAAAAAAAAAAATCGATTTTTTGAAAATTTTACATGATAGTCCGGGAGCCGGTGACAGTAAAACTGCACTTACACGGATTTTAAAAATTTTTATATCAATCGATAGTGTTTAGTCATAGGTACAATTTAAGCCTGGTGGATTTTAATTTAAAAAATGGCATTTTGTTCGAAATTTTTTTTAATTTAAGAAAAGTTTGGTGTGCCAACCGATATCCTGGCACAAAGGTTTGGCACACCGATTTTAAGAAAATAATTGCAAAGAAAATTTTTATTTTTTTTCAAATTTTGAGCTTTCACACTGAAGTATTTTCAAAGTAGAGCTATAAACGAGGAAATTAAAAAAAAAATTTCTTTGCATTTATTTTCTTTAAATCGGTGTGCCAGACCCTTGTGCCAGGATATCAGTTGGCACACCAAACTTTTCTTAAATTAAAAAAAATTTGCAACAAAATGGCATTTTTTAAATTAAAATCCGTATGAGTGCAAAATGCTTCTGCAAATGCAATTTTCAAAAATTGCTAATAAATGCTAGTGCCAGGATAATTCCTGGCACACCAGGCTTAAATTGTACCTATGACTAAACACTATCGATTAATATAAAAATTTTTAAAATCCGTGTAAGTGCAGTTTTACTGTCACCGGCTCACCGCCTATGAGAAGCCCCCCTTAAATAACCAGTAAATATAAAATTTAAATTGCTTTGAAATGCGATATGCTATATTATTAACTTATGAATCTGTCCGAATATGACAAAAGCTGCTATCGATCAGTTGTTGTGAAAATGAGTTATGTAGCTCAGGGTATTGTTCTCGGTGAGATCTTCAAGCTGGCAAAATCATATTTGCTCTAGGTCTTGTAGTTCATTAGAAAAACAACTTGAAAAACTGGATTTTGTGATTTTTTCATATCAATTAAAAATTTAAATTTGCTCCCCTGAAAAATTATGAAAACATGCAATAGCAGCTTTTGCCATCTTTGCACAGAAATATAGCTTTTAATGTAGCAAAATGTCATAAATGTCACAGCCATAGGCGTCATGTTATTTTTAAAAAACAAACCATGCTGCAAAAATAAAAACAGAAATAAAAGAACAGTCGTATTTGATGTATTGAATTACTCTATCACTTAAGAATTTTATGATATATAAAAGTTCAAAAAAAGACAAGTTAGATAAAAAAAAAAAATAAAATCTGATATGATGTTATAAGTGCTAGTCCTTGTCCTTGTTTTCTCCAAAACATTATAAAATTAAATTTTTTAGTATGTTCTACACTGGAACTTTATGATCCTGCCTTTGTAGGCGTGGGTAACAATTTACGATATTTCGGACAATATATATAATGATACCAATTATCTTATTTCCCTGTTTATTAAGTAAAATTCTTCCAGTCTGTATGGGTTTTTCCAAAGGCTTAAAAAAAAATAAATAAAATAAAAATAAATAAGTAAGCTTAAGTTCCGATGGTAAAGACAAGTACTTTTACCTTATGTGTCAATGACTATACATTAAAAAATGTCTCTAAAGACCAACTGTATATATAAAGGATGTAGTCTTGAAAATGAATTGATTTCTTAGCAAAAATGAAAGCGGATTTCCCTGATTTCATCATTCCTTTAAAAATCTGACGTTTTATGTGCCAAAAAGTTGACGCCATTTTGAAAAGCGCCCAAACTCGAACATAACCCAGCGAAATTTTACATGCAGGCAAAAATAAACTTTTTGTTTTTAATGATCTATGTATTGCAACGATTGTTTTGGTCTAGGGCTGAGGAAAGCTGCAGCGGTGTCCAGGGTCAGACTATCCAAAACTTTCAGTTTACAAAAATATTTATTTGCTGGAATTCCTTCAGCAGATATGTATATGGGTATCTTTTATTTTACAGTATAATAAAATATTGATGTTGTCGCATCGAACGCTTGGCTGTGACTGCCTACCTTCTGCTATTTCTGTCGTGCTTTTATAGTCGTTTAGGTGAGGTAAATATTTCACTTGAGGTGAATATATCACTTGAGGTGAATATTTCACTTGAGAAGCATATTTCACTTGAGGGGATTATTCATTTGAGGTGATTATTCACTTGAGGTGAGTATTTCACATGAGGTGAAAATTTCATTTGCGGTGAATATTTCAAGTGAGGTGAGTATTTCTGTTGAGGTGAATATTTGCCTAAGGTGAACATGTCAAATGAGGTGAATATACCAATGGACATAGATGGACATAGTATTTGTGGGGTCACTTGGGACGTTACAGAATGTATATAGCACACCTCTCCCCACGTGTTTTAAATAAAAAGTGCTTGCACCCAAAATGTTTTTTTCGGAATAACTCTATGATTAAACATATAAAGCTCTTTTTTCAAAGTGAACGGCACTTTTTCAAACCAGGGCCGAAAAACCCGTTTTTAAGCCCGGGGCTCTGTACTAAAACCAAAAAAAAATTGGATACAAAAAATTAGTATGTAGAAAATTGTCTGCTTATTTGTAGATTAAAAAACTGTAAGCTGGAAAATTCTAGGGAAAACGCGGGAGATATGGCACCCTTTTCGTTAAACTGCTATAAAACCAAAATCAAAAGAGATTTTTAAAAAATCTAAACACAAATTTATTCTTTTATTAATTTAAAACAAAAAAAATTACTTCAACTAGAATAAAAACTATTGCGAATATGATTTTTCTTCATTTTAAAAAAATGCTATAAAGTGCCAAATCACCCGACACTGCGGGTTAAATGGCACCATATCATGGGTGATTTGGCACCCCAAGTGGATTTTAAGTTTTTGTTGCCACAATTGTTGCATGTGTGCACAAATGATTTACATGTTTCATGTAACCACATACAGCACATTACGCATTGGATCCAATCGTCTTTTTTAGTGGTTTGTCCATATTCTTCACCGCATCCAACGCATTCATTTTCGCCTAAATTTTCAGGTCCATCAGATTCATCTTGAAATACAACATTTTCATCAGCTTCATCGGAAGAAGCATAGTTCTTTGGTTGTGTTTTTCTTTTCAAATTTTTTGTTTTCTGCTGGACGACATATTCGGGGACGTTAGAATCCTTTCCGTTTTTTCTTTCTCGTACTCGGTTTATAATTTTTCGATGTCGTTGGTACAAGCGCTATTTCATTTAAGACATGTTCAGGCTTTTCTAGCATATCCTAGTGAAAACCTCAAATTAATCAAATAAAAATGAAAACACAATCATTGAAGGTCCTACCTGCCTAAAATTCTGCGGCACTGTGGTACATTGAAGCACTTCAGCCATATTTTGTACTTGATTTTTCTCAATGCAATTCTGTAAAAAGGAGTGGTCTGGAATTTTATTTGGACTTTCCTCAATGATGAGCCCGTGTTATTACAGATGCTGGCTGTTGGACATTCACATCCAGAGTTCAGTCAAGTTTATGTTCAACAAAATATTGAAAAGAATATTTGTACTCCCAAATATCTTATAACATGCAAAGGGAGATATGGCCATATCTCCCTTTCGGTATATACCGAGTAAAAATGCCACGACTCGAACACACATGTTCACTCGCGCTTGTTTTCATCCGAAAACGAAATCACATTCAATTCTGTTTGTTTTGATATGTGCACCATAAAGCTGTATCAAATACTCACCGCTCTGCTGCCTCTCAAAGTATATGCAAAACAAAAGTAAGTCGTTTACATTTCCAAAATTTTTTTAAAATTCCCTCACAAAAGCTATTATTGCAAATACAGCTAAACGAACAACTTCTTCTTCAAAACTCACTTTAATTAATATCGATATCTTTATTTTTCTTCGAAATATCGTAACCTAAAAAATTTCAAAAAATGCACGAAAGACGCCATTGGCAACATTGGTTGATTTATATACAAAGTTATTAAAATGATTATGGTAAATTACAAGTGATAATAATTACTTTTTACAGAAGCATTCTAGTCATTCATAGTCATTTTTAACAACTTTTTATTTAAATCAACCAATTTTGCCAATGGCATCTTACGTGCATTTTTTGAACTTTTTATAGGTTACGATATTTCAGAGAAAAATAAAGGTATCGATATAAATTAATGTGAGTTTTGAAGAAAAAGAAAATTTCAAGACCAGATTCGGATTAAGCATCAAAAAATACATTAGAACTGACTATTTTTGTTTCTATATATTTATTATTTATCAACTAATTTAAGCACAAATGAGTTTAATAAATTTTTGATGAACAATCCAAAATTGAATTGAATTATGGTCAAATGGTTATTTTTGATAAACAATCACATTATTACTTGATATCAAGAAAATTATGGCCACGCTGAAAATCGCATCCAAAATTGATTGGTTTGGGATTGTTTTCAGCTCAAAATTCTCTCCGTGTATATACGCTTCCAAAAAAGCTCAGCTATAATTGTGCTCTAGCATGACTCCTTTAAAGACAGTATACATTGGTCTTCATGTATAGTATATGATCCAACTGGAGGTAAATCGCTTTTATAGAAGTTTTTGTTGTTGTTTTTTTTTTTTGGCATTTAGTAATTTGCTAATAAATACGCATTCATACATACATATTTTAGTATAAATATGCGTATCAATGACCAAAATAAACTTTATGAAATATATCTGTCAATAAATCGCTTGGCACTTTTATAAGTTTTTGTTACATTTTTGTAGTTTTGTATCTCGTTTTTTTTTTTTTGGCTTATTCTCATTCTCAATTGAATTATTAACGAAAGTTTTTTAAACAAATTTGGCAAAAAAAAAGTTCAAACAAACTCACACAAACATTTTTGATTTATGAAAAAAGTTTTCTTATATGTATGAGTATCCAATGTGTAGAGGAGGTGTGTGCGTGTACCTAATTTCTGTAACAAAATGAATCAGAAAAAGTGCAAAATAAATTTAATCAAATATGGAAGTTGGTCAAATTTGTATTTTTTATCGTTCTTCGAATTGAATATGATTTAAGGTTCTTTAAAATATATGGAAACTAAATATTTTATTAAATAGAAAAATCAGTAGGGTATCATCTAACCCAAATTTGCATGTAATTAATGAGAAATAAGCAGAAATGACTGTCAGATTCGAGCAGATGGTTCGAAGAAAAAGAGTACAGAAATAAACAGAAGGGACAACAAGTACAAGGCGTACAGTCTATTGCGAATTCTCCGTGTGTAGCGTTAAGCAAAACAAATAATTTTATCTAAAACAGGCCCAGAAGTAAACAGAAGCAACTTAAGGAAGCGACGAGAAGGTTCGCTTATACAACGAGATACGTTGCTGACCAAGCAGGTTCGTGAATCTGTTGTGCGAACCATCGAGAAAGTTCCATGGGTAAAAACGTAAATGCAAAGATATGTAGTCTCTGTTTAATTTCAAATCTGTTAAGTACGTACAAATAAGCTGGTTACTTTACGGTATAAAAAATCCCTCTTGCATAGGGAATCGGTGCCATGATGCTTAATGGCACTATTACATTGGTGTAAATGAAACTGCCAGGAAGCTCTTCACCGACAGCAATTAGTAAGCAGTCTTTATTATTGCATATTTTGCAAAATAAAAAAAGGAACTGAAAAAAAAAAACTACACATAGTGTTGAAATAAAAACTGTAAGTACGGGGGAAAAAACGTGGCAAAATTGTAAGAAATTTTGCAATTTCAGCAAAATCGTAGCAAATGCGGTCTTACGCAAATGCGCACTAAAAAGGCAGTTAACATGAAAGTCGAATATGAAGCCAGAATGAAGATCGACCAAAGAAAAGAAACGCACAGCAGCAGGAGAGTTGAAAAGCGGCAATGGCAACCCACAAATGAAATGAAATAAAAAGCTCATAATTGCAAAAGCGTGAGATATTTTTCAAATGGGGAAATTATGAAAACTGTATGCGGAATGTAATTTGAAATGTTATTAGTTCCTGATGGCTGCAGAGCGAAATGGCGAATGTTGTTGCAGTAAAAGTGAAAAACTAACTATGCAGTAGTAATAAAAGTAGTAGGGGTGAGCAGTAGGTGTCAGAGTAGTGACGCGTGCGAGCTGCCATTGCAACTGCTGCTGCTGCTGCAATACTGCAGTGCAAAAACTTTCAAGGGAATTAGTTTTGGTTTTTACAGCATTGCACAGCAAAAGTTTTAACCACAAAGTTGTTAAAAATGTATGTAAAATAGAATAGTACAAAAATGTAGTAGAAAAGTAGTTAGCATGCAAAATTGGTTTCATAGTTTTCTGAGTGTGGAGTACACATATAAAGTGCATCAGAGTCTGAATGAAATGAATGTGCAAATAAAGGATGAGGTTCTCTATTTTCATATTACGTTGGGCAACGATGATTGTTGTGGTGATTAAATAACGCTCGAATTACAACTCTGCATATACATAAAACTGCAGTAAATGGCATTTGAATACGTTTTATCTTAAATTAAGTTAACATTTTTATCTAATCGGTTGGTTAATTTTAGTTGGAAGGGCATATTTTTGGCACATTTCATGCAAACATGCACATTTTTTTTGGATAAACTAAGTGCGATTTTATTGAAAATGTTACGAGTCCTGTATAAAATATTCGTAATTGTTTGGTAAGGTGGATTACAAAACAAAAAATATTTGTAGCAATTGCTTGAAATTGGAGGCAAAACGGAAAATATATAGTTAGCGAAATATTTTGAGTTGTGACATTATTGTCGAAATCTTCATAATTTTATTTTAATGAAGGACTTTGATTGTGATATTTTTCATTCTCATCAGAGTAGTCAACAAAAAATTACTATTGACGCACGCAAAATGACAATTTTTGAGGTTGGATTCAGACTGTACAAGGTTTTATATATTTTTTCCTTTTTTTTTTTTGCACGTAGTACATACACGTACTACTCTTTCTATTCAAATTGAAAGGTCTTGTACAATGCTTCCTTCAGAAGTTATGGCTGATTTAAGAAGTTACTAGGATTTCATGATGTCATCTTAAAATTCCCATTTCTTTTACAAATCATCGTACTACACCTTTCAAGACCTAGTTTTGAAAGAAAAGTACTACGTGATGAATTAGTTAAAAAAAATGTTACAGTCTGCGTCAAACCTCAAAAATAGCCATATTTTATGTGTTTAACCTCAAATATCTTGAAATTCTAAGGCGATGCGCCAATTTTGATCTTGTATTCGGATTCTACATATGTATAAAACTACTTCGGAGATAAAACTCAGCTGCACGAATAATAAACTTTGTCCTTATGTCCTACGATTTGATCACAATTAACTGAGTTATATCAGCGAACGATGAAATTAGTGCACAAATTAACTCAAATAACTTTTAAACTAGTTGACATTAAAACAGCAGATATAAATTTTTTAACAGAAATCTCATTCATGTTTACTTTTATTACAAATACATTAAACATTATTGGTTTTTTATGAATCAATTGATTTTTTCTGAAACACTTCCCATTAAAATTTTAATCGTATCTTCTTGAAAAATGTTTGGTGTTTTCAGCAACCTGTTTTGTGTTCTTCATTATCCTTTTTACCAGAGCCCAATATCTTTCGGTGGGTCTGATCTCCGGGCAGTTAAGAGGATTTGCATATCTAGGCACAAAATCTACATTGTTCTTTCATATTATTCAACTGCAGATTTGCTGCAATGGCATAAAGTCAAATCTGGCCAAAAAAAAAGTTGAAACCTCATGCTGTCTAATAAATGGTAAAAGACGTTTTTGCAAGCACTGCTGGATGTATATTTCGACGTTAATCGTCCCAGTTGAAACAAATGAACTACTTCGCCTTCAGCAGCTGCAGATTGCCTGCCATACCAAAAACTTCTTTGGAAACTTCGTCTTCTTTTGGGTCTTTAACTCTTCTTGAACATTTCTTCTATGATCTGCAACATAAAAATCGATACCTAGAAGCTGCGAAGCCACCAAGTACGTATGCCTCATCGTTCATAATGCAATAGTCAAATTTTTTAATGAATTCTCGGCAAAGTATTTTGGCTTACTTTTTTACCTCTACGTTCTTTATAGAATTTCTGCCCGAAACTTTCTGGACTTTAAATGACTTATGTCCTTCCTCCTTTTTAACTTTACTGACAAAGGCCTCAGAGCATTGGACTTTCTCAGCTACTTTTCTTCTCGATACATTGGGATTTTCTTAAGAAGAGCTATTACCTTCTTGGCAGCATAAGGATTATCAAAACCTTTCTTATTTCCACTTCCTTGCTTTCTACTAACGGTCAGACGTTCCTTATAGGTTTTAATAATACGCGAAACGGTATTCCGCGAAACCTTAGCTTTTCTAGCAATTGCTTTGAAAGTCCAATTTGGATTTTCGTTAAATATTTTGCAAATTTTTTCACGCACTTCTATTTCGCAGCTCATGGTGAAGCCATAAATCAACGAATGAGTAAAAAAGTGGCATGAAGATTTGAACGTAATTACCAAAGGCAACTTGATTACAGTTTTTTTTTTTTTAATTTTTTGAATTTTTTGAATTTGAACAATTAACAAGTAATAATGTGTGCACTAATTTCATCGTGCGCAAGCCTTAATTTTTAAAAATTACTCATACTTATCACTGCCATACAAAACATTTTCTTTTCATGTATTTTATTTACAAAAAACCGTTTTTTTATACCCTACACCCAACCCAGGGTATATTCACTTTGTCCTTCCGTTTGTAACGCAGAGAAGGAGGCGTGGCAGATATAGAAAAGTGTATATGTTCTTGATCAGCATCACCATGTCCGTCTTTCTGGCTGGCTGGCTGGGTGGCTGGCTGGCTGTGTGTTGAAATACACTTTTTGGGAAAACTGAGCAAGATAATTCAATGAAATTTGGTACACTGCCTCTGTCGTCAAAGATAGCTCGGGGGATTGAAAATGAGCTAAATCGGTCAAAGAACACGCCTACCGACCATACAAAAAATATATTCAAAATGCAATTTTAGGAGTATTTTTCACGACAATGCAACCAAAATCCGTATAAATACTAAAATCCCATACAAGCAAAAGCTTCAAAACGCTATACTGAAAGCGTTTTTTGAGATATTCAAACCAAATTCAACTCAGACACTTAGAATCATAAATGAAAGCTCTCAACAAAAATTGGGTGAAATCGGACAAGGGGGCGTGGCATCTCCCATATAAGCAAAAGTTTCAAAATGCTATACTGAAAGAGTTTTTTGAGATATTCCAACAAAACTTCATTCAATTATTAAAGACTATAAATGCTTTAAGCTAAAACTAGACGAACGCGGACAAGAGGGCGTGGCATCTCCTTTATAAGCAAAAGCTTCAAAACGCTATACTGAAAACGTTTTTCACTCAGACACTAAAAACTATAAATCCAAACTCTGGACAAAAACTGGGTGAACTCGGACAAGAAAGCGTAGCACCTCCCATATGAGCAAAATTTTAAAAATACTGCAGTGTAGGGTATTTAATGTTTGGCCAGTCCAAATTTTACACCCTTACTAGTTTTGGTTTTCGTTTCCACTTTTTTTCCCAAGGCCATGTGCTAATGGGCAATAATTCTGAAATCAACTTGGTTTTAGAGGCTTGCAAATAGTTTGGAAAATTTATGTTTATACATTTTTGCTGTTCTCGAGCCAAGTATGTATACGAAACTCTTTACTTACATTTTCTTACAGTATGGTATAACAAGTCAAAAACACAGACATATTCCCAGGGAAGTCATTTCGAGTATTCTGAATACACAAAAAGCCTGCTATTAAACTAGTTTTTTAAAACAAAATTGTCTTTTATTTAAATCAGCCTAAAATACATACACCCCCATACATCAAAAGTGAAAAGTCACAATAATAATTTTGAAGTATTGTTTTCCAGTTTATCCATACGTTTGTACGTATCATCATAAATTCAATATTTTATGATGGCACATCCAGGTTTGTGTTTTTTTTTTTCGTTTTCCACCAAACGTTGTGCATCCATCCACATGAGCTGGCGGTCGGTCACTCTGAATTGAATGTTTCTGCTGCTCTTTTATCATCCAATAGTTGGATTTTATTAGTTTTTGCGGTTGAATTCGATTAAAATGCAATCAGAGCGCTTGCCGCATTTTGCGGTACGCATGACGCATTAACCACGACGACAACGATGATGATGATGATGACGATGACGACTCCAAGTTGCACGATTATTGAAAGCGCGCGTTGGCGGCGCACAAAATCATTTCTGGCACGTCAAAGAATCGGCAATGAAACATCCACGAGTCGAGAGTTTGTTGTGTTATTATTGTGGTCCAATTATTGCGCAAAACTTGACTCAAATGAAATATTGCGCGTCTGCTACCGCCGCCATTGTGTTTCAATTAAAAGTTTGAGCGGCGACAAAAAGGAAAAAATGCCATAAATATTAGAAAATGTTATATATTTTGATTTGCATTCACTTAAGTTCTTAAATTTGAGAATAAAATCTTTTGTTCACTAAATTATATGTATATATATTTGTACATGGGTATCATTAACTAATGAACTTCTTACAACTTATTTACAAGTGCACTTAATCTATTTTGTTAGTCTTCAAGTTGTCGTCGAATTGATTTTCATGGAAAATCTTTACATCTTTAAAGTACATATTGGGCACAAAGAAGTCATATTCATCGATATCGCGATCAAATGGATAACCGAATGGTTTCTTATCAACGTGACGTGTGCCGGAACCAATACCACAGGTGGACATACTGTCATAGTTCGAACCTTGTTTCCAGTCAGCGTCAAATTCTGAAACGATGAAGAACATTTGCATGGGCATGCCACTGGTCCAGCCATGGGGCAACATCAAGCGTCCGGGAAAACTGCAATGTAGTTCACTATAGAAGAGAGGTAATTCATATGTACCTTCGCTAGCCATCATAACAAATTTGTAGAGTTCAGTGTAGGTCATACGATCCTCACCAGTCCAGAAAAGCTCACGGTCTAAACGTTTGACAGTATTTTGACCTTCCACTAAAGTTTCTTCGAATGCATCAAACTGGATAAAGTTTTGACGATTATCACGTAATTTGATGGTGCGTCCGAATTCATCATATTTGGGACCTAAGAACGCGCGAATGACAACCTTCTGTTGTTTGTCTGATTCAATGGTATATTCCATTAAAAATGCCTTATGATTGAGGCGCGCTTGACGTGCCAACAAAGTCTTATCCCAATCAAATTTACCATCGACGAAAGTCATTTTATCGTTTAACAAATTGGTGACATCAAAGTCAACCAAATCGAAGAAAGTTACCAATTTCTCTACTTTGACTTCCTTGACCGTGACGCCTGGCAGCAGCAACTCTTCGCGTGTGTATGGCTTCATGTGATATTTGAAACGATGGAAAACATCGGCAATTTTCTTGTGGAACATATAGAATAGTGGATCACGCATCATGGTCTCGAAATTCAAAAATACATTGGGTAAAACATCCTGGTCATTGTAGTCGACATTGCCAAAATACATGTGCGAGAGCAAATACCAGTAGGTGAAGAATTGCTTGTCGAATTGATCGATGTTGCCTTGCATGAAGTTGCCAATATATTCAATGGTTTCTGGCTTACGCATGTCAATCATAGTGCCATCAGCTGTCCGATAGTAGCCCATATCAATGATATCGTAGATGCGTTTTGTGAAACTCTTAATTTGCGTAAGGAGATCAAAGTTTCCATAGGATTGCACCTCCCAGTAGTTTTTACGTGAGCTATAGCCAACGCCATTGTATGCAATCAACTGTGGATCGTAGCCCTCTTCGATTGTATGTGTCCAGGAGAATTGTGGAATATTACCAATGCCATTCGAAAGGCGTTCCAGATAATAACGCGCCAAAAGCTGTTGCACATTGTACAACCAGTATTCGCCACGACGATCCTTGTCCAAACTGAACGTTTTGCCGTCCAAGAAAAAAGCATAGTCCATATTCAAATAGTACCAATAAGCATTCCAGCCCAAATCTTCGGTGAAGTATGAGAGTTTCGTATGATCGTTGAAAATTTCAATGTCGCGTGTATAATCGACGGGCATATAAAACATTTTAGTAGTTTTAATTATTTCTTGCCATTTGGCATCCTTAAAGTACTCATCTGCATTTTCGCGCATGAAAAATTTATCTTCCACATGCCAATCATCTTTTCCAAGACCCATAATTTTCCACCATTGCCATACCTTCCAGTCATTTGTGTGATAAGTGTCATCCCGCTCCGTCTTAACATCCTTGTTGCTGTTATAGACATTTTGATAATCCTTCTTGTACGTGTTGAGCTTACTCCAGACATCATAGTCGAATTTCTCAGCTTCATAAATGAATTTGCTATTGAAGAAATTTTGTGGAAAGATTTCATAGATTGCAGGCAACATCAAACCAACAAAGTCATCGCGATGTATCACAGTCAATGTCAGCGCATAGACGAACATGCCCTCGTTAACATGTATGCGTGCCCAACACACGTTACGTACGAAAGTGTCCCAGTCCTTAGCGTTGTAGAAAAAGTTAAATAGTCCCCAGGCTTGTGTGTGATGGGACTTGACGAGTGCACCGAAAAATTCACCCTTTGGCAGGAGAGTGCTCATTTTCCAAGACTCCCAAAACTTTTCCATGTGTGTATCGTATTCCTAAAGGAGAAAAGAGTCAGAGTTTCTCGAATCTAAATAAATGCTTACAACTTACAGTGTAAAACAGTTTGTCCACAATAAATTTATCACCAAGTTTAATCCATTCCTCGAACATTAATGGATCCTCAACGCGATGAACAATTTCGAAAAGGAACTTTTGCCTCTGCAAATATTCCTTATCAGCGATTTTAACACTTTCATGCCATGCAGCGACAAAGCTCACAAGAGCCAAAAGTACCAGAATAGACACTTTCATGTTGACGACTGTTTGACTTACACTGCCTTGGATTACTACCCAAAGACTGTTGTTCAATGACTGAAAAACTTGAGCTTTTATACAATTTGCACATCAAAATCATTTAATGTACAAACAGTTTATTATTTTGTGCAAAATATTTGTTTGCAAGAAAGAATGACCCCATTGATGCCCCCGCGCAGTGATTGCAATTCAAGGGCTTGTTGTATGCTGATAGAGTACCCTTTACGTAAGCTGCACTTGTAGATAACGTTGTGTTTTATTAACAAAAAAGAAATTAAACAAAATTTTATTAAGAATTATAGTCGTTATACGAGTAATGATTACACTACAATGCAAGATTTTGTCATTAGACATTGAAAAGTTATTTCTGAACTAGTCTCCCGCTGAAACCAATTCAGGGCTTAGAGTTTCTGTATCACGTCTATTTTTTGATATATTCTTACCTAAAGTGTAAAATAACACCGTTTTTAGACAATTTTTTTTTATTATTTTTTTTTTAAATTCTCAAATATCTTTTTATTTTATAAAGGTATCGGCTTTTCAAATTTCAACAAAGATTTAAAGCCCAATTTACGATATTTTGCAGAAATAATAGACGTCGATATAATTGAATGACCAATTTCGAAAAAGTCACATCTCCGAATTTCAAAAGTTTTCAGGAATCGAAAAAAAACTGATTATTTTCTAAAGTAGAATAATATTTAAAAAATTTATTTTTGAGTTAAATTCTAGAGCCAATTATTATCAATCGGAAATTTCAAAAATATTTTGATACTTAGTAACATTCTACTTATATATGGAAATGTTTTCAAGAGATGTGAACTTTTCGAAATTGATTGTGTTGATTACAAAAAATTTAAAAGTAAAAACCATATAAGTTTGCCGAAACTTTTATTTAAGGTGTCTTAAATGAAAATAATAACTTAATTTAAAGATAACACAGGTTTACAAAATAAAAAAATGTCATGGCGTTTTGACCAGACTATGTGTTTCCTAGGGACTTTGACTTCCTGAATCCAAATCCGGGGTCCGTTTTTTTCCAGAACGTCTGAGAAAAAAGATTTCAAGGTCATATGGAGGTCAAAATGGTCATGTGTCGTTTAGTGATAAATTCGCTACAATTCTGAAACTAATTTTTCATCATTGAGTTCTTTGTCCTTAAAAAGAATATGTGATCAAAAAGGGTATCTCGGGCCTAGTTTCGGAGATGTGGCCATCGGAAGATCCGGATATATTTTCTATGAAAACCGCTATAAGTTGGGAACCACTGGATGGATTTGAAAAATATTGGTGTCATATGAAAGGTATTTTGTTGCTGTTGTTTTTGGTTTTGTTGATGTATTTGTTGTTGTAATTGAAAAATTTCACGAAATTTCAAAAAGGTCATATCTCCAAAACTATGAATCCAATTGAAAATATTTTTAGAGGTTGTCAAATTACCTTTCATATGACTCCAATTTTTTTCAAATCCATCCAGGGGTTCCCAACTTATAGCGGTTTTCATAGAAAATATATCCGGATCTTCCGATGGCCACATCTCCGAAACTAGGCCCGAGATACCCTTTTTGATCACATATTCTTTTTAAGGACAAGGAACTCAATGATGAAAAATTAGTTTCAGAATTGTAGCGAATTTATCACTAAACGACACATGACCATTTTGACCTCCATATGACCTTGAAATCTTTTTTCTCAGACGTTCTGGAAAAAAACGGACCCCGGATTTGGATTCAGGAAGTCAAAGTCTCTAGGAAACACATAGTCTGGTCAAAACGCCATGACATTTTTTTATTTTGTAAACCTGTGTAATTAATAGAAATTCTTTTAAAAGTATGGTGCAAAAAGCATCCACAATTACAATCGAACAGTCGCACAGTGCTGCGATAGTAGGCATTTGCGTAAATATTTTTTTCGGGTTCAGTTGTCAAAATTGGCCTTGTCTTGTTATATAACCTCAAAAAAGTAAAAAACCGTGTTTATTATCTCAAAAACCTGACGTGATAGAGCAATTTTGAGCCCGATTTTGATTTTAGCGGGAGAAATTACCTCGGAAACAACCAAAATTTTCAAAATTTTTCAGGGTGGTGTTATTAGTAAATTTAGTTATTTAATGTCTAATAAGTGTTATTAAACCTAAAACCTTAAATATTTTAACTTTCAATGGCAAAAAGTTTTTAACTTTTTAGGTTTTCTATATTAATTAGGCGACATTTTTGTAGAAGTCAATTTAAATTCACCTTAAGCTTTTTAAAGGGTATGATGGTCAAATGCAATAATAGAAAACAGATGTTGAATAAATTAAATGATTTTGCTATCAGCAATGAGTGGAAAGGTTAATTTTTATTGCTTGGACTTACAATTTTATTATATTTTATTCTAGAAAAAGTTTGCGAAAAACATGTTTGTTTTCGCACATCTGTTGATGAAAAATCGACATTATTGCTGATAACGATCTTGTTTTGCATTTTGTTAGTTTTGTTGATGTTATTCAATTTTCTAGATTTTTCCATTAAAACTTTTATTTTAAAAAATATTGCAGTGATACCTTGTATGTAGTATCTGACAGGAACTCATCCATTCTGTATCAAGTCGCACTGTAAATCATTATACGTAAAGAAACTTTTGCCGGAAAAAAATTATTAAACTTACTATGGAGCCAAAACTTTCGCTGTTAGAAATGTTTTCAGTGATCTGTATACCCTAGTACATCCGATATTCCGTATAAAGTTTAAAGTTCGAAAATGTGTTGCAGATAAAAATCGCACGTAGCAATATTGCAACTCATGTGAAGTTGGCTCCGTGATTTTCGAAAACCGAAAATTTTTTTAGAGTTCTGGGTCCGTTGGGAATAGTTCTGGAGTTCTTTCACAAAATTTGAAATAGTTCTGCGAAATTGGACCAAAAATCAGAAGTGGACCGTTTTTGCTCAACGCCATGGTTTTCACGTAGAGGAGTTCTGATAACATTTTTGAGCTCATAGGAAAGAGCGTTGGAGTTCTTTATTACTTTTTTTTTTTTGGGTGAAGAAATTTTTTCTGTAAGTTTTTAACAAAAAAAAAATTTTGATATCAGATCTGGATAGTGTTCGAAAAGTTGTAAATAAAATCCTAGTAGAATTTTTCCGAAATATTTGTACTTTTCATTTTAATCGAAAAATCAAAAAAATTTCGGTTTTTTCCAAGTATCCGAAAATGAAAATTTTGTTGTAGAGGAGTTCTGATCGGAGTTCGAGGTTGCGCTCGAAGAGTTCTAAAGAAAATATCAAGTAAAATTTTTGCAAAATATTTGTACTTTTCATTTTAATCGAAAAATTAGAAAAAATTTTCGGTCCTTAACTAAGTATCCGAAAAAAATTATTTGTAGAGGAGTTCTGATTAGAGTTCCGGATTGGGCTCAAAGAGTTCTAAAGAAAATCCTCGTGACATTTTTCCGAAATATTTGTACTTTTCATTTTAATCGAAAAATTAGAAAAAATTTTCGGTCTTTAACTAAGTACCCGAAAAAGATTCTTCGTAGAGGAGTTTTCGGATACTTAGGAAAAAACCGAAATTTTTTGGATTTTTCGATTAAAATGAAAAGTTCAAATAGTTCGGAAGAATTTTACTTAATATTTTCTTTAGAACTCTTCGAGCGCAACCTAGAACACCGATCAGAATTCCCCTACAACAAAATTTTCATTTTCGGATACTTGGAAAAAAACCGAAATTTTTTTGATTTTTCGATTAAAATTGAAAAGTACAAATAGTTTGGAAAAATTTTACTTGATATTTTCTTTAGAACTCTTCGAGCGCAATCTAGAACACCGATCAGAATTCCTTTACAACAAAATTTTCATTTATGGATACTTGGAAAGAAACCGAAATTTTTTTGATTTTTCGATTAAAATTGAAAAGTACAAATAGTTCGGAAAAATTCTACTAGGATTTTATTTACAACTCTTCGAACGCTATCCAGGTCTGCAATGAAAACTTTTTTTTGTTAAAAACTTATTTAAAAGAATTTTTTCAGAAAAAATTTCTTCACCAAAAAAAAAAAAAAAAAAAAAATCAAAAAAAAAAAGTATAAAGAACTCCAAAACTCTTTCCTATGAGCCCAAAAATGTTATCAGAACTCCTCTACGTGAAAAACATGGCGCTGAGCAAACACGGTCCTACTCTGTTTTTGGTCCAATTTCGCAGAACTATTTCGAATTTTGTGAAAGAACTCCAGAACTATTCCCAACGGACCCAGAGCTCTAAAACAATTTTCGGTTTTCGAAAATCACGGAGCCAACTTCATATGAGTAATATTGCAATATCACTGAAGTCAGACTACTCCATTATCTCTAGATAAATAAAATAAAATTCAACTACAGAAACTTAATGAAAAGAGATGTAAGATATCTGTTACATTTTGAATTGATTAACCGTTCCCTGCTGGAAATTGCAAGATGTTGTTCTTACAATCCAATGAAAGACATTAGCTTGGAGAAAACATGAAAACAACAATAACAGCAGGGATAAGACAGTCAAAAGCAAAACGGAAAAAAAAGTCGAGAAAACAAAAACACTGTAAGAACTAAAAACTAAAAGAGAAAAAATGTATTTATTTTTTTTATCGATACTGCATTTGACAGACCATTTATCATTCCACTAATTGTGTATCATTAAAGAGGTAGGAGGACAGACCGACAGACAGACAGACATACGTACAAACGAATGAACTATGCTGATATTAATCCATAGAATACACAAGACACCGACGATTACTGAAAGAAATTTTTTAAATTAAAAAGAGCGTTTTCTTCAGAGAAAGTACAAGTTCCAGTAACATTTTCTTCAACTCCCACAACAACAACAAAAAATCATTGCAAGAACAATGCATCGGGTTGATTCTCTGGAGGCAACACAGACTTTGTCTCAAATTAAAGTCAGTAAGTTGAGTAGTAGAAGTCGGTGGTTACTTACTGATGGTGTGGTGGTCATGTTACAACGAAGACAAACCAGAAGACCACTGTGCTTATGATGATGACATTGCCACGAATGATAATGATGATGGGGCAAAAATCTTTGTGAATGCTTTAACCCCCTCGCCCCACCACTCGTACATAGCCAACTCACTAATGAGTACTGTCATCTTGCTGCTGGTGATGGTAATGTTCATGCTACTTTCTGATGATGATACTGATGACCACCTCAAGGAATGGGTGAAGTAAAAAAATAAAAATTAACTAAGCGAATGGAATGCGAATATCAAATATAAAGAGAGTACTCCAGTTTACTGTCCAAAAAGTAAAATTTTTGAGTTATGAGCGAACTTGTATATGTTTTTCACTCAAAGTTAAACCTTTTCTAAATCAAGTTAACCCTGTCTTAATATAAATCAACCCTTTTGCAAATCAATATAAACCTTTCTCAAGTTAAATTAATCCTTTTCTAAATCAACTCTAACATTTCCTTACACAAATTAAGTTCACCAATGGAATCAATCTCAGATTTTAATGAAAACAAGTTTAATCAGATCTGTAAAAGGTTAATTTGATTTGAAAAAGAATCAATATGATCTGTTAAAAGCTTAATTTCTACGAAAAAGTTCAATTCAAATTGTGAATATGTTGTTTTGATTTGTAAAAAGTTTAATTTTCCTTGGGAAAAGATCAATCAATATTATGTGGAAAAGGTTTAACTGGGGAGTAGAAAACCTTCAACTTTTTTCAATGTTTATGGGATTAGTTTTGGTGTCAGATCATTGTCAGCTGTTTTGATAACTTACATGAAATTTCAGTCCTTAAATGATATTCTCAAGGCTATAGAGACATGGCTCTGTTTTGATTAACTCAACAAATTAAATTTATTCTAAAAATTTTTATCTGTGTTGGGGTTTCACTATCGCCTTTGGTCCTGCGTATCTGCAAATGTATTATGTTAAATTTTGGATTTAATAATTTTGATCTATGTTTGGCAGCGAGGTAATTTTAATGAAAAAATTCAAAAATATTTGATCGATGCAAGTGTTTACTGTGTTAATTTTGATACGAAACATTCAAAGAATAAAACTTTGGAAATCTTTTGAGTGCAGCTCTCTTGTATTTGTTAGTAGTATCTGTATAATATATAATAATAACTTTTAAGTACACTCTAGTATAATTTCCTTGGGAAGTAACACAGTAAAACAATATTAATACATAGAACATGTCCAACATGACGTTTTCACATTATTGAAGATCATGTGTGGGACCATGAGAACAACCATGGAATTATGAACGAAATACTAAAAGCTGCAATGTCAACGTGCCAATGACAACTAAATTCAATAACAACAAAGAGCATAAATTCAATAACCTTCCGTGACTATGGCAAAGCACCACTCCGTAGTTAATGCCTTACACAACTTAACTTCCCCCAACACCCTACACCCAACACAACCTGACATGGTAAACTATTAACTAATGATTATCTACGCTTTGGGTGCTGGGTGCTGATGATGACGACACTAGTGAAAGCTAAAGATGCATCATAATTAAAGGGATTTTTATGCTGATTAATTGAAACTTTGAGAAATGAAGCGCATGAAATACGCTTATCATCGATGGGATTGATCTCAATTTAATCATTTATTAGGTTTCTTTGCTATTTTGTTGTTGTTATTGTTATCTATGGGTGATAACATTTCAATTGATTTAATTTAACCAGTCGTAATTTAGTTAACAAAATTATTAATTTAATGAGTAAAGAACAGTTATTCTCTTTTTGAAGCGCAAAATTTATTTGAAGGGAAAAAGATGTGCGAAACCATCCAACTAAAGATATTGAAATCAAATTTTGGCTATACGTAGGAAAAAAGGTCGCCACCATACCAGGAGGTAACCTAATGTGGGAAAAAAATGTCGAGAAATCTTGCTCGAATATTTCCAGTTATTTGAACTACACTCACGGTCAAAAAAAAAACGACAAGGATTTTTAGCTAGCCTTATTTTATGTTTGTCAATATGTATTGTAGTATGCCTAATAAGCAAAAATTGCTGTCAAATAATGCATTTACTTTACTTAAAACAACGATATTTGAAAAAGGGTTTTAACCGAAAACCAAGAAATTGATATACATAATTGCATATAAGCAGAAAAATTTAAGGAATGTGGATATATTGCATAAAATTTGATATGGTAAGTCTTCCGTATGACAATTTTGAAGATTTTTTTTGGAAACAGTGAGCTTATTGCGTCGCACTGGAAGTGGCCGTCCAAGAAAAACAACTGATAGGGAAGACAGAGGTGTAGTAAAAATAGCCCTGCGCGATCGGCTTAAAACTGATCCCAAAATTGCTGCGGAGGTGAAAGATAACCAAAATATGGAACTAGCACCTCAATTGTACACCGCCGCTTGAGATAAAACAACTTTTTTGCCCGCTGTCCTGCCAAAAAACCGATTCTCACACACAAAATGTGGTCTTCCGAATTAAACTGGCGTAAAGGAAAAAAGAATTGGGTGTATAACGATTGAGCTTAAGTCATATTTTCTGATGAGGGCCAAACAAATCTCATGTGTACAAAGCACTCCATATGTGATGGTCTGGGGGCAATGACATGCTAATGGGTTGGATATATTCCACTTTTGGAAGATTATATTAACTCCGCAGTTTATATTGACATCATTAAAATCCTATTTACCTATCATCGATCGACTAAGCGAGCTCTTACTTAGAAAGTCATATTTCAAGATAATTCTGCACCTTGTCCTCTTTAGAAATCGCTAGACGTCCCATTCACCATTATGTTTTGCTTTATTTTTTCGATAAATCTACAAGAACGAGCTATTTATTTTTGCGTTAGCAAAGAAATATAATGACCTTTTGGGAAGTGAGTCAAGCAAATAGCCGGGCAGAAGCCTCAACCTCATTCCAATTGAGAATGCTTAGGCCATTTTAAAACGTAAAAACAAAATATAATTAATAATATTACACTAAATAATGTTAAGCTTAATAAAATTAAACTAAGATATATCAAAAACCGTATGAGATACAGCAATTCTAAGGCCAGATTCGGATTCAACATTGCAAAATACATTAAATATAATTATTTTTGTACTTGTTTGTTTTTTTTTTTTGCTTCATTTTTATTATTTTATATGGGATATTAGTAGAGTTCTAATGGAGTTAAAAACACTGTATACGTAGGACTTCTACAAGACCGCATGAAATTTAATTATTAAAAGTGGAATGCTTAGCTTAAAATATAAATAAAAAAGTTTACCTATTAAAAAGTTGTGATCTTTTTTGTAGTGCGGTCATTTGGTAGATTTACCTGGAAAGTTTTTCGAAGTTTTTTAAACTGATTTTTTCTTTTAAATTGTGATAATACGTGAACGGAGCGTCGCAGAAATAAAACAAAAATACCAGCTTATAGGGAATTGTTTGTTCTACAAACAGCATTCCGTTTTTATTTTTGTACGACTTAAAGTTTAGGAGATATCTTTTGACAAATTTAAAATTTAGAATAAAACTGTTTTTGCAAAATATTCCGAAACGATATGCCGCAGAAAAAATTGTTTTCTTGGATTTTGCAGAACATGTTATTCTCTATGAATGTCTTTACCAACACTTTTTCCGTCCGACTTACCGTTCATGAGATATCGCGATTTGAAAATGAACATAGTTTTATGAAAAGTTAAACGCAGTAGGCCTCTTCGTTTTGCCTTTTTGGACAAAACACCATAGTCGGTGTTGGAAACAACTTCAATTACGAAGAAATTAACTAGAATTTTTCTCTAGAAGTACCCATTACAGAGATAAAAATAGTAATTTCAAATGTGTTTTACGATTAGTGGAGTGCCTGAGACTTTTAACCTAGGATATTTATTAGAGTGAACGAATTTATATAGTTGAGGTGGGATTTTGTTTTTTATACCATAAAAAGAAAAGTTTACCGAACATTTTTTTGTGCAATTGATTTTTTCTTTATTTAAGCAATAACTATAAAAAGTTAATACAACACTAAATCCAAAATAGATGTAACATTTAGCAAATTATTTTTTCTAAACTAATTTAGAGTCGTTGAACTCGAAAAACCCACTTATTTTTTATTTCTTTGGACCGTTCCCGAGTTATTCGGACATTTATATTTTCGAGGTTATAGCTTCATATACATCAATATATTTGTAGAACGCCAAGTCCGATCGATTTTATTTTACAACGCATACAAAGAGTGAGTAATGGCTCTTTTAACGAGTATGCCAATGATTGTGCTCCAAACAAAATTAACTGAGTTATAGCAGGAAAAACTCAGATTTTTTAAAAATTTTAAAAAATTTTTTATATCAATATCAATTGAAAAATTTAGTTTTTCGCATTTATTTATATGAAAAAAAATTTTTTTTTTAAATTTTATTCAATGGCAAATTTAATTCCAAACATTTTAAGCCTAGTTTGAGCAAAATCGAGTATGATTTCTTGAAGATATTAAGGATTTGGTGCAATAAGAATGATGAGAAGTTGTCCAGAGCATTTTCAAAATGTTCAGCCTAAGTCAACAGATCCAATTTTTCAGCTTCCACATCGCCCATTCTACACTCATTGAACATTTTAAAGAAGCTCTCATCATTTTTTGTAGAAGAACATTTCGGACTGGGTTGCAATTGCATCAAAATATAAATTTTTGAAAGAAAACGATATGCCTTCGTTGCACTAAAACCTTAATATCTTCACGAGATTTCATTCGCTTTTGCTCAAAGTTAGCTTAAAATGTTTGGAATTAAATGTGCCATTGAACAAAATTGTTAAAAAATTTTTTTTTAATAAATATATGCGAAAAACTAAGTTTTTCATTTGACGTTGGTATAAAAAATTTAAAAATTTTTTTAAAAATCTAAGTTTTTCGTGCTATAACTCAGTTAATTTTATGGTTACCGGACATAATCCCAACGGACATAATCCCCATTTCGTAAATGGGGATTATGTCCGAAAATTTTTCGGTCATAATCCCCATTTTGGCCATGGGGGTTATGTCCGCAAATTTTTCGGACATAATCCCAATGGGGGTTATGTTCGAAAAATTCAATTAAGATTGAACAAAATTGTTGCAATAATCCATTTAAAAAATTTATATAGAGTTGGATGTTATAGACTGATCCGCGGCCGAAGGCCGCCGCGAAGCCAGTGTTGGATTTTTGGGAGTTTTAAATCCTGAGCTGCGGCCGCAGCCCACCCACTTACCCCTACTCTTATGAAAAATTACTGTGGCTAGCAAACTAGGTGTTGGATATATTATAGACTGATCCGCGGCCGAAGGCCGCCGCGAAGCCGGTGTTGGATTTTTGGGAGTTTTAAATCCTGAGCTGCGGCCGCAGGCCGCCCACTTACCCCTACCCTTATGTAAAATTTCTGTGGCTAGCAAACTAGGTGTTGGATATATTATAGGCTGATCAGCGGCTGAAGGCCGCAGCGGAAACGGTATTGGAATTTTTGGGAGTTGTAAATTCTGAGCTGCTTCTGTTGTCAATAACAAAATATCGTTATGGGGATTATGTCCGTTTTTTCCTGGGGATTATGTCCGAAACACTGGCGGACATAACCCCCATTGAAAAAATGGGGATTATGTCCGAATAACTTGCGGACATAATCCCCATATCGTGAATGGGGATTATGTCCGTGGGGATTATGTCACGGCACCTAATTTTATTCGGAGCATAATCATTGGTATACCCGTTAAAAACGCCATTAGTCATTCTATGTAATCGATTTGATTTGGCGTTATACGAATATATTGATGTATATGATGCTATAATCTCGAAAATAAAAATGGCCGAATAACTCGGGAACGGTTAGAAGGAAAAAAAAAATTGCGCTTTTCGTATTCAGCGACCTCAAATTAGTTTAGAAAAAATGGTTTGCAAATTGTTACAATTATTTTTAATGTAGTGTTATACAAACTTTTTATAGTTAATACACAAATCAAAAGCACAAAAAAATTTTGCGTAAACTTTTTTTTTATGGCATTTAAAACAAAATCCCATCCCAGTCATATAAATTCATTCGGTCTTGTAGAAATCCCAGGTTAAAAGCCCCAGGCACTCCACTATATGTATTTTTGCGATCATGATCAGCTACGATTTCGGAGTTTGCATATTTTAGACCACTATGCTAGTACAATTGAAACCCCATTTACAAACTTTCTCCACATTTTCATCAAACCTATCGACTGTTCAAGAGCACCGTGTCTATTAAAGTTTTAGAACCACTGTGAAGTTTATTTGAAGAAAGTATATGCTTCCAGAATAAAATGGAATTTTTAGTTTAAAGGTTTTTTCTTCTTCTTCAACACAGGATTTTTGTTTCTTTTAGCAATATTATTTTTTCTGTCACAGTAGCACCCACATTTTGTAGACACGCTCAATGGACGCATACAGACGAACAATAGTTGGCTGCTCAGCTGGAGAGTGTATTGCTCCTTTTTTTAAGGGTTGCCCGAAAATGCGTTTCTTGTAATTTGTTTCATATATCTTTTTTGTTGTTTTCAATACCCTCGAGAATTGGGTCTATGAAAACTGGGTTACAAATAAGTTTTTTTCTTATTGTGCCTACACACACATTGTATATGCATGCATGTATGCTCGTATGTGAACATGTATATATTTCTAGGGGTGTGTGCTTGGAATGCCACTTTGGACTCCTTTTTTCCCCTTACACATCCTTTTTTTGGTATTGTTTTTTATTGCACAACATCAACAACAACAACATTTTGCATGCAAGATATGAACAATAAGTGGAAAACTTTGAAAACTCCGCATACAACGCTTTATTCGCTTCATTTTTTTTTTATTTTTTTTTTTGTATTATTTAATTGTATTTGATTTGTTTTTGTATTTGCTTAAAAAAGAAGAGGAGAAAGCAGAGTCCTTTGAAGTTTCACTGCTTACTTGGCTCCCTTTAACGCTACATATTGCCTTTAAACAAAATACATAGTTAATAAAATATATAAAATAAAGATTCGTTTCATGTTTTGTACCGATTACATTCCAAAACAAAATAAAATTTCACACATTCAACGCACACTGCACATATGAACATGAAGTAGACCAAGGGGAAAAGAAGCGCTTCAAAAACCCTGCTGAAGTGCTTCTTTTTTAACCATAAGCGCTTCCGCTGCGTAAGGACTCTTATTTCTTTTTAACATTGCATGCAAGAGCTCTATAGCTCACCACAGTTTTACGGAAAAAGGCCTTTCGCAGCACTTATTTGTAATGCGGCGGTAAGCGTACCTTGAATAAAAAAAAAAAAAGAGACGACCGCAGGAGGATACGAACCTACGACCGTCCGTGAAACATATTATTTTTACTTACAATTACAAACTCTTTAGTCCTCTACACCTCTGACCAATATGATCGAGAGGTATAAAAATTGTGTACTAAGCAGTTGTTATCCAAACAGAATTTGATATTCGAATACTTCCTACATCCTTACATAGAATCATAGTGTAATCAGTTTCAATTCAATTAAACAAAAGTAAATAAATACTTAAGAGAAAGGAAAAATAGAAAAGTGAATGAAAAAAAGTTAGATAAAAAAAAACTATAATAAAAAAAAAATAATAAAAATCACCCGCGCTGGGGTTTGAACCCATGTTGATAGTTGAATACTTATTGCAGCCTTACAAAAAAATCATTGTGCAAGTGCTTGTAAATTTCTATTGGGTCACGCACTTTTAAAGTGCTTAGTTCAGAAGCGCTTGAAATTTTTCCTCTTTGGAGGCTAAAGAAAGCATTTCATAATATTAATCCTTTTTTTCATAAATTTCAATGAAAATTCTGTATAATTTTGAAAATGGTCAGAAGAAGAAGTTCTAAAAATTATTCGCTTAATTTAATTTTGTATGCAACATTCTTAAGTTTGTAACATTTCATGCCTTTGGTAACTTTGTGAAAATATTTTTGGAAAAAAAAAAGAATCAAAGAGATCCATAAAAATAGATCTTGTACTAAAAAGTTCTGTGTGATTTCATTATGAGTTTCAGACGAAAAAATTTCTCCAAAATGTAGATTTTGAAATTTATGTAAAGAAATATCAATGTTGCTATTTTTTTTATAGACTTTAAATCAAGGCGAATAATTTCAGATGCTGTATGACTCATTTTTGAGATCGTAATAAAATAAAAAAAATATGTCTTCGTTTTTTATGGCTTCGAGTGATTGTTAAATGACCTTTCAAAAATTTGAAAAATTTCTGAGCGGATTTTTTTGACACCATCTTTTTGATTTTTGGGGGTAATCAAGGCATTTTCAAAAATTATCTAGAATGATTTTTTTAATAAAAAATGCTGGAAATGTCGCATGTTGGCTTATTATAAGAATTATATAAATATTAATCTAATACATATGGCTTACTCTACTAACAAGTGAATATTTTGCGGCTCACCTAATTTGAATATTTTCTGTAAATCTTATGATCTAAATAAATATATTTCTAATGTATTTCATACAAAAAATCACAATGCTAAATACTTTATTAAACTTTGTCACTAGATTTTCATATCAGTCATCTGCCATATCAAAATATTGATACCTTAGAGCGTATAATCCTATCTCCACTATTTTTGAGGTATGGTATAACTGTGGGCTTCTTTACCGAGTGAAAACTGTGGAATGCCAAAATACTACTAAAACACCAAAATATTCAAGAATTAAAAACAATCCCATCTCCTAGACTCAATTTTATACTGCATTTAAGCAACTTTTCTTTTATACTTCGTATCTTTTCACCTCAAATTTTGGACGATAGTAATTAGTTAATTCAATTCTCATCAATACTCACATAGCTTAAAGTTGTAACTAAATATTACACTAAACGTGTTATATTTGTATGGGAGGTGCCACACCCACTGGTGGTATTTTGCCAACTTTTATGGTGGAGAAACCTGCCACACACAGAAATCCTGGCTATCAGAAGTAAGTATCGATGCCTAAAATTTTTATGAATTAGCATATCTATCGCTTTGCTGTTTTATTGATTCAAATAGGTACGCCGAGATTCGCATATGAGATCGCAACGCTGCCAGTCAACATAACAGTACCCTGATTAGCAATTTTATTAAAAATATATTTTATTGGAATTTCTTACAGGTTCAAAATTTCTAGAATTTTAATTGAGAATTCCATAATTTTGTTGAAAAATGTTGTATTGACGACTTATTGACTGAAAAGTGCATGAATCTCAGTTTCCTGTAGTGATGAGCAAACCAAGACCAAGACCAAGACCATAGCAGTCTTGGTCTTGGTCTTGTTCTTGCACATTGAGTCTTGGCCTTGGTCTTGGTTTTGATATTGAGTCTTGGTCTTGGTCTTGATCTTGCTCATTAAGTCTTGGTCTCGGTCTTAGTCATGGTCTTGAAAAAATTTTCAGAGATATTGAGTATTCAAAACCATATTTTTCCAAAGCAGTTGGGTTTTTAAGATGCCAAAATTCAAATCGAGAGATGATTTTATATTCAAAACGGGCGTGAAACAACTTTTAACTATAAATTAGCAAGACTGAAAAGCAGTCTTGGTCTTGATAATTATCGTAAGCAAGACCAAGACCAAGACCATAGCAGTCTTGGTCTTGGTCTTGCAAAAATATCAGCATCTTGGTCCTGGTCTTGGTCTCGCAAAATTAGCAAGACCAAGACTAATTTTGCTCATCACTAGTTTCCTGTAGTGATGAGCAAACCTAGGCCAAGACTGATATGATCTTGAACATTGAGTCTTGGTCTTGGTCTTGATTTTGACATTGGGTTCTGGTCTTGATCTTTATCTTTGGAATTAAGTCTTAATCTCAATTGAAAAAATTTCTTAAGATTTTTGAGTATTCAAATATTCCAAACCTTATTTTTAAAAAAGCAGTCAGATTTTAAAGATGTCAAAATTTTGAATTGAGAAATGATTTTATGCTTAAAAGGGGGCATGACTAGGGCATATCCCGGACATTTCATCAATCGCGTGGTTTCGCGATCAAAGAAAATCGATCCCGGGATCACGGGACATGGTATTGATCTTGGTGAGATCTACAAGCTGGCAAAATCAGGTTTGCTCTAGGACTTGTAGTTCCTTAGAAAGCCATCTTGAAAAACCTGATATTGTGATTTTTTGATATTAATTCAAAATTTTAATTTACTCTCCTGAAAAATTATAAAAACATGCGATAGCAGCTTATGCCACCTTTGCACAGATATGTAAGGGAATGTCGTGTAGGTTGGGACAGCCGTTTTTTTTTTCATTGCCGATACTAGCGACACCTATGTTATGACTGTCGAAGTAAAGTCGTTTCATGTGCATTAAATCGAAGAACTCGTGTTGTTTATGTCTATGCCAAACAAAACGTAAATTGTCATATCAAAAAGATTTTTTCGATAGTTTCTGTATGTTTGTAATTTGCAGAATTGAAATCGATTGTTTCGTGTAAGTGTGTTCAATGTGCCTTGTATTCACGGTGCTCTTGAACAGTCGATAGGTTTGATGAAAATGTGGAGAAAATCTGTGAATGGGGTTTCAATTGTACTAGCTTAGTGGTCTAAAAAACGCAAACCCCGAAATTGTAGCTGATCATCTCCGCGAAAAATCGCAAAAATATATATCCCATATCAAATAAAAAAAAAATTAAAAAAGAAACACAACCCAGTGTGCCAGACGGTTCAAATTTCCACTTTTTTATCCGTTACGGATCCGTTTTTTTTTTTGGAATTTCTCCCGCAAACGGATCAGTAACGGATCCGTAACGGGTAAAAAAGCGAAGATATGAAGCGTCTGGCACACTGGGAACAAACAAATATAAAAGTGTTTACTTTAAATGTATTTTGCAATGCTGAATCCGAATCTGGCGTTAGAATTGCTGTGTCTCATACGGTTTCTGAGATATCTTATCCTAAGCAAGCAAAAAATACCGTTTTTGCTTTATTTTGAAGCTATATAATTAGAATATAATCTAATCTAATTTTTTTCTTTAAAACTTAATTTAAATTATGTCAATATCTTTATTTTTCTCGCAGATATCCTAACCTAAAAAGTTAAAAAAGTGCAAAAAACATGTTTTCTCATTATTTCAGTCTACGGTATTTCAGAGAAAAAAAAAAGCTATTGACATAACTTAAATAAGGTTATATAAAATATCTGATTTATCTTTTGTAGGATTTCTCGCCTGAACAAGATGAAGTGTTAGTTACCTGCATTGAAAGATGTTGCGATCATTATTATGGCCTCAGTATATCAGACCTCAGATTACTTGCCTATAACGCCATATTTTTTATTTCCAACCAAAAAATGCAGGGCTGGTGCATGATGATGCATCACCTGGAGTAGTTGGCTATGTAAATGAATCGTGAAGGATGTGCCAACCTGATTTCGTTAAGTACATGCGACACTTCATTCAACGAAGTAATTCGTCCTCGGATAATCCAACTTTACTACTGATCGACAACCACAGTTTGCATTTACCCATCGAAGCTTTTGGATATGGCCGTAGGCAATGGCGTGACGCTCTTATCTTTTTCACCACACTGCAGCCATAAACTACAACCATTAGATAGTATTTGTCCCGGTAAAAGCCTATTGCAAGACCCAGTGCAATGCTTGGCAAAAAACAACGCGAACAAAGTTATTGAAATTCGCCACATTATTTCGAGATTGGTGCGAAAATCATTAGACTTGGTGCTTACTCCCCGTAATATCAAAGCTGGGTTCCAAGCAACAGGCATTTCACCATACAACCCTGATATATTTGACTTTGTACAAGCGGTAGGAATTAATGGTGAAATCAGGCAGTTGTTGCAGCTGAGGCAAAAGAAGTCAACGATAAAGTATTAGCGCATGAAAAGGCCAGTACATCTGAAATATCGGCAACATCAATAATGATCTCGATTATCATCGATTTTGTCTTCGAACAGGCCTTTGCAAGCATCAATGCCAAGCAAAAAGTCGAATCGAGGACGAAAGCCAATGAAAAGTTTTGACGTCGCCTAAAAACATTTTTGAGTTAAACGAAAAACAAAAAAAAAAACGTATGGCTGCAAAAGAAAAAGCCGCGGAGATATTTCAGCGTCTTAATCTACGTCTCGAAAAATCACTAGGACTTTAGACAAAGGCATCAGTCTCATCACTACATAAATTTAAATTATTTATTTAAAAAGCAAAAAATATATTATTTTATATGAATAATACACAGCCAATTAAAAAAAGAAAATGGGTAATTCCATGGTAACTCGCGTTACAAACAGAAATTTTTTTTAGAGTTTAATGCAACTTTTGAAGCTCATCCTTTGGATTACCTTATAAAAATGGTGTCTTTATGAACATAAGATATTGTTCATGTTACAGACTAGTTTAAATTTTCAGTAATAACATAATATTTATCCAGTAAAATAGTAAATTGTGCTGGTAACTCGCGTTACCATTTTTGGACAACATGTTTAGAGAGTAAATTTCTTTCGCAAGTTTCTGCGAAATTTGTGGGTAGATTTCTTTAAATTAGACATTGATAGAACCAGAAGGATCTAAATTAGTTTTTCTTTACTTGAAATAACAATTTTATTTCGTATTTTTTAAAATAATGCAAAAATTGTATGGTAACTCGCGTTACAAAAAATTGGTAACTCGCGTTACTTTCGATTTTTATATTAAAATAAGGAGCGTCTTCTAACTCTAATGTACAAAAATTAAAAGTAAATCAATATTTACTTTAGGCTTTTAAGGACTAAAATTGAAATTAAACAAAATTTAAGTTTTATTGAATACATAAGTCTTATATAACTCGATTGTAATTAATTGAGTGCAGATAATGTCATATCATCGTTAGAACTGTTACTTTCACTACCAAACTGATTTACTTAGTCGTAATCGGTCCGTTTTAATTTGATGCCCACTTTTGCTTCGATTGATGTTTGGGTCATTTGCAGCTTATCATTTTTTCCAGTAAATTAAGTATATGATTAAGAAAATATTGAGTTTAGTTTCATTTCTTTTGCAGTTTCATCAATTTGTGTTAGTGAAAAGTTAATGACAGTAACAACAGAATCTTTCGCTGCATTGGCAAACTGCTCAGCGTTGAAGACGACTACTTCTCTCTTCAAAACTTTGTTTCGAACAGTTCTTTTTAGAGAACCGCCTATGCCGTCAACAGTCCCCTTTCCATGAGAAGTTGCGAAATAGTTCCAAATTAAATGTACTTTGTGTCTCTGCTCCAGAATTGTAATACTCTTGGCTATAAATTTATTTTTAAATTGCGAGCACGGTCCGTCAGACCAAATGTGAACTTATTTAATACCATCTGGCAGTTCCTTCAGGACTCCATCTATATATATTACAGTTGTTCTTAATCCTGATGGCGATCATCAGACAATGACGATGGGATGTTGTTTCCCAAACGACCAAAGCGAAACAGTAAAGAGACTTACTGTACCCAGTGAAAACTCTGAACTTCAGCTTGAGCAATGCGAAGTCCACCTTCATCAAAGCGGCATTTTGACCCAAACCTTAAAAAAAAAATAGGTCTATAGAAAACTCATAAAAATTGTGAGAAATTTGGTGGAAGTATGACGATGAGAGTCACCGGTAACTCGCGTTACTAAAATAAATCTCAATTAATCTAGACTACTTAAATCAAATTGAAAATGTTTTTACCGTTGTTCCGTACAAATTGATACACAAAAAGAATATGCAAGCATTCATTTGATTTAAACGGCAAATACATGCTGTACCAGAAAAAAACGTAAAATTTGGTAACTCGCGTTTTGAAAAATAAGGGCACTCTATTCCTTCATTTTTGAACACTTCACTTTCTCAAAATTATTGTAACAATGCATCATTGAATACAAGAGACTGTGTAATTTTAAATAAATGAAATTTGCTTACCAAATCAAAACACGAAACACAGATAATTAAAGATTTAAAAATAAGTTTTATTTAATTTGGATATACATGCAATACATTATATTTAAAACATTCGATTTTAATGAACTGTAATGTCAAATCTTAAATTTGGCGCTTGATAGCAATGATGCTTGAATTAAACATTAATTTGGATATAGTTGAAAGTTGAAAAGTAGTGGTAAGTTTTTCTGATATCGTGTCCACATTTACATGGAATTACCCAAATGTCGTATTGAATCACACCAAGGATTATCATTTTATGGTGACTTTTCCAAATTGTGTGCGCGAAAACTTTTTTTTGTTGTTAAAATGAGTAAGGCATCTGGAATAAACTTTGTTGGTAAAGTTATCCAGTGAAAACAACCAAAAAGATGAAGATGAAGAAAATACTTAAAAATCAAGAACAAATTGGCGATAAGCGTTAGAAAAGTTTTGTACGAACAAATTGAAAGTCTTTCAATTGAACCGCAGCAAGTGTCTTAGAAATTGAATCAACGATGACATCAACGCTACAAAAGTAAACCACCTGCCCGCTTGAGCTTTTAGCATCCAGCTGTGAAATAAATACATAGCAAGCTTGAAGCAGTGTTGGGCAAATCACACAAATTGAGGCAACATATTTTCTACACTTTTTTAACTGAGAAAATAACATTGATATTAAGGTGGGGATCCAAAGTAATTGGTCTTGTAAAAACTGAAATAAGTTCCTTGGATTATGGTAAAATCTCAAACAAATCTGGACAAAAAACAAATTTTACAGTAGAAGCATTTTTTGAATTTTCTTTGCATACATTGTAGTGTAAAAGTCAAAACTGCTTTCGCTATATCTTCATAATGGTACTTTTTACAGTTATGAAATTAGAAGAAAAGATGCGTATGGATGCGAGTTATCGATTTCTATCAAAAAACGAAAATCTGAAATCCTGTCAGTTAAATCTTTCTGGCGGTTAGGGCTTGATATTTTGGCTCTGGTGAAAAGTTAACGTGGGCTAGAGTTTTTCAGGGACAAAAAAACATAACTTTTCTATGGAAAACTTTTTCGTTTTAAGGTTTTATCAAACCAAAAAAAAAATTCTCATAAAAAATACGTCAAAAAATTTAGAGTTCTTCAGAAGAATTTGGAAAGATACTAGAAATAGTTATAAACTTTTAAATATCTATTGCAATACTTTTCATAACAATTTGAAGCAGATGCGTAAAAAGGTTTTCATTTCGGGAGGGGCGGGTGGTAGGAACGAGTTATTTTGTTCAAAATCACGAAATAAATGTTACTCATACGTCTATTTGCAATTAGAAAATTTTTCCCGAGCACCTCCATAGATAAGCCCCTGATTTGGAGTGATAATGACCGGCTGAAAATGATCACTAAAACTTTAAATATATTAAGTAAGTTGAATCCACTAACTAGCCAACGTGTATGACAAAGGAGTCTAATGAAGAACCTATGGACGGCGAGTAGATAAAACACACAATATATGCTTATCAGAATGCTTTTCAGATGCATGCCTATGTAAAGAATTCGAAAGCATCTTAAAGATTAAGTGCAACTTTGGCAACCACAGCGTGACTTTTATGATTATTATTACGAGCGACTCATAGCGCCAGCCAGAAGTCAATTTGCCACAACCACCGCCAACAGCAATATAGACTTCCTTCCAACCTCCACTGCAAGAATTTGTGCTGTTCGATGGTTCACTTAAAGTCGCCGTCATTAAAAGCGATACACACAGACACACACACACACACACAAAAACTGAAGTTGCAACAAAACGAGCAAAGACGTCGCCACCATAATCACCGACATCTTAACGTGTGCGCTTTTATGGGTCATTGGATCAACATCATCTTCAACTTAAAGGCATCACCATTGAAACCACTACCATGACAACCACAAGAAGTGTGTATCTGTATATTCTGTATATGTGTTGTTTAACAACTTTTCTCTTCGCATTGTTGTTGTTTGACGACGCTGTCATTAGGGATACGACATTTTTTTGTATTTTCCTTAACATTTTAAGGAACTGTGTGTGCTTTCATTTCGATGCAGGATTGTTATTTCACTTAAAGTATCGCTGTGTAACTTCGTGTTGAGTAAAAACAAACATTGGAATGTGACAGAAGGAAAAACGTACAGATCTCAAGGATTGAAGCGAATACAGCACACTTTTTACAGGAAGGGCACATTGACACACTGTTTCTTTAAAGCTTGTTTACACGATGAAAGACTATCTTCAGGATATCCTTTACAATAAGTAACTTAAAAATCCAACCACTTTATATAGCGAATCCAAGTACGTTCATGGCATGGATTAAAGCAGGCTTTCTTTTTCGGCTTATTTCGGGAAAGGCAGTTAACGTAGCGGCTGGAGCAAAAACTGTATTTGAATAAAAACAATCGACAAATTTCCACATTATTTACTTCATTTGCATCAATTTATAGGTCTTATATAATTCCCTTAAAAAAGGTTGGGATCCAGTCTCCAAAAATTACCGTGGCCTATTGGTAAACGTTTGTAAGACTTAATTCCATAGACACATGGCATTGATGAATGTCAGTATTCCCCTTGGGAGTAAGGCGCCCAACTCAGATTCAAATGTGCACGTGATAGAGAAGTAATGAAGTCTGTGTCTGGCAAGACTGTCACAGTGATGTAGAATATGTTCTGATATTTCCTCTTCTTCTTTACAGAATGTACAATCCTTGGACTAATCCCATATTAGATAAATGTTGTCTAACTGGGCAGTATTTCACTGCTTTTTAAAAATTGATCGCTATATTTAACTCAGCACATGCCAGAAAACTTTTACTTAGTAGTAAAAAATGCGGATATATTTTCAAGTCGTTCAAACAAATGTCCTTGGTAGTCTCTGGATTTTTAAAATTTTATATTGTTCTTGTTCGTTGAAAATTGTAAACACTACCCATGTTATGTGGAAGTTTTTTGGTTTTATCCTTTGAATACATATGCCATCTTTGTTTTTCTAGATTAAATGGGCTCTATGGGTCGATTGTGTTTTTCTCTTATAGAGTAATGAATAAAAATTATTAAATTGTTATTGTAAAATGTAGCTAGGATATAGATTACAATTTCTCGACCATACGATCCTTACGAATCTTTTCAATACCCAAAAATATATTAGATGTCGTGCTTTCTGAAAATTAGAAAAATATCGGTACCTTCGACGCGATATGAAAATCACTAAAGAAAGCATCATAGGTAGATAGGAAAAACTTTGGTATCATTAAACATGTACAAAGTATCATTAACATACGACAGACACAAACGCATCCACATTCATCCCAATGGAAAGTATTAGAAGATGCCTCCAAGGGAAATATGCTTAAAGCACGAAATTATCAAACTTCTAAGCTCCTACAATGAACAAAGCGCCAATTGCAATGTGATGCAAGGTATGTTAAAAAATACATGTGACGTTTCACAGGAAAAGGAACCATATATCATATGAAATGAAGAGCTAAAAATTAGAGTTAGAAATTAGAGTTGCTTAGTACCTACTCATTTAATATGATTTATTACATTTTTGACGCATTCTTCTAAAGTTTTAAGCATTTCATTTTACTAGAATTTCAAGTGAAAATACAACAACTCCCCACTAAGATAAATTTTACCATACTATTTTAGTCAATTCAGAATGCATGCAGCTAGTAATATTTTTGAAAAAATTGGCGTAATATTAACCTTACTGTAAAGTTAAAAAAAAAATCAAATGACCGCACTAGGATTCGAACCGTGGTCCGTCCGTGTGACAGATAGAAACATATCCTCTGGCCCATATGATGAAGAGGTATAAAAAACGTAAATGCATTAAGCGAATGTTTGTCCAAACAGAAATATTTTTACTGAAATTTTAAAAGCAACATTTTTTTTTTTTTTTTTATAATATTTAACTTACTGAAAATTCAAAGTATGGTAATTTATGTTTGAAATTAAGTGTTAATTGCTTTTATTTTTTTAATACCCGAGCTACCCAAAAACTCAACAGCCAGTCCTTTACAGGTTTGACAATCTCTTCCATCAAATAATCAAAGATTCCCATACCTTATTCACTACTTATTCCAATACGATCGGGGAAAATGGCACGAGTATGTGTACCTATGTACACTGAGCAGAAAAAATAATAAAAATTAAGAAAAATATCTTTAATTTCATTATTTTCATATATAATACAGAGACCTTAACGAGTTTATTAAAAATTAAGTTGGGCAAACCTAAACTTAGATCAAACACCAAAATATTTTTATTTAAGATACACGAATTTAAATTTCAATTAAAAATCAAAAAAACGATCCACAGGTGGGAACGAACCTACGACTATCCGCAAGAAAGATGAAAACATGTTATTTTTGATTACAAACTCGTTAGACCATTGACCAATGTGATGAAGAGGTATAATATTTATATATTAAGAAAATTTCAAAACAGAAAATATTTTTTTTTGTCTGCTTTCTCACATAAATCATTTGTATTCAATTTCAATTCAATTAAACAAAAAAAAAATCTTAAAAGTTAAGGTCTAAAAGAAAAAAAAAAAAAATTTCATAAAAAAAGTAAAAAACTTCCCTACGGACGGGAGTCGAACCCGGGAAACTTGCGTAACGTGTGTGTAAAACAACTCACACGACATTCGAAGATTAGCGCATTTAGGTTTGTATGGAAAAAATATTTTTTGAAGGTGCATACCTTCAGATTTTATTTGAAGCAAATATCTTAAATTTTACTATGCATTTTTTGGCTCACTTACAGCAAATCAAAAACAAGAAAAAAAATTAAGAAAATTGATATAAGTAGACTATTAAATGTGCTGAGCAAAACTTATGCAACCAAAAAGATAAAAAATTTAATCAACTTTGAAACTGACAATTCTTTGCTAAAAAATATGCTACAATTTTATTACGTGACATATTGCCGAGCATGAATTTTTTAGCTGTTCAGCGTAAATCGGCAACAAAATCTTTAAATTTCACTTTCTCCGTCTAATACACTTCATTATACGAAATATTATATAAAATATTTACAACAACTACAACATAATGCCAAACTTAATTCAAGGGAACCAAAAGGAGCACACTTTAAAATATTTAGTAGTAGAAATTCAAATAAAATAAAAAGAGTCCACGTTGCAAGCAACGTTGCACGATGTATAATAATGAATGAAAATTCAACTTGAATGCCAAATCGGAATGATGAATGGATTTCTTACGTAAGTTTTTCACATTTGAATTGATTGGTAAAAGCAATTTGAATTTAAACCAAGAAAATTTGTATGCAAAAAAAAAAAAAAATAACAAGGAAGCAATAAAAAAAATGCCACTTGAACTGATGTACAAATGGAAAGTGCTACAAGAAGAGAGAGACGTGGGACCATGCAGTACATGGCGAAATGTAAATAAAATCAAAGTGAAAAATTTGTTAAATACATGCAAGAAAGTCGAACCCAATGTACATGAACACTGCGAGAAAATAAAAGTGCTCAAGTACAACTGGAGAAAAGTAGCAGTAAGGATTATTAGTCCATCCTTCGAAACAATGGAAGATCTCAAATGCTCTATTGAAAGCAAAAAAGCAACATTTAATGTGGCTTATACTTTGGAAAATTTATATTGAAATATGTATATTGCTTTAGAACACCAAGAAAACCAGTAGGAGAAAGAGCGGTCAAATAGGCATGACATTAGGCCTTCTTTGAATGTCAGTAGCCCTGCTGTTTTTCTTTCTTTCTTCCTTTTTTTTTTACATGATGTCATTGGGCGCCAAGTCCTGACATGAATGCTTCCACAAAAAAGGCAGCAATTCGGGCCCTCTACAACCGCTTTGAATATGAAAGGACAATAGCATGTTTAGAGTATCTGAAGAAAAGCAAGTGTCAAGCTTTCTGTTTTTGGAAGGTTGTAAATAGTTTTAACCCGACGATATATAAAAATGACTGTGTGTCTGAAGCATTATCACTCAGAAACTACTCGGCCAATTGAGCTGAAAATTTGAAAATGAGTGTATCTCAGGTATGAGAAAGTTTTTATGCTATACACGAAGGTTTCCAAAGACCACCCAAAGGCTTAATAGTCAAAACGAAGAATATATAGATATACTAGAGAGAAAACAATTTTGGCGATCTATCAACAAACCTTAATTGATAAGGGCGAACTACATATAAACAAGCCTTAATTGATGATTTCCTAGGACATCCAAGCTATGCTTTTGGGAGTTTTTAAGATGGTTTGAAATGAAATTATCTTTTTCACAATACATACCAAAATTTTTATTGGTGACGTGAAAGTGGCGTAAATTAACATTTTTATCTATGGATATCCACGGCGTGCCTTACTTAACCCGTTTTAAATCGATTGTCGTAGCACATCAAATTTTTCTCCAGATTCTGTTTACTTATCATTCAAATGATGTATAAAGAAATTTCGCTCGTGATTCCTCGACTAAAATTTGAGATAACCTCTTTTCTTGTTGGGCCATTTTCCCATATAAAAAAACTAGTAAGGGTGTTACCTTTGGCCTGGCCAAACATTAAATACCCTAGACAGAAGTATTTTGAAAATTTTGGTTACATGGGAGGTGCCACGCCCTCTTGTCCGAGTTCACCCAGTTTTTTCTCAGAGTTTGCATTTATAGTCCTTAGTGAAATTTAAATGAATTATCTCAAAAAATGTTTTCGGTATAGCGTTTTGAAGCCTTTGCTTATATGGGAGGTACCACGCTCTTTTGTCTGATTTTATCCGGTTTTTGCCTAAAGTTTGCATTTATAGTTCTTAGTGTCTGAGTCAAATTAAGTTCGATTATCTCAAAAAACGCTTTCAATACAGCGTTTTGTAGCTTTTGCTTATATGAGAGGTGCCACGCCCCCTTTCCCGAATTCACACAGTTTTTTCTTAGAGCTTGCGCTTACAATTCTTAGTATTTATGTGTATTTTGGCTGCATTATCGTGAAAAATACTCCAAAAGTGGCACTTTGAAGATATATTTTGTATGGCCGGTAGGCGTGTCTGTTGACCGATCTCGCTTATTTTCAATCCCCCGAGCTAACTTTGACGACGAAGACTGTGTACCAAATTTCATTGAATTATCTTGCTTAGTTTTCCCAAAAAATGTATTTTCACACACATCCAGCCAGCCAGACAGCCAGCCAGACAGCCAGCCATCCAGCCAGCCAGACGGACAGACGGACATGGCTATATCGACTGAGGAGACGACGCTGATCAAGAATATATATACTTTTCTATATCTGCCACGCCTCCTTCTCCGCGTTACAAACGGAAGGACAAAGTAAATATAGGGGAGATGTGTGTACCTTGGTCCGCTTTTCAGTTTTTTCAATGCGCAGGATTTTCCAAAATAGTTTCTTTTGTTTTTTGATTAAGTTATATTTCTACAATACTTGCAGCATCAAATGACGTGACAATGATATTTCTATGTCTTACCATTGAGTAGAAATATTACTTTTTCCGTTGCAATCTCAAACGGTCCAAGGTACACCATGCAAGTGTACCTTGGACTATTAAATATAAAAGAGAATTCATTGTATTTAGGTAATAAATTATGAAAGAACCATTTATTATGTAACCAAAAGTAACATTTTTTTCAATAAAAAAAAAAAAAAAAAATTTTCATAAACAAAAATTATAACACAAAAAAGTGCATTTAGTAAAAAACAATTAATTAAACAAAAATGATTGAAAATAAATACATTAATCACGTAAATAATAATAATACTATTATATTGAGAGGCGATTATGGCTTCCTGGTTGCCCGTCGAAAAACGCTTCTTGGTCAATAAGCATAGGTCCAAGGTACACACAGACAGCATGTTTTAAAAACTGTCAACACCCATAACATATATTAATGAAAATACATCTAAAACACAATAAAAGCTTAAAACAATAACTAAACTTCCTTCCTGATATTGCAAAACTGAAATATTTCAAGTAAGTTTATCAAAAAACGTTTCGTAGTTTACTCCAAAAACAAATTTTTACACACAAAAAACACTTTTTCCGTCGCTTTTTATACACGCATACAGCTTGACGGTCTGAAGTCTACTAGTATGAGTCACCGGTATGAGTGAAAAATTTCATAGAAGAACATTATCGTACAAGTGCAGCTGTTGAGTGGCAAACGGCACTCGGACCGAGGTACACTTGGACCAAGGTACACACATCTCCCCTACCCTGGGTGTAGGGTATAAAAAAAAATTTTTAACTACAATAAACAAAAATCAAAATAATCACATTCGATGTGTTTTGCGATGCCAAATGCGAATCCGGCCTCAGAATTGCTCTATCTTGTATAGTTTTAAGATATTTTAACCTTAAACCCAAAAAAAATCGTTTTTTGCCATTTTTTGGAGTTAGATAACTATGTTACATATCATTTATTCATTAAATGTGGTTAAAATACTTAAAAGCCTAAATCTTTTTCTTTAAAATCTAATTTTAATTATGTTTACATCTTCATGCTTCTAAGAGATATCGCAGACCAAAATGTTGGGAAAACGGGTTTTTTGCACTTTTGTGTCTTTTTGGGTTAGGATATCTATGAGGAAAAAAAGATATGTATCAACATAATTTAAATTAGGTTTTAAAGGCAAGGATTAGGACTTTCAAGTATCTTACCACATTTAACGAAATTAAAATTTCTTTTACATTTTAAACATGTTCATAGAACCGACTACTTCTAAATTCAGCCGCATGCCATACACGTAACAAAAAAAATGTTCACTACATTACAGAACCGTTGAACATTTTTTTTTTTTTTTTTTTTTTTTGAATCAGGAATTAATGTTTAGTGAAAATCTGTTTTTCTTTTTCAATTACTCGATGTATTAAAGGGCTGAATTCAGAAGTAAAAGTTTTTTGAACTCTTGCAGTTAAACCATTTACAAATTATTATTTTTTTTCTTTTTTTGTTGGCGTATAATTTTAAACAATTTTTCAAGAAACACCTGTTAAAACTCCCCTATTTTAAGATTCTTAGATTTTCAACATTTTCAATTTGTATGCGAACAGCTTTAATTGGGTTTTTACTAAGTATTATTTACTTTGATGCTACCAGAATCTTGAAGGCATTTCTTTTTATTCACCTTCGTTGCGTTAAATGCATTTGCCTTTTCCGCATATAACGCGGTTACAGACAAAAAACTCCATTGATATTTGAAGCGAGACAAGTTTAGCCTTGTGCATGTAGTATATACGAGTGTGACTCTGTAAGTGTGTGCGTGTATTCAACTACAAATGTCTATATTTGCGATGTATTTGGCAACGATGCAGTAGTCAAAGCTCCGGCTTCATAAAGTTAGACGCCATCGAATCATTGATCAAACAAACAAATCATTTTCATTTATGTGATGCTAGCAGACAGATACATATTCACACATGCACATACATAAATACATACATACATACTTACCATAAGCACATATACATTTACAAGTGCCAACACAAACTCATCCGCCGCACAAAAAGGATAAATGTCGATTTAAGTGTATTTGTGGGGTGACGAAAATGTAAATCTTTCAAATGTGCTAAGTATCAAATACACAATATTAAGGTGACCAGATGTAAACAAGATTTATAAAAAATTGATGAAACAGAATAAACAAACATCTGTTTATAGTGATCTGATTTTATATTTAATTTAATGAAATTTGTTTGAAATTTTACTTGAATTTAGATTGAATAAGATTTTAATTTGATTTGTATGTATTACATTTGAACTTGACTTTTGAATGATTTCATTGATTGATTGATTTCATTTGAAAGCGAATTGAATTTGATTTGGTATGGTTTTGAATTTGACCTGAATCCGATTTTAATTTTATTCGAATTTTATTTTCATTTTGTTTGATTCGTTTCGTAAGATTTGGATTTGAATTTGGATTGAACTTAGTTTTATTTTGAATTCGATTTTAATTTGTTTTGAATTCAAGTTGAAATTGATTTGAATAATTTTTTTGATTTTGATTTGTGTTCGATTTGTTAATGTATGTCAGTGAAAATCGCGATCATTGGAAATAGTTATATGAAACTTGGTGTACTAAAGGATATCCCAATAATAGGACAGAATGATATAAAATTTAAAAATAAATTCCATATTTCGTGAGCGAATGGTGATATTTTTATTGTGTTTCAAAGTAAACATGTTCCGATTAAGTATGGAATAAAAGTAATTGAACTAAGAAAAAAACCAACACTTTAGATTAATACAGTTTTTGAAAACAGGTCATAAAACGGTTTTTGAAAAAAAAAAGTAGAAAGAATTCAAAACAAAAATAGTCATTTTCGATTAACTTTTCAACGCTTTATCCGAATCTGATATCAGAAACGTTATATAGTATGGTTTCCGAAATAACATACTTTTCAAAAATGATCAAAAACATGATTTTTGAGGTTATATAGAAGTTACACGAAATTGTTTTGCTCTTTTATATTTAAAATACCATTAACTACTGTTTGTCTAATCTAAAGTGTTGGTTTTTTCCTTAGTTCCATTACTAACAAAATGACCCATATCGAAGCAAAACAGGTGCTTGTTCAACAAAATTATGTAGATATTATAGCGTTTTTTACATAATATAACGGCACTATCAATGTTTTGGAATTTAAAGTATGACTGAAGCTTGATATGCTATTCTGACAGAGTTGTTCAGGTTCCGTTCGATCTTTTACATAAAGAGAGTGTCGAAAAAAACTTATACACGCTTAAAGTTAAATAAAGCTTAAACCGTTCAATTTAAAAATTCTTAAAAATATGTGAATTCATTAAACATTAAAATATTGGAATATTAATCGGAATTTATAAATCTATCCACCTTTTCCGGGAATCCTGTCATTAACGCTTTTATAGTTGTTTCCGTTAAGGACCGTGCCATTATTTATGAGTACATTTTAAACACCTTATAAAGCAGGCGTTGATTGTGCAATGTCTTAGCAACTTATGTCAATAAAATATGGCATTTATGTTGTTTCGAAAAATTAATTTAGTTTGGAAAATTTTTCAAAGGCGTTAGCAATGAAGGGACTTAATCCAAAACAACGCAAGGCAATTCTTTGCAAATGGTGTAAGAAAATAATGTCTTATAGAAAAATTGCCAAAAAAGAAGGCGTTAGCATATGGGCGGCTCAGAAAACTATAAAGCGGTTTACAGAGCATTATACTCTTGATGATTTACCTGGAAGAGGCCGAAAAAAAGCTAAAATATAATCAAAAATTGACCAAAGAATAATAAGTGTTTTTACAAAAGAAAAAGAAATATCTGTTCGTGATTGCGCTAAAAAATGTGGTACCTCGTCTTCAACTGTCCAACGTGTTAAGGTGAGGAACAACTTTAGAACCTATAAAAAGCAGAAATGTCCAAAAAGAAGCAAAGTGCAAGAGCCAAACAACGAGCCCGTAAGTTGTATCGCCATATTTTAAACACAAAAAATTTGAATGCATTGTAATGGATGATGAAATTTACGTCAAATTGGACTACAAAACCCTACCAGGCCCCCAATTTTTTACAGTTAGTAAAGAAGAGAAGGTAACTACAGCCGATAAGTCAATTCAATGCGAAAAATTTGGAAAAAAACTCATGGTTTGGCAAGCAATTTGTCAGTGCGGTAAGGTTTCTTCTCCTTTCGTCACAAACAAAACAATGAACCAAGAAATATACCTCAAGGAGTGTCTTAAGAAGAGACTTCTTCCGCTTAGTAAAGAGCACTCTAATAAGCCACTTTTTTGGCCTGACCTTGCTTCCTGTCACTATGCATCTTCCGTGGTAAATTGGTACGATAGTGAAAATCTTGATTATGTAAAGAAAGAGCTTAACCCACCAAACTGCCCAAAACTTCGTCCAATAGAAAGATTTTGGCCAATTATAAAAAGAGATTTAAAGCAAACATGTAAGCCCACAGATTCAGTAAAAAAGTTCAAATACAACTGGAACCGTGTGGTCAAGAAGCGTGGAGAAAGGTTGGCAAAAAATTTAATGAAGGGCGTAAAGAAAAAGGTTAGAAAAATGGGTTCAGGTGGACAAATTTAATTAAATATCTTAATGAAAGTTGACATAAGAATCTGATGTATCAGAATATTCGTGTAAATATAATTTTTTACTATTAAAATATATTTACTGTACTCATAAATAATGGCACGGTCCTTACGTTTTTGGAGGAGCCGTTCCATTTACGCTTGAAGTCAGACATTTCCTGGGATAACTTTCCTGTGTTCTTCAATACACTTTTCATGAGCGCCCAATATCTTTCCACAGTTGGGTTGGTTTGCGTCCCGTGCTACAAAATTTACATTACATTTACCATTCAAGGGCCTTCTTTCCATAGTTGCAAGATGCTAAATTGGGCCAGAAATTTGTAGGCACTCTGTGCTGTTTTAGGAAAGGCAAAATCCGTTTTTGAAGACACTCCTTAATATACATTTCGGTATTTATCGTTCCTGATGTCACAAATGCTTGGCTTCTTTTGTCACAACTGCAATTGGCTTACCACACAAGAAACTTTTTAGGGAATTTTGTTTGCTTTTTTGTACGGTATTGTTCCTGAATATTACCTCGTCCATCAGCCACATAAAAGTCTTGGCCCGGAAGTTGTGAAAAGTCTGCCAGAACAGCAGATATAAAATAAGACCTCGATTTTTTAGCTCGTTTTTTTGCTTCTAAATTCTTTACCGTATTGCGATCTGGAACTTTCTGAACTTTATATAACTTCCGCCCAGCATTAGCTTTGATTCTGCACACAAAAAAATCAGAGCATTTAACTACACGAGCTGCTTTTCTGACAGAAGTGTTCGGAGCTCTTCGAAAGAGTTGTTCGACATCTTTTGCCCTACCAATATTTGTTGGACATTTTTTTCTTTCTGATCCAGGTTTTCGTGCAATGTTTAAGTCTTCTTTATACTGTTTAATGGCTTTTGAAGCAGTGTGACGATGATCCTTGAGATCTGTTGCTATTTTTTTGAAAAGCTTTAATTATTTTTTTCACGTACTTTTATTTCACCGTCCATTTTGAAAGAAATAACAATTGAAAATGAATAATTTGAATGAATATAATATCTTATATATTTTTAAAAAATAACGTGATTCACAAAAAAAAAAAAAAAATTTTCGTTGGACACAGCATAAGTTATGGCCCCAAAAGTGTGTATAAGTTTTTTTTTGACACTTTCTTTACTTATTGCTAACACATGGTGTGGGTTATACTTTTTTTTGGCAATAAAAAGTATATTTAAAAGTTTTCCTTTTGGTAACCTTACGATGAAAAACGGAACCATTTTAAATTTACCGCTGTCAGACGATGATGACGACACTCGACAAAAAACTTTAAATTGAATTTCTGTTCACTTCCGTAGTCCTTCATGGGTGCGGTTCATTCGTTCATCATGTGAGCGGCGGCAAATGAAAGCCAATGCGAGCCATGCTATGTTGATCAGCTAGGATGCGAATATCCGTTGGATATGCAGATACAAGTTCAGATACAAAGCAAGATGAAAAAATAAAAAAAGGAAAATTTGAAGAAAAACAACCAACAAATTTTTATAGACCTCACACAAAGCGACGAGACGAGCATCCATCCGTAAGCATTGAAGTCACGAATCAGCGAAAAAAAAAGAAACCAAGTTGACCTTTTCCAGTGTACATAGGTATCTTGCAGAAACAAATACACCAAAAACAAGATACGCCAAAAAAGCGCAAAAGATGCTCACACAAACACACACACGGGAACTCAAGTCTGGCGACTTTTGTTGGTTTGCAGTGCCGTGTCGTTGTCGGCTTTCAATTAAATGCAAATTATTAAGGGGTGTAGGCAAAAAGAAGAAGAAGAAGTCAAATAAAGGATGTATGGAAATTTTTCGGTGGGCTTTAGGCTTTAGTGGTAGGGGGCAGACTTTATGGAGTATGATTATTCGTGAATTTTTGCCAATTCCCGCGCGCAATCTTCTGCTTCGCTGCATTTTATTTTCCGCCAAGTGAATTTTTTTCTTTCGGCTGGTTGCCAACTGTAGTTCCTTCACATGCGCCTAGAATGTTATGTGCACCTGAAAAAATTTTTAAAACTAAATTTTTTTTTGCATTTACTTAATATGCATGGAATATTATGAAATAAAACGAAAAATAGCCAATTGATGCCATAATGAGAATGAAATGTCCTTGCAGGAGGATTTACAAAATATACCTCCATTGTAAATTCTTTCTGTGTAGCTACCAACTTACTCGTATTATTTCATATTTTACTTTTTTATTTGATTTAAATTTTTTATGAAGATTTTCAGTTTTTTTAATGCTGTTTTGCATCTAAAATGCGCAACACCAGCAGCAGCCGCTTCCATTGCTCGCCGGTGGCTGAACTCATGCTTTTTTGCAAGCCAAGCCAGTGCAACCGCTAAGAGATGTAGAATATTTTCATGTAAAATTTTTTTGGTGCGCGAAAAAGGTTTAAGTTGCCTCAGTGTAAAAACGAAAAATTGTGAGAAAAAGAGAAAGAAAAAAACAATATTTGATGCAAAATAATGAAATGTTGAAATTTTCATTTAATTTGGTTTCAGTTACTGTGCGCAGCTCCGACTTGCAAACTAATGGATTTACACGCAACGACCACAGTGGAAAAATATGGAGCGTTTCTTAAGAAAGCACCTTTGAAGCGCTTGTTCTCATAGAACCGCGATAAATTTTAAAAATCCTACGCAGAGCGAAGAAAAAAGCATAGCTTGCGTTGCAAAATGAGTTCGTAAGATCATATTTGTATGGTGCGTTGCTAAATCACTCAAGAACGTGGTTAAAACTTATTTAACAACGCTGTTTGCCAGAGTTTTTCTATTTTGCCTTTATTATTACAATAAAAATTGAAAATAAAAAAAGAAAATAATATCAGTTTCATTGCTGTTGACAGGATAAAATACGAAGTAAAAAAATATTGGGTGTACAACTTTGCTTCCGCCGTTTTTTTCCAAAATTAAAAGGTTTATTGCGAAAAAGTGCTTACAGATGTATTATTCAAAGTATTGTCCGTCGCTAGCGACAACTTTCTCCCATCTTTCCGGCAATTTTCGGATCCCGGCTCGAAAAAGGAGTCCTCTTTTGACGCTATTCATGAAGCAATCCATTTTTCCAATTCTTCGAAGGATTGAAAATGTTGATCTGCCAGGCCGTGTGCCATCGAACGGAATAGGTGGAAGTCAGAAGGGGCGACATCTGGGGAATACGGCGGGTATGGCAAGACTTCCCATTTCAGCGTTTCCAGGTACTTTTTGACCACTTTTGCGACGTGAGGCCGAGCATTGTCGTGTTGGAGGATGACTTTGTCATGTCGCTCTTGATATTGTGGCCGCTTTTCTTTTAGCGCGCGACGTTCTTTCACTCAGAGCAGCATCACCGTAAGTTTCTGAGAGCATTCGATGCGCTTCAGCTGCATTTTTTTTCGAATTGTAACAGAAAAGTAAAACTTCCCGCAAATGGCGAGAATTGGGCACATAAACGGACATTTTCGAGCGTGAATAATACAAAAACAAGAACAACTGTCACTGAAACGGCGATGACAATTCGTTAGGCACTGTCCACACTCACTTTAAAGGCATTATCATCTATGTATTTCAACCAGCCTCAGCCGGTACAGCCACCTATCGGAAAACGGCGGAAGCAAAGTTGTACACCCAATAATAAAATATATATAATATACTTTTTTGTATTTTATTTAGCAACGTGAGTTGTTAAAACTGCTGCGAAGGAACCATGCTCAAATTTTGGATCGCAACGTTGTTAAAATAACCACGTTTCTGCCACTTTTGACAGTTATGTTTTCAATGTTTATGAAAGTAAAGAAAAGATCGATTCCATGTCAAATTTCTCAAGATTTTTTGGAGTCAATCTGATTTGGTTACAAGCTGCATAAAAGATAGTGGCATAGTGGAAAAAATTACTGTGAAATATTTTTTTACAAAATTTAAAAAAAAATAATTTTTTTTTTTTTTTTTTTTTTTTTTGAGAAACTTTAGTTGTTTTTATCCAATTTTCAATTTTAAGGTGTCTATCGATAGTCTTAAAACGGACTTTGAAATACAAACAACCAAAAAGAAATATTTCTTTTTTAACATAGTTTACAAGTAAAAAATTTTTTAGAATTGTGATTCCCAAAATACATCATCTTCGATTTTTTTAATTTTTTATGTAAAAAAAGCCACAGATGCAACTTACAAGCTCTTAAATTTTTGGAGTAGGATCGCCAGAGGTTGTCCAAAAATAACCGTAAAATGTAGCATATTCATATTTTAAAATTTTGAAAAAATTTTTATAGCAAAATCAGTTTCCATCAAAAAAATATTGGTCGGTTTGACATGGAATCAATCAAATTATAAATATATTGCAAAAGCATTTCTTGCAAATCGATGCAAAATAGATCTTTACAACTCCTTTACTTCTCTTAAACAGTTACAAAGATGCCACTGTCAGTATTAAGAAAATGAAATTTGGTAATAAATTGTTTTTTTGAGCAAAAAAAAAAAAAAATTATCAAAACTTGAAAAATCGTCTCGCAAAAATATGTTCGAAAATATAACACTTTTGAAACAAATATATCATTTCGGCAGCACTGGTTGTCATTCAGAAAAGTTCACACACGCAAGCACACATGCCATCAACTGTAAACTTTTCACATTTGCTGCATGAGCTGAATGCACCAAATAATTAACATAATTAATAATGATTTTCCTTCCATTGCCTCTCGACTGCCTTTTCTGCGTCCTTTTCTTCCTGCAATTTGCTTTCCTTGTGCATTTCCGCTCACAAAGAGCACTGTTAAAATTCGAACAGCCAAGTACACTTGGAAAAAAGCAGGTGTGTGCAAATAATCGCAGCGTGATATTGATTGTTAAGTGGGATAAAAATTCGTATGTTTGTTTATGAAAAAATTTTTAAGTAATCAAAAAATTTGAAGTTTTAACGCGCATAATCCCGTTACCCCTGTTAACCAAACCTTGGTTTTTTTTCTTCTTCCGGCAGTTGGTTTGTTGTTAACAAGATCATAACTCTATTCCCCAATATTTCTCTGGACAAGAGTTCATGGCAACGATATGTACAAAAATCTAACTGACTTTCGACTATTTGGACTTCTTTGGAGCGATAAACGTGAGTAAAAATGAAACGCCAAATAAATAAACCTTTTGTTTCTTAACAAATTTGCGTCACATTACAAAATTACAAAACTTCCTTAATTAATGACGGTGATGCTATTCCTCATTTTGTAGCCTTTCAAAGGACTATCATACAAATTAGTGATGATCAAATCAGTTTCAGTCTTGAGTCTCGATCTGGTATTTTTTTGAGACCAAGACGATGACACTAATACAATTTCAAGATCAATACTTAGTATCCAAGACAAAGACTGTTTTTGGCTTTGATTATCTGTAGTTAATTTAGCGACACGCCCTCTCAAACATAAAATCTGAGAGATTCATCATCATAAAAATGTACATAGCTGCTTTGAAAACATTAGGCTCGGAAGTAATAATAATATTTCCAAATATTTGTGCAAAATTTTGTTGCAGTACATCAAAAACGCTTGCACTACAGCATTTTGAAAACATTGAGTCTATGGGAAGTGCCACGCCCTTTTATCCGAATAAACCAGTTATCTTATCAGAGCTTGCATTTTCTATCTTTAGCCTCTGAGTTCGGTTGGATTGTCTCAAAAAACGCAGTATAGTATTTTAAAACTTTTTCTTATATGGGAGGTATTCGTCCGCCTGTCCGAATTCACCTGGTTTTTGCTAATGACTTGTACTTACTATAATTTTTTTTTTCTATGGACGTTAAGCGTGTCCGTTGACCGATTTTGTGCATTTTCAAACCCACGACCTAACTTCGACAGAGGCTGTGTACCAAATTTCATAGAATTATCTTCCTCCAAAAAATATTAAAATTTTTTCCACGGACACCAGACGGACAGACAGATCAAGAATATGTATACTTTTCAAAACCTGCCACGCCTCGTTCTCTGCGTTACGAACGGAAGAACAAAGTGAAAATACCTGAGTGTAGTGTATACAAAAATTTGTAAATGCCAATAAACATTTACCCATTGTGTATTTTCAGAGTGTGTTGAAATATCTTTAAAACTTTTTGAGTTCTGCTTCAGAGTGTGCTTGTACGAGTCTGCCATATGAGTAGCTTTAATGTGTCTTTGTACACTGTAGTGCTTAAATTTTGAAGCACTTAATAAATTGAAAGCCTCTGCCACATTTCCACATAATTTTTTTTATATCCTTCTTGAGTGTCGATTATGTATTCGAAATTGCATACACTATACATATGAATGTTTATCAATGTTCGGATGTTTCCGCTGCTTTTGTTTATATGTATGTACATTAGATTGGTCCAAAATCCAATTTAAATGTTAAGATGCGCGCAAGTGCTTTAGAACCAATTAAATATTGCATTTAGATATTTCGCAACGAGCTTAAAGTTTCCTTTTTTAGAAATTTTTGAGCCTTTTTTCAGTTAAAATGCTATATCTTTTGAACGAGACGAATCAAAGTTTGATTTGATTTGGAAAAAGTTTAAATTGATTTGGAAAAATATCAATTTGGAGTGGAAAAGGTTTAACTTGGAATGGACATCCTGTATGGTAATTGAAAGTGCCAGTCTTTTTCATTAAAATCCTATTTGAATTATAACGATATCTTTCTTTTCTCGGCGATATTCTAACCTAAAAAGTTTAAAAAAGGCAAAAAATACGGCGTAAGGAAATAACGCCCAATGAAATAACGCCAAAAAAAAAAAAACAAAAACAACCAAATAACGCCCAAAAATTAAAATGACGTAATGACGCCCAAAACAAAAACGAAATAACGCCCAAATTATTTTCGTATAAATTTGAGCGATAAATATTTTGGAAATAACGCCCAAAATTTTGTGATCTCTTTCGTTTTTTTTGGGTGTTCTTTCGTTTAAAATAAAAAAAAAAAACGAAATAACGCCCAAATAATTTTCATACAATTAAATTTTTTGCGTTATTTCCAAAATGATTATCGCCCAAATTTATATGAAAATAATTTGGGCGTTATTTCCTAACGCCAAAAAACACGTTTTTCGTTATTTCAGTTTACGATATTTCAGAGGAAAAAAAATAAGGTGTCGATGCAATTTAAATTGGGTTCTGAAAAAAATGGCTGATGCTGCTAACTACCATACCAGGCTGAAAAATACCTTGTTGTGTTTAGTTGCTGAGACTTTCTTTGCGTTATCGACCAAGATTCGACTTGACATCTCTGAGTTCTATGAAATATAGTGAAAAGTTAGTATTTGTCACATATATTACTGTGGTAAAATGATTTTCCGAAATTCCGAAAATTTTCAAGATGGCGGTTTGATCCAACCTTTGGATACTCCCATGTTTGAAAATTTATAGCTCCTCGGCATTTTAACCGATTTTAATGAAAAGTTTTTGTAGAAAAGTATGAGCTTTTTAAAAAAAAAAAAAAAATAATTACACAAAAAAAAAAAATTATTTTTGGTCGAAAAAATGCTTTTTCAAAGCCATTTTGGGGCTTGGAGCACCCTTTTTATTTTTTTTTTAAATATTTTTATTTAAAATTTTATAGCAATTATTTTCCAGCCCTAAAAATTGTGGTATCTTTTGCGGTTATCAAGTTGTGAGTTTTTGAAGTTGTTTTATGTTGTGTTTATCATGAGTCGTTGGTGCACGTGCGCTACCATACAGGGATGCCACCTTCCGGACGGTATTTTTTTCATTGAACCTTAGTGAAATTTTTCATAGAATTTTTTTATGGAATGTTTTAACCCATTATAACTAATTTTTTTAATAAGGGGGTTAAAAAGACCCATAAAAACGAGATATAATGGGCTTAAATGTTCTAGAAAACTGTTCCTTGCTTGATTACATGTTGATCTTCAAAAATTTCATAAATGGTGTTTTTTGCATTTTCTGGTTAGGATATCTCAAAAGCCGTACGAGATAGAGCAATTCTGAGACTGGATTCAGAACTATCATGTTTCGCCATGAAAATATTATGCACAAAGTTTTTTTTAACTTTACGGTTTTAGTAAGAAAAGTGTAACTCATAGATTAGTTGTTATTGAGTCATTTTAAAGATACATTTTTGATTAAAAATATAAAATTAAAAAAAAATTTGTTGGAGTAAAATAAGAAAAAAAAACACTTATTTAATGTTGAGATACCTCAAAAAATTAACAAAATTTTGAAGTTAAAGGTACTTCTGAAAAAACTGACAGAGGGTAAATAAAAAATTTTTGAAGCAAAATGAAACACGAAGTACATATTCTTAAAAATGCAATATAATTTGTGCAGAACCTTGTTCAAAGGGTAAAGCATTTAAATTAAAAAAAGATTCAAAGCCTTAAAAATTCCTAAAAAGGTACCTTCAATCGCGTTGCGAAATATCTGAACGCAATATTTTTTCTGGTTCTAAAGCACATCTTGTAATCAGCAGGATCCAAGGATTCAGAAAAGGTGCACACACCTTGATATTTTAACACTTTTTTGATTTTGGACCACTCTAATGTACATACAATACATGTATGTATAGAAATGTATGAGCGTATGCGTATTTATGGCATCCAATGATGATTTTATGTCATCTATTAATTTTATTTTCAGATCCTTTTAATTTGCATCATTAAAAGCAAATAGCAGAAGCAACAAAAACCACAATAACAACACGCATCAAACAATCATTCTCATCGTTATTGATAAATTGTTGAGTGTGTGTCGGTATAAAGTGTCATTGTGGTTTTTATCAACTCTCATTTAAGTGAAAAGTTAAATTTCAAAAGTGAAGACTTTTATATTTGCAATAAGTATATACCTACCATTTTATATTTATTTAGTGCATATAATTTAAGGAATTATGTTTGAAGGAATTGCAAACACAACTCTTGGAAAAGTACCCTGTACCAACACCTTTTTTCGTTTCCTTCAATTTAAGCCTTTTAAATGCGACAGGATGTAAAATTTAAATCTTCTCTTTTTTCTCTATTTAGTCCCCTAAATTATACATGCATTAATTCATCCATTCGTTTGTCCATTTACGCGCTTTCTTTTATATTTTTCATTCGCTTCCGTTTATTTGTAATTCCAAATTGCCTAATTAACCGTGCGCGGCTCTGTGTCCCTTCTGTCGTTGACTTTTTGCGATTATTGTTCTCTCTTTCACACTCTGCTCGTAAATTATTAGCTACACATCTTTCATCTTCTTGTTTTTTCGTATTTTTTTCATCATATTTCTCTCTTTCTCTCTTTATTCGCAGGTCCTGAGGATGTACTGAAATTTCTCGGTAACGAAAGTGTCGTGGATCACTTTAAGTTGGTCACAAAGGACGGCAACAGTCTGCTCGTGGGTGCCAGGTGAGTGTTAAAAACAAAGCAACAAAAGACACAAAAATATATGAAAAACAAAAGCAAAAAAAAAAGAAAGTGTGTAAAAAGTAACAAAGCAAGTGAAAAAATAATGAAAGCTGAAGAAGAAGAAAAAAAGTTTAGAACAACAACTACAACTACAGAGCGATGGCAGCAACAAAAGGAAACGCACTTCAAGTGTTCACTGTTGGGCACCATTTCCGCCTTTTGCCATTGTTTTACGACGAGTTGTTGTTTTTGTTGTTGTTGTTGTCAGCGTTGTGCCAAACTTTTACATTTTTCGAGTTATGGTGTAAAATACACAGGGAGAATGAGCGATACTTTATTTTATCGCCTTCTCCAATATACATACTTATTTTGAGCTTCCTACTGCAAGGCTACGTTTCAGTGTTTTGCTGATGCGTAGGCCCTTAAAAACACTCTTACGCCCGTAAATTGAACTCTTTCCAACATTTGCCAGATTTGGAATTTTCGTACTCCAACAATCATATCGAAATTAAGTTATCATGGTGCGTTTAAACTCTATTTAGCCCAAAGGTCCTCGCACTCCAGCTTTATTTATGCAAACTTATTGAATGACGTCCAAATATATAGAAACAATGTTTTTTTTTTTTTTTTTGAATCGGAAATCGGTTATCAAATAGTCTTTACAATGTTTCTATATCAAATAAAGGTTTGACAAAAATTTAAGGAAAAATGAAAGTTTCCCGTCTGTTTGAAGATTCATAAATGGCGTTAATGAGATATTGTATTTTTAAAAAATATTTTGTGACTTTTTATTATTGTAAAAAGTGAATTTTTACTTGCATTTAGAAGAAAAACAACAAATACAAGAAAAGTAATTATAAATGGAAATGTCGATGCTGAATCCGAGTCCAGCAATAGAATGACACAAAAAAAAAACACATGAGAAAATCCAAAAAATTCTTAAAGTAAACGTAAAAGAAAAAACCCGTGTCTCGTCGTTTTTCTCCAGCACGTCAGATTTTTTTTAATCGATTTTTTAAGTTTTTTAATCCACTGTACATGAAAAAAACAAAAATAACGCATTCTTGTGTTAAATCGATGAATTTAACTATATGAGCCGGTCAAAATGACAATGATGCAACTCAAAAACGAAGCAAAAGTAATATCTTTTAAGAATTTTTAAGTGTGTTACTTAATGACATTTATATATAGAAAATTGATTTTTTAATTGAACTTTTAGTCATATATTTGCAAAGATCGACTTACATATAAATCTATCAATGCATTTTTCTAACACATAATTATGGCAAATCAAGGAACGGATTAAAAACACGGCTATAGTGACATATGTTTCGTCTTTCGCCGCAAAGACTCATCAGACTATTTTTGTTGTAATTATAATTATATATATTTTACTAAACTAATTCAATACCAATTGAATTTGTTCCAAAGGAACAACTATACCAAATATCAATAAATAACACAAAACAACAATTATGATATATCAATACGTATTAACACACAAACAAAACTGGCAAAAGTCGGCTTCGCAGCCGGGAAAGGCTGGTGCAGTGGTAACGACTTCTGCTACCAACCGCGAGTTCCTTGGTTCAACTGACGCCCAGGCCAAAAACACAAAAAGTTTTCAAACTTGCAATTTTTCAATTATAATTAATTTAGTAAAATAAATATAATTATAATTACAACAAAAATAGTCTGATGAGTCTTTGTGGCGAAAGACGAAACATATGTCACTATAGCCGTGTTTTTAATCCGTTCCTTGATTTGTCATAATTATGTGTTAGAAAATGCATTGATAGATTTATATGTAAATCGATCTTTGCAAATATATGACTAAAAGTTCAATTAAAAAATCAATTTTCAAAAGTAATATCTTATAAATTATTTGCCATAATCATCGGTTATTTGGTTGATATCATTTTCTCAGTCTAATTTCAACAATTCCATATCACCAAGTAAATTTTCATGAAAACAGAAATCAATTTTATTCATCCCTAAGAAAATGTCAGCCAATTAATATTATGACATTACTTTTGTCTCGTTTTGGAGTTGCACCATTGTCATTTTGGACGGCTCATATGATCCTTACATCTGAGGTGTATCATGTGATCAGTAAACTTATGCAGGATATTGCGGGGAATATTTTTGTAGAAATTTTAACCCTCTAAAGCCCCCAGATGTGGGTCATTTGTGCGCTTTTCTTAAAAAGATACTAAAATGACACCTAAAACATGCGAATATTGAGTCAGTATGTACTACAGAAATATTTGCTATAAAATTTCACTACCTACTAATTGCTGAACAATTAATAGTCGAAATTTTCTTCCGAAACCCAAAAAATTGTAAAAATCAATTAGGACTACTTACAATCAATATTTTCCAAATTTCACCACACTTGAAAGCTCTAAAACTACATTTCATTTCTTTGCTACAAAATCAATACGAAATCACACAAGGATCATTTTCTTAGAGCACATTAACCCATTATATCATGTTTTAATGGTCTTTTAGACCCTTTTTTGGGTTAAATAATTTTTCGAAAATATTCTGCGAAAAATTTCACTCAAGGAAAGCGGTACAGGGATGTACTAAATATGCAATGTGAAAAGTCCTAATTGATTTTAACGATTTTTTGAGTACATACTGACTCAATATTTCCCCGTGTTAGGTGTCATTTTTTGTATCTTTTTAAGAAAAGGGTAAAAATGACCCACATGTGGGGGCTTTAGAGGGTTAAAATTTTCTACAGAAAAATTCCTCGCAATATTCTGCATAAGTTTACTGAACACATGATACACCTCAGATGTAAAGATCATATAGTTAAAATCATCGATTTACCACAAGAATGAGGTATTATTGTTTTTTTTTTCATGTACAGTGGATAAAAAAACTTCAAAAATCGACTAAAAAAAAATCTGACGTGCTGGAGAAAAACGACGAGACACGGGTATTTTTTTAACGTCTTCTATAAGAATTTTTTGGATTTCCTCATGTGTTTTACCAAAAGTTTGAAATTGTTGAACAGTGTTATCGCTTCTGGCTTTCGAAAAATCTTTACCAAAAAGTTCGACTTTAAAAGATTTTTTGGATATATAACAGAAGAAAGAAATTCTTAGTCATAAAATTTGTCAAAGTAATCTAAGCCCCAGTCTTTTTCTTCTAAACTCAGGTTAAATTATATCGATATATTTTTTTTTTATCCTGAAAAGGTGAAAAAACCAAAAAATGGTTATTCGTTTGTTAAGTTCACCTAGAATATAGCAATAACTTTTCATTCGATCTTGATCTGTAAAGACTCAAAATTTTTGGTCATAAAATATGTTATTGAAACTTGAACTTCTGTTGATTGTGTGGTACAGAAAAATCCTTTGTATGCTTTTGCGAGATACCTGACTAATAATGTTTGGTTAACATATCGTATGCGTTACGTAGCGGATTACAGATTGCTGCGAAGCTTTCACTCACCGTCTCCCAAACCTACGGTTTACATTTACAGCAAAGTTTTCTTTTCAAACATTCGAATATTTCGAATATTTTCACAACTCTATTTGTTGTCCTCATGCTGTTGCTGGTTGCGGCTCGACTCTTCGTTTGTTGCTGCCTGCTGTTTGTCGTCAACGTCGTCTTTCTGCAACGTCAACTTTTGTATTTGCTAAGGACAGCGTGAATATTTATGCTGTTCGCCCATCGTTTTTTCCTTCTGCCATTTCTCTTTGTTGTTGTTGTTGTTGTTGTTGCTTCTGCAAAAGTGAATAAAGTTTTGGAATTAGATGCTGAGCTCTGCGCCACAGCAAAGTCAAAGTAGCTGACGTCAATGTAACGTTAACGAATTGCACAAAAAAGGACTACCACCTACATCGTCAAAAGGCAACAGTCAGCAAAAGTGTCACGGTTTTCCTTTAAATTCTCTCTCATTCCTTTGCTTTTTTTGGCTTTAAAATTTTTATTGCAAAACCGCTTGTATATACACCAGAATTGCTCTTTTAGAGTTAAAATTTTAAAAATTTTGCCGGTGGATAAAAAGTACTGACCCCATTTAAAATTTTAGAACATATCATTTCTGCTTCTCATATTTTACCTTGTTTTCACAGATCATAAATTCAAGATTCAAAGAAGATATTCATCAACAATCCTCCCTCATAATTAAGAATTTTCTACATTCATAAGATTTCGCATATCCTGAAAAGTGAAGAAAGCAAATACTTAGAATCTTGTTTTTGAAAGCGCAGGGCACTGGCAAAGATAATGCTGACTATCCTCCTCTATGTTGCAGTCTCCATAGCATCTATGAAGATCATCAGTCACATACCCTATTTATGCTATTGCGCTTTGATACTTTTTCTAACTCTGTGGAAGCCATTAAGTAATCTGGCTCATCTCCGGCAAAATGGTTGTATGCTCATATACGAGGGGGCTAACCATGGAAACAACCAGAAGTCACAAGGCGCTAGAACTGGGGAATAAGGTACTGGACGAATTTCTTCGATGCCTGAAAGTGCAATAAAATCGGTCGTTTTGTAGAAAGTAGCGGCGTAGGTTTTTTTTTTTTTTGGCGTTTTCCCAATAAATTTTGGAAAACTTTTGGTAAGCAGGTTTCAGTATACCACTTAGCAGTAGCCGTCTGACCTTCTTCCAAATGAATAGCAGCTACAACTTTCTCTCTGGTGAAGTAAACTGACATCATTACTTTTGTTGCTTTGCTTTAACAGGTAAATTTTCACCTTTTGGGCTCCATACCATGGATTGTTGTTTCTTTTCAGGGTCGTACTTTTAAAACTATGCTTCATAACCTGATACAATTTTCTTGAAAGTGTTAGACTCTCCGTTTTTGAATTTTTGAAGAAAATACTTAGCAAAATGCACACATGCCTCTTTGTGAGCATCACTTAAAATTCTAGAAACCCATCGTGCAGATTTCTTCGTGTATCCAAGATAATTTTTTAATATTCGCGATACAGCCATGGCATTCAAGTCCAGTTCCTCAGCAATTATTTCCTGGGTCAATCTTGGATCTTCGTCAATTTTAGATTTCTCCAGCGCTACACTTGCATAATCAGTCGAAGATTTTAGGTGGCCTTCTTGAGGTTCATCTTCCACAGAAAAATGACCTATCTGGAATCTTTGAAAGCACTTTGAAATAGTCACGAGGGATGGCGCATTAACTTCAAATGCTATTTGGCATTCACTAAATATTTCCACAGGCTTGAGCTTACGTCGTAATTCAAAAAGAATAGCAAGCCGAATCTCTTGCTGCGTTTGCACTGGAATATCTGCAGACATTGTTTCACGAATTTTACGTTTTCTTCTCTCCATTTTCACCGATCTTTCTGAAAACTAAAATGATATATTGTAAGACTATAACAAATAGTACGCAATTTTTTGATTTACTAAAAACTTATAAGCGTACTTTTGTTAGGCCCTCCGTACATATGAGTTTATTGAACTGATTTAGTCCAGCAGTTGTTTTGGCAGCCGTTTCTCTAATATGGAGATCTATCGATAAAACGTCTAATATCACTTCCAATGCTTTTGTCGGAGTTGTCCTTATAGCCCCTGATATTCTGAAAAGGGATAATCTTTGTATTTGATTCAATTCCTTTAAATGGTTTTGTATTCTTAGGTATGAACACCATAGGTACTAACATCATGCTTAATTGCCATCGTTTTCAGGACACATTTTTTTTTTACCAATTCTGTAAGCTGCTGGTAAAAAATTTGTTGAAACTTTTATTTTATATTTTATATTCGTAATAAGTGATCCTAAAAACCCAACTTTTGAAGAAAAAGATGCTGTTTTGATGCCTCATTTTGTTGAACAAAAATTTATTTCATATTCTAAATCAGCGACTTCAGATTTGTTTTAACTTAGAAACAACATTAGAAATTCCTATAAACCGACTTTCGTGGGAATACATGCAGTTTACCACTATTTTATTCAATACTGTGAAAAAAATACTGTTGGAAAAAAAAATCGATTTCAGATTAATAATTACCAACATGAAAAACCCTTAATTACCGAATTTTGTGGGAATAGACGAAACTGTATACGAACACGAAAAGAGAATAGGCTATGCAACTAGACATCATACTTCCAAGTGGTGCTTCCTTATTCTCGTTGGGCCATGTGTTCAATTCTCATTCAAGTCGTATTTTTCGTAGTTTTTTCCTCATAGTTTTTTAAGCGAAACTTCCAATTAGTTTTCTAGAAGTCTTTCAGTGTTTTTTCCAATTTATCTCGATCCTAAAACGACTTGAACGCATTTGTTATCATTCGTCCTTTCCACAAAGCAAACATCGTGCGACCAAAAAGTCTGCAATGAAATGCGATTGGCGGCAAATATGTAAACAAAATTATTGTAGTCAACTGCTGCAGAGGGAGGACGAAAACGTAAAATGATGTTGCCGCAATCTCTTGTTTATGTTGCTGCTACCGCATTTGTTGTCGTTACTTTAGCTGCCTGCAGCAACGAATTTCTATGGCGACAACAGTTGTTAGTGAGATGGAAATGAAGGAAATTGGGAAAATGGAAGAATTTCAAAATATGCTTAGCATTAATATGCTTGTAGTTGTTGTTAAAACTTTACAGTTGTTGCTTTATTTTAATATTTGTGTGTGTGTGTGTGCGTTTATTGAAAACCGTGTGTCGGAAATACGGGCATTTCCGTGATGTTGATAACGACGCATTGTGTGTGTGCGACTAAAAATTGTGCCAACGCGACATTTGCGACACATTGTTAACTACAGCAACAACAAAAGCCAACGGACGCTCTTAATGATATGTCACCGAATGCAGTATCTGCATAATTACACTACCACTGAATGACGCGACTACCAACAGTCTGTTCTGGTCAGCCAACTAAATTATTTTAATTGTTATCCTTATAGTCCTGTAGGCTGTCGTTGTTTTGTTATCTTTTCGCGCTTTGGATTTACTGTTACCTACATGTGTATCATGGTGATATATTTTGCACATTTAATGAAACGGTGTTTTTAGCACTTTTAAGTATATCGTAAAAATCATAAAAGATACAGCAATTTGGTGACCGGATTCGGAATCAGCATTGACAAATACATAGAAAATGTTTATTTTAACTTTTGTTTCAGTTATATTTATTTTGTCCTTCCGTTTGTAATACAGAGAAAGAGGCGTGGCAGATATAGAAAAGTATATAGGCATATCCGAAAATAATCTCCTCTTGTATGACCCAGGTTATAAGAAAATTTATTTTTCCATGTTCAATAACCAAATGTGGTGGAATATATTCCTAGATATAAAAAAATTAAATTTTCAATAGGTGAAGAAAAAAATTTCGACCCGAGAGGGTGTCAGGAGTTCGTTTTATCTAAAAATTTTGGGAAAATCGAGATTTCTGATAGTATACGGGAGAGTACATATTTCAGAAGTAGTAGATATGTTACGGGGTACCTTTCCAAATACTCTGGAGTAAAATTCAGAAAAAAAGTATGTGGGTCGTGGCGACAAAATTGGTATAAAAGTCGAAGTCGCTCATTACGGCCACATAAATGGTTCTAAAATTCTGAAAAAATTCTAGCAAATTCTTTGATGAAAAATAAATTGATTTTGTAAAAAATGAAAATCCAAAAATTTGTGGTAAAAAATTTGATTTTTGGCGATATGAGATCGAGCACACCATAGCGACAAATAAAGCAAGATAGCATGTTATCTAAAAAATATTCCGTAATAAATTTCAGAAAAATCGTATGTGGGTCGTGGCGACAGAATGGGTTAAAAAGTCTAAATCGCTCTATACGCTCACATAAAAGGTCCAAAAATTCTGAAAAAATTCAAGCAAATTCCTTGACAAAAAGTAAATCGATTTTGCTTATGATGCTTTTTTGATTTAAGCCCCCCATTTCGAGTAAAAAACGAAAAACTCGAAATTTGATTTGGCAAAAAACTTCATTTTTGGCGGAATGCGAAATTCAGAGTTTTTCATCAAGGGGGACTTAAATCAAAAAAACATCATAATCAGAATCGATTTTTTTTTTCGTCAAGGAATTTGCTTGAATTTTTACAGAATTTTCGGACCTGTTATGTGGGCGTAAAGAGCGATTTAGACTTTTTAACCCATTTTGTCGACACGACCCACATACAATTTTTCTGAAATTTATTATGGAATATTTGTTAGATGTCATGCTTTATGTGTCGCTATGGTGTGCTCGATCGCATATAGCAGAAAATCGCATTTTTTTACCCCAAATTTCTGGATTTTTATTTTTTACTCGGCAAAGGGCGCTTAAATTAAAAAAAGTATCTTAAACAAAATCAATTTATTTTTCATCAAAAAATTTGCTACGATTTTTTCAGAATTTTAGGACCTGTTATATGGCCGTAATGAGTGATTTAGACTTTTTAACCCATTTTGTCGCCACGACCCACATACGATTTTTTTAAATTTTACTCCAGAATATTTGGAAAGGTGCCCCGTAACATATCTACTACTTCTGAAATATGTGCTCTCACGTATAGTATCGGAAATCTCGATTTTCTCAAAATTTTTAGATAAAACGACCTCCTGACACCCTCTCGGGAGAAATTTTTTGGTTCACCTATTGGGAATTTCATTTTTTTTTTACATCTAGGAATATATTCCACCACATTTAGTTATTGAACATGGAAAAAAAAATTTCTTAAAACCTGGGTCATATAAGCGCAGATTATTTTCGGATATGCCCATATATTTTCTTGATCAGCGTCAACTTCTGAGTCAATATAGCCATGTTGGGCTGTCTGGCTGGGTGGCTGGCTGGCTGCGCGTGGAAATATATTTTTTGGGAAAACTGAGCAAGATAATTCAATAATATTTGGAACATTGCCTCCGTCGTCTAGCTCTTGGGGTTAAAAATGGGCGAAATCGGTCTACGAACACTTCTACCGCCCAAACATATATATATTCATATTACTCTGCTTGACATATATTCACTACAATCGAAGAGATATATAATCAAGAGACGCAAAGAAGCACTGGAGCAATTTTTTGGAGTTTGTATTAGCTATAGACGGTAGCTTTGACGACTTTAGAAGTTAAACGGCAGCGTAATTCAACCAAAAAATCTGTAAATTCGTCAAAGCTACCGTCTATGGCTAATACAAATTCCAAAAAATTGCTCCAGTACTTCTTTGCGTCTCTTGATTATATATCTCTTCGCTACAATTCAACCATACAAATTTAATTTTAATAATTCAATACACATAAATACTACGAATTATAAGCGCAAGCTCTGAGCAAAAGCTGTGCGGATTCGGACAAGAGGGTGTTGCACCTCCCATATAAGCAAAAGCTTCAAATCGCTATACTGAAAGCGTTTTTTGAGGTAATCGAACTAAATTATACTCAGACACTAAGAACTATAAATGCAGGCTCTGACCAAAAACTGGGCGAAAGTAGACAAGAGGGCGCCGCCCATATAAGCAAAAGTTTCAAAACGCTACACTTGAAAACATTTTTTGAGATAATTCAACCAAATTTCTCTCAGACACTTAAAACTATAAATGCAAACTCTGAGCAAATACTGGGTGAACTTGGACAAAAGGGCGTGGCACCGCCCATATAAACAAAATTTTCAATATACTGTAGTGTAGGAAATTTAATGTTTGGCCAGGCCAAAGGTTACAACCTTACTAGTTATTCATTATGAAAATGAAAAGTTGGCAACACTGATCTTTGGCCTTTTTCTTTGCAATTTCTTTCAAGCTGTTCTGCTTGACATCTTTTGATGTATTGGTTCGTTCTTTGTAAATACTTACAAAGCATATACTGCAATTTCTTACCCACTAGGAAAGCTCAAACACATTCAATATCGCATGATTATTTGGTCGCAAAAGAACTTTGTTCTAGTATACTTTGTCAATAACTCAAAAAAAGTCTTGAAAATTGGAAATTTTTAAGTGAATGTGCAGTGAACTCTAGAGTGTATCGAAAAACGAATACCCAATTCCACGCCCAAATTTTGAAACAAGAGAAAAGACAATTCAGAATGCATTATTTTTTAACTTTAAAAATAAATTCCTAGGTTCCCTAATGGTACTGGAGCTCATCTAATAGTACATTTTTTCCAATAAACACCATAGATCTCGATTCGTGGTCTAAAATAACTTAGGTATGAAAATTTTGAGAGACATTGTACGTGCAGGAGTGTCACAAAATAAATAAAAAACGATTATTTCCAATCAAACGAATACTTTTTGTACTGGAGCCCAGTTAGCGGTTAATTTTTTTCAAAAAAACTTCATAGTACTCGATTCATCGTCAAAAATAAGTTATATATCAAAATTTAGAGAAGGATCGAACAACTCTTATTGGGCAAAAAGCACGATTTTGCACTCCTTCCATTTTTATCGTTATTGGCATGAAACCAAAAGTTTATTATTTCTGGTTCATGCTTTGTGTATTCAACGGACAATTTTCAGGTGACAATTTTTGTTAAAAACTTTTACAAAGAATTTTTAAGAATTAAAGTCAACAATATATTAAAAAAAAATTTTAAAATTGAAGTTCTATGTATTTATATTTTTAGACTTTTTCATTTCAAAATAGTTTTTGTTTTAATTTTATACCTAAGGGATTTACAATTTTTAGGTCTAAAGAAAAAACTTTTCAAAAAGTTAATTTTAAATAAATATAAATATTGATTTAATAGTGTCTAAACTCTTTCTAATCTTATCAATTAAAGGAAATGATGACCGATTTTTCACCTACCCTATGTACAATTTTATGCTTTTAAATTTAAGATTTTTTTGTTTTGTTTTTTTTAACTAAAAGAAACCTATATTAATTGGATTATCAATGCTGATTTGGATTTTCGGGTGATGTAACTTGCGTCCAGCTTCATTGATGTAGTCATCTCATGTTTGGGTTGCTTCAATATAACCCTTGACCCGAACGATGACATTTGCAAAAGCAACATTCTGCTTTGCTTCGATTTCAGGTAACATTTGACGTTTGTCAGACAGTTTGACAGAGCAAAAAAGCGATGCATTGCCATTGGCAGTTACATAAAGGGAAGACAAAACCGAACAGGCCAATGAAATGGAAATAAAGGACAAAAAGGAAAAAAAGAAGAAATGCAAATTTCGTTATGCTTCTAACAAAATGGAAAAGAAAAATTTAACTTTCTTGAAGAGTTGGCATTATCTGAAATTTTACTTAAATAGAAAAATTTAAATAAAAACTGTTACTTTTGTGGCGCACATGGACGAATTTAAATCAATTTGTAAACTTTTTCATATGCAAATTTTGTACAATAATTTTGGCTATATCTTGAGTGTAGCTTCTTTTGTATTCTTTTCACGCTTTTTATTTCGTCTCCAACTCAAAAGCGAATTCAACCTTTCTCTCCTCCCCTTCCTCAACATAATGTCACGTAGTCTTTTCTGTATTGCATTCGATTTTTTTTTTTTTTTTTTTTTATGTGTTTGATTGCTTACACTTTGGAGCAGAATGTATGAAGGTAGACTCCTTGGAAAGGGGTAAATTAACTTTGTGCGTACATCCAAAAGGAAACATAAAACGAATAAATAAAACAAACTGGCACACTTTCAAGCAGCTATGATTCTTCTTTATTTTTACATCGCAAAAAAAATTAAGGAAAAAAATGTTATATAAATTTTAGGAAAAAATTCAAAAACATTATACTTCTTGGTTTTAGATAATAAATTCTTAGTTATTGGAAAATCTATGTACGAAAAAGTTGCCTTTATTCAGCATATTATTTTTATCAATAAATAGTTGGAGTTTTCCTAATACACTTTTATGTATCTTGCAACCAAAGGCTTTCATTGATACGTTTTATAATTTTTTATAATTCATTACTATTAATTAATCATTTATTCAATTAAATTTTTTTAATTTCGTTTTTGGCTACATATTTTTCGACACTTTTTATTATAATCCTTTGTAACTCCTCATGCAACTCAAAATATAGGGGAAGAGTGCCGCCTGCGGGCATGGTTCGGGCACCCCCCAGTTACTATTGACAGATAACAGTTACGGCTGTTCTGACAAATGTTAAGCGCGTGTTATGGCAGCACGAAGTTTTTATGCATTTACCAGAGCAAACAGACGCATTTGCTTTGTGCTAAAAAGAAAACAATTTTTGTATAAGTGAAAGTCAACACAAAAGTTTTTTCAATCATTTTCCAAGTGCGATAAATCGAAGTGAATCAATCGAAAAGCTGAGTGCAATCTATATTTATGCAGTAAATTTATTATATTTTGCGATTCAAAACCGAATGCAACCAAAATGTTCACACAACACAATTTGCTCATTGCTTTTCAAAGTGGCTGTCAAAGTCGAGTGTGGGCCCCGAATTGATTCGGGTGTGGGCCCCCCTCTTTTTTTATTTAAAGCCTCTGTATTACTGAAATAACGTCGTGGATGCCAACATCACTAATTTAAATGGTGTTCTTATGCCTTTTTATGTTTTTTTCGTGAAATGGAAAGAACCAATGGGCCCTTTAAAGATATCACAGAAAAAAAGTTGTTTTCATTAAGTGTGGGTGTTGAAGGTGCATACCATTTGGCAAAAAATCTTGGTATTGAGTTTCCAGACAAGTTTCTTAAATAAAATAATTTTGCTTTCTTTTCTATTTGGTTGGTTTTTCTCCATATTTTCCCATTTTTAACCGATTTGCTAAGGGTGCCCACAACCGAACCAAAAAATTTTTTTTTGTCAAAATTATCACTTCACTATTTTTTTGTTATCATTTTTCCAACTGAACGAAAACAATTTGCTTTCTTCACCAGTTAGTTAGCTAAGATCTTTAGCCTTCCACTGATACCTATGTGTCTGCATAATATACAGTACCTGGAGACCGATCCCTGCTCGGTCAACAATCTGGTCTTATTATTTTAGTCGATGTTTTTATTCATAGCTATTTTTTGTTATGAAACTTGTACCTTTTCACCTCTAATAGTCATGCTTTCAAAATTATGAATAAACCGATGAAAATAATAATAAGAAAGAACTCGGAAAGAATCGAATGGTATAGAAAAATATCAAAAACTCAAATAGAATGACCTCGTCTTTTGTATGGGGGCTGAAATATATTCCTATTGGATATTTTGATAAGATAGAGTGCGGCTATTCGATGCTATTAATAAAAAAGAATTTCACATTTTTTTGTTGGTACGCTATGAGACTGAACAAAGCGTTTTCTTCAATTTCAAGCAAGGATATTTCAAAATCCTGCAGGTATAATGACAGTTCTGCTGATGAAGATCGATTCAACTGCAACGAATTTCATCAAAATATGTTGTACCATTTGCGAGAAATATCATTTGATGTGTTTTTCTTGTATGGGAGGTTCCACGCGTACCGGTGATATTTTGCCCACTTTCAGGTCGTAAGTGCCAAATAGCAAGTAGGCTCCCTACATTTAAATTCAGAAAGATTTTCCCAATACAACGACATATCACATATTAATCCTTGTTTGCAGTGGTAACATCTCCTAAATTTTCATTAAAATTATAGGAGTCGTTTTCAAGTAATATTGAATCAAAATTTTCAATGGTTAAAAAGGAGGCGTGGTACTTCTTTGATACCGCCCACTTTTCGGTTATTACAAGGCATTAATAAGCACTGCCTACACACCAAATTTCCTTAAAATATCTTGTAATATTTGCGAGAAATAGCATTTAACGTATGTTGCTTGTATGGGAGGTTCCACGCGCAACGGCGATATTTCGCCTACTTTCATAATAGAGATGTCTTTTAGCAATTGCGTACCTGACAGTTAATTTCAGAATGTTTGCTTTTTATATCATTTCATATTTTTGTGGGCGGTGCCACGCCCTTCAACGAGTTTTCCCAATATAACGGCATATCACATATGAATCCTTGTTTTCAAAAGCTGAAAAGTGGGCGTGGCACTTCTTCGATCCCGCCTTTTCGTTTGTTACAAGGTATTATTAAGAAAAACCCGCTCGTCAAATTTTATTCAAATACCTTGCATGGTTTGCGAGTTATGACTAAATCAAATTTAAAACTTAGGGCAGTGCCACGCCCTCTGGTGAGCATTTGGAAAGTTCACACCTAGCTCATTCTTCATGAAAAAAATATTGAGTACAAAAAACAAACAAACAAAAAAACAAACATAAAAACATACAATTTTAGCTCGTATAAGAAGAGAAGATATGGTCAAAAGTTATGTGTCCAAAACAAAGAGATGCCCACATCCGGTACTCTTCCTCTAATATAATTTTAATATAAATATGAAACTTATTGAAGAGAAAATTAAAAGAAAATTTTTAATAGCCTCGAACGAGAATTGAACACATATCGTTGATATTTTGACACACAAGACATCTTAAGATATAAAGTACTTTTTTTACATGCACATTTTACACTGAACTGATGTTATTGATCCAAAGTATTCAAGGTTCGATTCTTCTTCGACACTAAAGTACACTGAAGCGCTTTATCAGTGTCAACAAAAAAAAAAAAACCTGATTCTAACAAATACTTTTAGTTAGACAGAGAGAGCGTAAACAAAAAAAGAGGCACAAAGAAGAAGAGTGAAAAACTAGTTTTGCCTCTAAAGGCCGCTTTATACTATCCCACAAAGTATTACAACATGTTAGAAAAAAAGTGTGATGGAATTTCATTATACTGTCAATTTCGTATTAATGTGAGGAGGAATGTCAAATTTCATGTTAAGACTGTCAAAAAAATCAAAACGCTTTTTCATTAGATTGTTTTACTCTAGTTTAAACCATCGCACATTGCTTGCAACATGTCAATTTGGACATGTCTTTATACTTTGTGGGATAGTGTAAAGCGGCCTTAAATAAGTATTTTATAGTGTATGTACACTAGAACTACAAAATATGCACTGGACTGAAGGACATAAAATAACGACAGGTCAGTTCAGTATTTCTTTGTTTTTTTTTTTTTCATATTCAAGTACTGTCAAGACATTTGCATGCGACACTGAACTGAAGTATTTGATAAATAAAAAGAAAATGCAAGACAACATATTTTGAAACTGCAAGATGATGCAACAAGATGTCTTGTATGAAATTCTAGTTATTATGTGTCATGCGTTGGAAATCAAATTGGTTTTCTTCTTTGGATTCTGATCAATGTGCGGAATAAACAATTTGCGGTGGTAAGGTTTTTAACACTGAAGATAAAATAATAATTGACTCGATTGAACCAGAGACGATGGACAAAAAGCTTCAAATGGCGATTACAAAAACTTGAATGGCACGGCTTCGCCAAAAACGTAATCAACTAAAAGTTATGCCAGAATCGTGAGACAAGAGCTGTATTATTTTGATAATTAAAATATCTAATTTATAATAATTTGCTACCGATTCCTCCAACGAGTGTGCAATCTGAAAAGGCTTTTTCTGCTATTGGAAATGTTTGCACAAAGATAAGGTCTAGGCTGGACGAAGAAAGCCTTGATGAACTATCGTTTCTACAGTCCTATTTCAATAATAATTAAAAACTTAAGACTGCTTTTTTATGTTTTTTAACATTTAGTTTATGTGAATTGAAGAGTATATTTATTTTTGTTTTTAATAAATACCGGTGCATACCGGGTTCCCGGTTTTAAAAAATATTTCACTCCGAATACCGTTATCGATATTTATCACCGGTATTGCATTCTCTAGCTACTACGCTGCCGTTGCGGGAAGAGGTTGTGTCAATTTCAGAGAATTTTAGCATTAAGAAATTCATGGAGAGCCTCTATGGACTACGGGTTCTATGCTTATTAATCATTATACATTTTCAAATATACTCAAAATGCTTAAAAAATTTTGGTAAATTGGCAATAGGCTTAGTAGGGCAAGTGTAAATGTCTTCATATTTTGTTTGTCATCGTTTAGTAGCTTATGCTTTTGTGCTTCCCTAATACCAATTTACACACTAACACTACAGTTTTTCTTGTGCTTTTCTTGTAAATTTTTCTAATATGCCACGTTTCACTTCGGCACAGTAGGGCGGGCGTGTTTGGCTTCACTTTTTTTTATCCTCTCAAAGCTTGGCTCGCAACTTGTTAAAAATCCATTAATCACGTAAGTGGCGACTGACGGCGTGGTTATGCAGTGCTACGCATACAAATGCGGTCATATGTGCTTTGGTGTACGCGTGTGTGTGTTTGCAAGAGTGGGGCAACCACCCCAAAGCACCCCAACTTACTGCCACCTACTTTCCATTACTATGCATTTCTTCTTTTTGTTCCTTTGTATGCGTAATTCGCATTCTTTATGCTATTCGCTTACTAAGAACAGCATAGAAATTATAACGAGCTTATGTGCCAATGTACAGTGGCGAGAAACTTTGTGTATGAATAATGTTCGCGAATTTTGAACATGTTTGTGTAATTCTTTTATCTTGTTATTATTTACATCAGGAGAGAAATAAAGAGCTCAAAAATTAAACCGGAAAAATTCATCAAAATAGTGTACACATATGGGTTATATTAAATTTGTGGCGGTACAGGTTTTCTGCTTCAATATAAACTTTTTTCAAAACATATAAAACTTTTTCCAAAATTTAACCTTTTCCAATCAATTTAACCTTTTCCAAATTAAATTAAACTTTACAAAAATGCGCTTGCAATTATATACCTCTGCAAATACAGCAAATATTGTTATGAAATTTAGTATATACTTACTTAGATTAATATTGTGTCTACCAAACACTTTCCAAAATGTAAAAGGGGTTGGAGAGTGGATTAGTAAAAGTTAAATTTAATTTGGCAAAACAACAGATCAATTTGATTAGGAAAAGGTTTAATTTGAATTAAAAAAAGATCAATATGATGTCGAAAAGATTTAATTTGGAGTGGAAAACCTGCATTCCGTTAGAAAAACTGTCTAAAATACATCACATATTTTTTTAGAATATACCAAACAAAAATGGATTCAACAAACGGTGTTATTTTAGACGTAAGCTCCAAACCATTCATTGTATTTTATTGAAAATTCTGAATTGCATTTTTATTGCATATTTTACGCGTTATTCTTATCAATCCCAATACAAAATAAAAAGTTCGCTGCAACTTGCCCATTTTAAAAGCTTTTTTATCTCTTAATAAGAAGCTATTTGACGTCAGATCATCAAGTATAGTAGGGGAAGAGTGCCACCTGCGGGCAAGGTTCAGGTGTGGGCACCCCGTAACTTTTGACAGAAAACAAATGCGGATGTTCTGACAAATGTTAAGCGCGTGTTATGACAGCACGAAGCCTGTGTACATTCACAGAAGCAAACAGACGCATTTGCTTTGTGCTGAAAAGAAAAAAAATTTTGAATAAGTGAAAGTCAACACAAATGTTTTTTTTAATCATTTTCCAAGAGCAATAAATCGAAGTGAATCAATCGAAAAGCTGAATGCAATCTATATTTATGTAGTAAATTTATTATATTTTGTGATTCGAAACCGAATCTAACCAAAATTTTCACACAACACAATGTGCTTATTGCTTTTCAAAGTGGCTGTCAAAGTCGAGTGTGTGGGCCCCGAATTGGTTCGGCTGTGGGCACCCCTCTTTTTTTATTTAAAGCATCTGTTTTACTGAAATATCGTCGCGGATACCAACATTAATAATTTAAATGGTGTTCTTATCCTTTTTTTAGTGGAATGAAAAGACTAATAGGCCTTTTAAAGATATCGCAGATTAAAAGTTGTTTTCATTAAGTGTGGGTGGTATGGTGGCATGCCGCTTTCCAAAAATTCTCGGTACTGAGTTTACAGACAAGGGGACCGAAGAGCTGATGGTGGGCATAAATTGGTATAAAAAATGAATGCTTGGAAAAAGAGCAATATCAACAAGGGCTGGAAATTACGTCACCTAACCGTCTTAGTCTGCAAAACAATAGATCTGGCATTGACTCCGAAGACAATCAAGTCTGGTTTCTGGGCAACCTGCATGATGACATTCGATCCAGACGTTTGCAGTGATATTGATTTTGTTGAAGCCATTGAGCAGAATTTGTTGAATTTATGGGAGTCAATGATTCCAAAATAAATAAATTTTGCTTTCTTCTCTATTCGATTGCGTTTAACTACATATTTGCTCATTTTTAGCCGATTTTTCCAAGGGTGCCCATAACCGAACCAAATTTTTTATTTTTTTTTTTTGTCAAAATGATCTTTTCACAATTTTTTTGATATCATTTTTCCAACTGACGAAATCAATTTACTTTCTTTACCAGTAGTTAGCGAAAGTCTCTAGCTTTCCATTGATACTTTTATGTCTGCATAATATACATTTGGTCAAAAGTTATGAGTCGAAAACAAAAAGGTGTCCACACCCGGCACTTTTCCACTATATTGTTGATATGCGCTACATTTCATTCATGGGAGTTATTTATCTGAAATGTTTTTTTTCGACTCGTGTTGTACACAATATCTCAGTTTTTACCACCTTTTAGTGCCAAGGACTGATTAAATTCAAGCCCGTAAAAAATCACAAAATTCATCCCGACGAATTTAGTAAATTTAGTGAATCAGAATTTACTCAAAAAACTAAGGCCGTAGCAGAAATAATTTTTTTCATCGCCATGCGTGAAATTTTAGGGATATTACATTTCAGTCAATATTTTAACTCACTTTGCCTCACTAGTGTACTCTCCTTAATGTACACATACCTACCTACTTTGATGTGATTCACGCGTTTGCTTAATATGCGTAATTTAGACCGTCTACCAAATAATGATTTACCCGTTAATGGACGTTAAATTGCGCCCACGTCGGCTGCCAATCGAATCGAATTGTAAAATAGTGGCAACACTAACTAACAAATACAAATGTATGTGCAAGCATATGTTGCGTGTGTGTGTGTGTGTGCAATTCATGTGTGCGTGCATGCATACATTTTGCTGCCATTACTTAATTTAAATGAGTACTCCTTACCCACCACCTACTTCTTCTATGTATTTGTGATATGTGAGTGTGTGTGTGTGTATGTTCTTCTTTCGCTAATTTATGTTTGTTTCCCTTTTCGCATTTCGAGCATACATTTTTCTTCTTCTTCTCCGTTTTCTTCTTCTGCTGCCACTGGTTCTTTGACTCTGCAGCAAATTTTGAGGTCACCTCGTTAACGCTTGAGTTATTTTATGCGTGTGGTGGTAAAACAAAAAAAATTAAACAACAAAAACAATACCATCCTTAGTGTACCTGATGTTCCATCCATTCATTCATCCATCGGGCTGTAAATTTTAGTTTATTATTTTGCCATAAATTTTATGGTTTCGTTTATTTGTTAACAATGTTGTATTTGTTGCCATTTGCCATACAAAAGTTTTAATGTTTTTGTTTTTATTGTTGTTGTTTTTTTTGTTGTTGTTGGTTTTGACCTTTATGTATTTTCTTAATAAAATTAAATTGTATTAAAAGGTTGTGGTGTCTGCTCGCATACATGTGAAATTTTCAGTTTTGAAAAATAGCTTTGAGGTTTTCTCTTTGCTGGGAATGCAGATGAAACAAACACCCATATTAGAATTCATAATGTAGGGGATAATTTTCAATAATCCATTGTTAACCCCCGAATAGATTGGTCAGGATTTTATACGAACCACAAACAGACCACATCATAAATTAACATAATTTAAGGAGCATCTCTGTAAAGTTTAATTAATGATTTAAGTTAACTTACATACATACTGTTAAACTATCTACAAAACTGTATTTATGTATCAAATTTAGTCTGAATGATGTCGTGAGGTAGAAACTTACAATGACTGTTGGACGAATAAATAAATAAAACGATTAGTTATTGAGCTGGTGGCATTTTCGGTATCATCATCAGTAGTATATAAATGGGAAAACAAAATCAGTTCAGGCCTTTTTCATTCAGTTAAACTCAACATATTCGCTTGATTTTTTCGGAAAGGCTGTGAGATGGAGCAGTCCACAAAATTTCCTTTTATTCCTTAGAGAGCGGTGTCACACCTTTAAATGGAAAAAACGTTTTAACGGCTAAACCGCTGCATCGATTATTACACAGAGAAAACAACGTTGCTACCCATATTTTGAGCATGGCTTGTTCGTAGCAGTTTCAACTACGCGCGTTGCTAAATGAGTTTCAACTACGTTCGTGAGTGATTCAACAACGCTTGTTGCTAAATAAAATACAAAAAAAAAAAATTTATTTTTTTAATTGCAGTTTTTTTTCAGTCAACAAAAATGAAACTGATATTATTTTCCTTTTTTAATTTTCTTTTTGCTTTAAATATTTATTTATTTGGTATTGGGGAGATTTGAACCTGGAACCTGTCGTGTGATAGATGCAGACGTAAACGAACTAAGTCAATGCCACTATTATTGTGAAATTGACTGAAAGTCTATTTGTTTTGAAGTTAGCTACTACCTTGGTCGTGAGTATTTTGACTACGTTTCGAAGCTGATTTAGATTTTACTACGTTTCGTGGTGTTTTAACAACGTTTTGTTGCTGATTTAGATTTAACAACGCTTTACCAATGCACCAAACAAATATGATCTTGGAACGTTGTTAAATCCAAATCAGCAACGAGACGTACTTAAACACTAACGAACGTGGTAGAAACTCATTTAGCAACGCAAGTTACGCTTTTTTTCTTCGCTCTGTGTATGAAATTTGGTATGGAGATAGGATTAGCACCAAGGAACGATAATATGTGGGGTACAGAAGCAAAGGCAGCAATCTCCATTTTTTTTCTGAAAGTGTCTGTTAGTGTTTGACCACAAGTTACCATCAAATGCAAAAAGATGGCACGATCAAAAAGGTACAGAATCAAAGACGACAGTCTCTCCTTTAATCATGGACATGTTTGATAGTGACATCTAGTTTCATTTGATGGTAGCTTGTGATCAAACACTATCAAACACGTTCATAAACTATGCTGCCTTTGCTTCTATACCCCTCATATGTGCTTTATGTTTATAAGTGGTCGGTACCACGCAAATAAAGAGAAAACGCACGTAGGGGAAGATGGAGTAGATTTATATACGGGGCACATTCGTTAGCATGTCCGCGCTTGTATCCAATATTGGTGCTTTTGCAACCATTTATCTAGGGAAATGTGGCAGTGGTACGATTGTTGACTTGGTCGATAAAAGTCTTTGTGTGTTTTTCCAGAGCAAAAGTAATTTTCGGTGACATAATCCCCACGGACCTAATCCCCATTCCGGTAACCTAATTTCCCTATATAACTTCAACTTCGTTTAATGGCAATAAGTTTTTGCTAAAATTGAATAATACTTTCTACTCGTTTATAAAGAGATATGCTAATTTACTGTGTGTTTACTTTTTTTGCGATTTTGCTAATAGTTTTTAACAAAAATAACAAAACCCCATATTGATCAGTTCGGGGCACATTTGTACCTATATTTACGGGGTACATTCGTGCACACGAATTTACCTTTATGAAGAGTTATTTTAATTTATTAAGTATAAGAAAATGGTTATTTAATTACCAATTAATTCATGGAATTACTGAAACACGTCCAAAAACATACGCTTTACTCCAAAGATAACGTTAATTTACCGATAGTGGACAGCTATGAAAGTCATTTCTCAGTAGATGCAGTCAATTTGCATTCGGCAATAGGATAGTTTCTTTCAGTCCCACCACACACCACACACCCTCCTCAACCATTAAGGAATTGCTTGGCCTTTTTTTATTCAAAACTGAAAATTGCATTCCACGATCGAGTTGTGAATAACCAAGGAAAAACTCCAACTATATACAATATTTCGAGATTGGCTAATGTTTTCAGTCATGTCATGGTAGAAATATTAGAAATGTTTTTAAATTAACGAGAATATGGCCATTTAACAAACTTTTGTAGAGCAACGAAGATTTTGCATCTGCTGTGATTTACCAGTCAAGTTTTATGGCAGATCTGCATGCGAAAGATGTTCTATACGTTCAGGATATTTGCTGTATCCACTGTTGCGTAAATTCCCCACATATGGGACAATTCGTACGTTTTGAGTATCTTCAAGAAATCTGTCATTATTCTTAATTGGTAAATCGTATTGTCTTTAGCTTACACTACTCTAAAAGCCTAATATTGTACTTATTCAACTGCATACCAATTATTTTGAAAAAGGTGTTAGCGGGCTCTATTTTTAGCCATAAAGTTAAAACTGTATGAATCTACACCGTGCTCCCCTACATGGTTAGGTACTAAAGGCCGCTTTACACAATCCCACAAAGTATAAAGACATGTCCAAATTGACATGTTGCAAGAAATGTGTGATAGTTTAAACTAGAGAAAAACAATCTAATGAAAAAGCGTTTTGTTTTTTTTTTTTGACAGTCTATAAATGAAATTTGACATTCCTCCCCACATTAATACAAAATTGACAGTATAATAAAATTCTATCACACTTTTTTTCTGACATGTTGTAATACTTCGCGACCTTAGAACAACAGGGTTCTATCTACATTCACATCACTTTCGAGAAATCTATGTTTGAATATTTCGTGTCGCATAACTTTTTTGAATTGAGTTTAATCACAATATTATTTATATTACAAGCATGTGATTCTCGCGAGGATTTCATTGAAACTAAAATAATTAAAATACGTTGCCTAGTTAATAAGGAATTTAAGTTTAAAAAAATCGATAGAACTTTGCTGCTAAACGATAAGGTACTTGAAATTGAGAAACAAGGTTCTAACTGCCAGATAGAACTTTGTGTTTCTGTAAGAGAGTAGACAAATTAGTAAAAATCATGTAATTTTGTTATACAAGCAAGCCCTGATTTTGAGCCGACATGGCTTATTTTGTTAGTCAATGCACTTATAAAAAACCAACACTTAAGATTTATGCAGTTTTTGGAAAAAGGTCGAAAAAGCGTTTTTGAAAAATTGACATACCTTTATGTATCATTTAAAGCGAGTATAACTTCTTAAAGAAAAATCACACAAGGCCAGTTTATAGCTCATTTTGAAGAGAAAGGACAGTACTAAAATGTTGCATTCAATAGAAAAGAGTAAAACAATTTTGGACGTCTTCTACACAACCACAAAAATCGTGTTTTTGATCATTTTTGAACATTTGGGGTAAGATATCTCGGAAACCATATAAGATATAGCAACTCTGATACCAGATTCGGATTCAGCGTTGGCAAGTTTATTCAAAATGACTATTTTTGGTTTGAATTCTTCAATTTTCCAAAACTGTTTTTCGACCTTTTTTCAAAAACTGCATAAATCTTAAGTGCTGGTTTTTTCTAAGTTCAAATACTAACAAAATGAGCCATGTCGGCTCGAAATCGGGGCTTGTTAAATAAAATTACACTATTTTATCTAATTTGCCTGCTCTCTTACAGATGCACAAAGTTCTATCTGGCAGTTAGAACTTTGTGAAATTAATTTCAATTTGAATATGTGTAGATAGAACCTTGTGCATCACAATTTCATTAATTATCTCAGAAACCATACGAGATAGAAAAATTTGAGTAGCGGTAATCGAAAAAATGGTAAAACAAAAAATGTCAGTTAGAACCCTATTGTTCTAAGGTCGCGACTTTGTGGGATAGTATAAAGCGGTCTTTATGAAATTTTGTTTGGTCAAGTTAACAGCTGGGTCTTTTTAAAGTCAATTCGAAATGGACGAATTTTTGCCAGATGGCAAAATCTACAATAATTAATCGTCGTTCAATTCACGCTGATTATTTTTTACCGAATTTCGAAACTCTTTAAAATGCTACTTTACATAATAACATCTTGTCAACCATAGCATTATTAAATTGCATGGTTATTTCTAGCAAAAAATTATTTAGAGTCGGGAAAACGCGGATTTTGTATTTTACATAGTTTCCCTTTTTCTCAATAATCCCATCTTTGGTTTGGTTTCAAAAATGGTCCAAATGTAATGCATAATCCGTCATTAGTACCAAAAGTGGTCCAATTGTGTATTGATTTTGTCAGTGAAATTTTAATGTTCCTGACTACGTAGTATTCTTGGTCTTGATCTTGAACATTGAGTCTTGGTCTTGATCTTGATCTTGGTCGTAAAAAAAATTTCTAAAGATGGTTGAGTTTTCAAAATTTCGGAATCATATTTTTACAAAACGGTTTTTAAGAAGCCAAATTTCGCAATGAGATATGATTTTTAGCTTTAAAGAGGCGTTACACACCTATTAACTATAAATTACCAAGACTGAAAAGTAGTCTTGATGATCGTCGTGAACAAAATCAAGACCTAGACCATAGCAGTCTTGATCTTGGTTTTGAAACTTTATCAGCGTCTTGGTCTGGAAATATTACCAATGCCAAGAGCAAGACCAACACTAGTTTTGCTCATCACTTATCGAACTTACGCCTTTCGATTTATGATTCGACGCTCTAACAATTTAAGCTATTCGTTTTACTGTACGCCGGATGTGAAAGTGTAAATTAACTATTGTTGTAAACAAAACAAAATTTTTGCAGAATTTCCGGCATAACAACTGGCAAAAATATATGAAAAAAAAAAAACAAAAAGGAAAAGATTAAAATAACTAGATATTTGATTAAAACTTTTTCAATGTTTCTTTTCATTGAAATGTTTCACAAATTTTCAATTTAGTGGTTAAAGAGTTTATTAAAATTACATCTGAATTTAATTTGTGCAGATGTATGCAATATCTCAAGCGAAATAACAACTACAAATAGATAGATATCTTATAAATAATATACATACAGATATATGTGCTGTATAAAAATGTTAAAAGTCATAACAGTGTACAAATATCTAAGAGCAAAAACTCAAAAGAAAAAAGAAATCATCCAGTTGATACAATTTGTGATATTCGACAATTTGACTTTATTTTTGAATTTATTTTTTATTTTTGTTGCTCAAACTGCAAACGAAATCTACAAATTTGATTACATTGTCTGTTGCCAGTCGTACGATATCGAAGGTCTTCTCTACCTCGAAAAATTCTCGAATTTAAGTTTTGTTTCATTTAAATTTTTTTTTTTTTTTTATTTTAAGGAAGAAAATATTTGCTAAAGAAATGTAAATATTCAGTTTTTCTATATGTTTTTTAATTATCTGATTGGTAAAATTGTTGTTATTGTTGTTGTTTTTAAGTGTTTGACATTTATACCTATTATAGCTCAAGCTGAAAAAAAGGAGTTACCCAACCGGAAGAAAGGAAGCTGCTTCCATGAAGAGCGCAATAGAAGCACTTCTCTGGTAGCATAAACATTTTAAAAGTTAATAAATCTATGTACCAAAAGTTACAGAAAAAATTTAATTTATACTAGATATTTTAATGATATTTGTAGAACACAGCTATCAATGCCTTAGATTAAACAAAAAGTGGGCGGGATCAAAATAGTGCCACGCCAACTTTTTAGCAAGTGAAAGTTTTGATTTTCATCAAAAGCCCTTTTCGAGTAATATTGAAAATATGAATATCAAAACTTTCAATTGCTAAAAAAATTTTGGAAAGGTCAAATAAGGATTGACTGCTTTGGATTTAAAGAAAAAAAATCAACAACAATGTTGAAATATTAATGAATTTTGAAAATGCTGAAAGGAGTTCGAAATAAAGCCCAAACTCCAATAGCGCGTCGGCAGTGGCAGTGTTCGAAAACAGTTGTCATTTTAGAACGCACTACTTTATATGAAAGTAACTACAATACAGCAGCGGCAGTACACAGCGCTGTGCAATTTTTCTCTATTTATAAATTCACTGGTGATAAAATTAAAAGAAAAAGAATTGAGTTTGTTCGCGAAAACAGTTTTTATTCGAACACTGCCAGTGCCACTTCCGACGCGCTATTGTGGATACATTGGCAGTATCAGCAAATAATGGCAGTAAAATACTGCTTCGAAAACTGCCACTGCAACTGCCGACGCGCTGTTGGAGTTTGAGCTTAAAATTTAGACTTTAAAATATTGTTATCGCTTTTTTATCAATCAAGTTCACAAATTGATTGTTCTCTGCTCAATGTTACTGATCATTAAAGAACTTTTAATATCACATTAAACACATAACCTTAACAGTAAGAGATTTTAAATTGGGACATTCTCGAAGATGGTCGTAACAGCTACGCAACCATTTTTGTAAAACCGAATAGTCCCGTAGAACCGAAAATTCGCATTGTGCTGTACGAATCATCTCATCGTATCTAATAATTGGTGTTGTTTATTTCTGTATTCATTTTAGGTTTGGTGACAGTTTTCTACTCATGTGAAGTTGGCTCCGTGATTTTCGAAAACCGAAAATTTTTTTTAGAGTTTTGGGTCCGTTGGGAATAGTTTTGAAGTTCTTTCACAAAATTCGAAATAGTCCTGCGAAAATCCTTTTTTTTTTGGAATTTTTTTTTCTGAAAAAAATTTTTTTTAAATAAGTTTTTAACAAAACAAAGAGTTTTGATTACAGATCTGGATAGTGCTCGAAGGATTCCAAAGAAAATCCTAGTAACTTCAATCAGCACTCCTCTCCGAATAGTCCTTTTCGGATACATAGTAAAAAACTTAAAACTTATTTAAAAAAAATTTTTTTTTTAAAAACTTTATTAAAAAAAAAAAAAATTAAAAAAAAAAGTATAAAGAACTCCAGAGCTCTTTCTTGTGAAATCGAAAATGTTATCAGAACTCCTCTACGTGAAAAACATTGTGCTGAGCAAAAAACGGTACACCTCCGATTTATGGTCCAGTTTCGCAGAACTATTTCGAATTTCGTGAAAGAATTCCAAAACTATTCCCAACGAAAATTTGGTTTTCGAAAATCGCGGACCCAACTTCACATCAGCCTGTTTTCTCTCTAGCTTTACAACTTGGTATGTGCAACATCTCTTTTCGCATCAGTTATCTAATGATTGCTCCAGTGACTTTCCAAACTTAAATTCTTGAATAATGATCGTAGTGAGATTCATAATTACATTTAAGTTCTTTGGCACCGCCCTAAATTTTAAATTTTATTTGGTCATAACTTGCAAGCCAAGGTATTTGGATGGAATTTGGTGGGCGGGTACGGCTTAATAATACCTTGTAACAGACGAAAAGTGGGCGGGATCAAAAAAGTGCCACCCTTGAAAATTTTGATGCAATATTACTCGAAAATGACTTCAACAATTTTAATGAAAATTTAGGAGGATTAATATGTGATATGCCGTTATATTGGAAAAACTCGTTGAAGTGCGTGGCACCGCCCAAAAAAATATAATATGCTATAAAAATAAAACTACTCATGCAATCTTTCTGAATTAAACTGAAGGGAGTCTACTTGCTATTAAGCACCTACAATCGAAAAGTGGGAAAAATATTGCCGATGCGCGTGGAACGTCCCATACAAGTAAAACACATTAAATGCTATTTCTCGCAAATGATACAACATATTTTGATGAAATTTGGTATGCGGGTCTGGATCAGGAGTATCTAAAGCATAACAAAAAGTGGGCGTTGTTCAATAATTACCACGTCCACATTTTACAAAAATAACACTTTTGGTGAATAACTCAGGCACAAAAAAAAATTAGAATGAACTTTTTAAATATTTTTTAGATGCAGTCTTATGTACTTTTTTCCGCTAAATCCGTCTTCATCAGCAGAATTGTCATTATACTTGCAGGATTTTGAAATATCCTTGCATGAAGTTGAAGAAAACGCTGTGTTCTGTCTTACAGCGTAGCTACAAGAAAAGGTGAAATTCTTTTTTATTAATGACATCGAATAGCCACACTCTTTCTTATTAAAATATCTTTTCGGATTTTTCCAATAGGTGTCTTACTTTCCGAGTTATGATCCTTTGAAGATAAGATATTCAGCAACCATACAATAGACGAAATATTTTGGGTGCGCAGTATTACATTAATTTCTCTCAGTGTATTTTTTCAGTTAATTCATACTCAACATTAAGTAAACAAAGGCAGCAGCAAAGATTCAAATAAACGAAAAAACCAAATCAAAATGTTAAACTTTCAAAACTGTGAACTACAAAAATACGACCACGGAGAAAGTAAAAGAATCTCTATTCTCTTCATGTGCAAAAGGAGACGAAAAAGAAGAAGAAGAATGCCACAATGCAGTGCAATGAAAAACTTTTGCAAAACTACTGGCAGTGCAACATTAACCCAACGACTCCGCTCCTCCACCTCCTCCTACGATATAAGTATTTTATATTGTAACAATCATGGCTGCTGCCGACGCCATCTTTGCTGCGCCAAATGCAAACATTTTCACATGTGTGTGGTTCCTTCTGCATTAAAGCGGACGGGGTGGAAACGAAGAACGCGCGCATTTGGCACACATAAACTGCTGCATACTTAAAGGCGAACAAACATAAGACGCGCGCAGTGTTGCTGCAAACATACACATGTATTTGTGAACTTCCCGTTTGGGGAATTTGCAAGAGAAGATGTTGATGTGGACGGCGGATGTGGAGGTTAGCGTAGCGTTTGTGCAATGCAAGAGGAGTAATGAGAAAGGGCGAGTTGAGAAGGAAACGGCATTTGTGCGCAAAGTTTCAAGTTGGAAATAGTTTTGAAAACTCAATATTTACACGACTTTTGGCGTCCGTCCACTTTGGGTGATGTTCGTACATAAGGACGACTTTTGGGAAATGGGAAATGTAATTACCAATTCAATTCTCATTATTCGCTGCACACACACAAGCAGTTGTACTCACACCACTCTCAGATGCAGACACGTGCAATGCACGCGTTTCCCTATGCATTAACATGTTTGTATCAGACTGTGAGGCAATAATCCTTTTGCAAAAACCTTAATGTTTGTAAATTTAATGCCGTTGCAATAAAGAAACGAAATTTCCTTTTTCATCTGTTTATCTGGCGCCATTTCATGTGTTCAAGTGTTAAATTGTTTATATTGCAATTATTATTTAAACTTTCATTACACTCACCCACTGTGCCACAGCTGCGTGTCAGAATATTAAAAAAGAAAATATAAAAACAATTGACGTTTAAACAAAACAGTACTCGTGGTTTATTTTGAAGACGAAGGATAGTAGTAAGCGATTCATTTAGTAGAAAAGAGCAAAATCATTTCTGCATCATCTATATAACCTCAAAAATCGTGTTTTCGAACTTTTAGGTAAGAATATCTCAATAACCATACGTGATAGAGAAATTTTGAGACTAGATTTGGATTCAGCACCAACAAATACATTGAAAATTACTATTTCGGTTTTGGTTTGTTCTGTTTTTTTAAAATGCACCATTTTTTAGCCTCATTTTAAAAAACGTCCAGCAAGGATTCCTTTGGAACAGATTTCAAAACTATGAAATGGCTAGAATAAGACGCCTGGAACTTTTTTGATTGAGATATGCATTAACCAAGTTTCTTGGCTATAACTGTTAAAAGTGCAGAGGTAGGTACATCATGTTAAGTGTACTTTTTCGCACAGTTTAATTTGATTTGAAAAATATTAATTTAATTTGAAAAAGTTCAATAAAGTTCGTAAAAAGGTTAATTTTTGAAAAAAGTTGAATTTTTATTGTAAAATTATTATTCTGATTTAGAGAATATGATCAATATGATGTGGAAAAGGTTTAACTTGGAGTTAAAATACTGTATAACACTCTGTATTTGTTAGAAGTACTTGAAGATTTCATTATTCCCAATACATACTCCTACATATTGATACATCTAACGTATAAGTTGATAACTGAAGTTGAAATTTGAAAGGCTGGGAGCTATTTTCGAAGTCACAACCTAAATATATGTTACTATTTTTGTACAAATAATTACCAAAGCAAACCACAAAAAATTTCGAAACCATTGAGGTGCAAAGGAAACCAATAGAAAAACACTTTGAATTTTAATAACACTTTGCAAACACTCTCGTCGAAATTTATGCAAATCGCTTACGAAATATTTGCTGTGCTGCACAACAATAAATGCGTTTTCGATTCTCAAAAATGTTGCACTGTTTTAGAATCCGGATGAAAACATAAGAGAAATCTATCAATTGAGGAGTGGCCGTACCAAAGGGCTTAAGTACCATTTCAAGGCAGAAGTAATGTCATAATTTGTATGTACTTTATAGTCGGTTATTTGACTGTTATAATTTTTCCAACATAATGACATAAATTTTATATAAAGAAGTAAATTTTAAGTGAAAACAGAAAACAATTTTATTAACTTTTAACAAAATGTCACCCATTTCATATAATGACACTACTTTTGCCTCGAAATGGTACTTAGGCCCTTTGGCCACTCCTCAATTGTTAGCCGATAATTCTATGTAGTATTTGGGTGGCCGTTATCGGCTCCAAGTGTCAACAAAAAATTTTCCTGATGTTATGTTGAGTTTCTACGAGCCCTGTAAAGCCCGAATTATTTGACCTATGGTAAATTTTTCCGTCAGTTTGTAAATATAACGATTATAGCCAAACGAATTTAGCTATGTACTTGGAGAAAAAAAATAGTACCCCAGTGTGCCAAACGGACTCGTTTCGGATCCGTAACGGGTTCATATTTTCGTTCTTTTTATCCGTTACGGAATCCGTTACGTATCCGTTACTGATCCGTTTGCGGGAAGGATTCCTAAAAAAAAACGAATCGTTTTTTATACTTTTATGGATCCGTTTCGAACCTGTAACGTACATCAAAAACGAATTCAAAACGGATTCGCTTTTAATAATGTTAATGCTGCTTATAAAAAAAGAAAAGAAAAATGGTGAAGCGCTTACTTTTAATTAAAAAAACCAAACTAACAAAAAAAAAAAAAAAAAATGAATAGCCCCGGCCGGGAGTCGAACCCAGGCTCCCGGGGTAATACTCTTTCATACACGAGATGTTAGACAACTAGGCTATTGACCGATATGATGTTTACTTAACTGATGTAGACTTATTTGATGTTGAGATTTAAAGTTTGTATATTAAACAAATTTCTGTTGTTTTTTTATAAGTATTCTGTGTTGTTTTTCTTCCCTTCTTTTGATAAAAAAATGTTATATACTCAAATTTGGAATCAAAACCATTTCTTCAAACAAAGTTTGAAAAGTTTACAAAAAATCATACGCAATAAAATAAAAAAAAAAAAAAAAAAAACAAATCAAAAATATTTTTTTTATCATCATAAAAATTAAATAAAGCAAATCCGTTTTGAGTTCGTATTTGAAGTATTTATGGAATCGAAACGGATTTGCCTAGGTTCGAATCCTACCAGAGGTGGATTTTTACCCTTTATTTTTTTTCCTTTTTTTTTCTTTTTATTATTTTTTAATTGCTAATAGGCGCATCAAAACGGTTTTTTTCTGTAAATATACAGCATTAACATATTTAAAAGCAAATCCGTTTTGAATTCGTTTTTACATAAGTTTCGGATTCGAAACGGACCCGCACTGCGGAATTAAATTTTTTTTATTCGCTAATAAGCGCTTCAAAATGTTTTTTTTTTTATCTAAACAAAGCGTTTTGAATTCGTTTCTGATGTACGTTACGGGTTCGAAATGGATCCGTTACCGCGGATTACGTTTTTTATACCTTTATGAACTCGTAACGGATTCGAAACGGATCCTCATCCGTTTTTGTGCACATTGGGACCCCAGTGTGCCAAACGGACTCGTTTCGGATCCGTAACGGGTTCATATTTTCGTTCTTTTTATCCGTTACGGAATCCGTTACGTATCCGTTACTGATCCGTTTGCGGGAAGGATTCCTAAAAAAAAAACGAATCGTTTTTTCTTCTTTTATGGATCCGTTTCGAACCTGTAACTTACATCAAAAACGAATTCAAAACGGATTCGCTTTTAATAATGTTAATGCTGCTTATAAAAAAAAAGAAAACAGGGTGAAGCGCTTATTTTTAATTAAAAAAAACAAAATAACAAAAAAAAAAAAAAAAAAAATTACTAGCCCGGCCGGGAGGCGAACTCAGGCTCCCGGGGTATTACTCTTTCATACACGAGACGTTAGACAACTAGGCTATTGGCCGAAATGATGTTTACTTAACTGATGTAGACTTATTTGATGTTGAGATTTAAAGTTTGTATATTAAACAAATTTCTGTTGTTTTTTTATAAGTATTCTGTGTTGTTTTCTTCCCTTCTTTTGATAAAAAATGTTATATACTCAAATTTGGAATCAAAAACATTTTTTCAAACAGAGTTTGAAAAGTTTACAAAAAATCATATGCAATAAAATAAAAAGAAAAAAAAAACAAATCAAAAATATTTTTTTTATCATAAAAATTAAATAAAGCAAATACGTTTTGAGTTCGTATTTGAAGAATTTACGGAATCGAAACGGATTTGCCCAGGTTCGAATCCTACCAGAGGTGGATTTTTACCCTTTATTTTTCTTCCTTTTTTTTCTTTTTATTATTTTTTAATTGCTAATAGGCGCATCAAAACGGTTTTTTTCTGTAAATATACAGCATTAACATATTTAAAAGCAAATCCGTTTTGAATTCGTTTTTACATAAGTTTCGGATTCGAAACGGGCCCGCACTGCGGAATTTATTTTTTTTTTTATTCGTTAATAAGCGCTTCAAAATGTTTTTTTTTTTATCTAAACAAAGCATTTTGAATTCGTTTTTGATGTACGTTACGGGTTCGAAATGGATCCGTTACCGCGGATTACGTTTTTTATACCTTTATGAACTCGTAATGGATTCGAAACGGATCCTCATCCGTTTTTGTGCACATTGGGACTTGTTACTTTATTTCTCATAAATTTTACTAGAATTTCAAGTCAGAATAGTGACAACTCCCCACTGAAGTACATCTTACCTTACTGTCAATTTAGAATTTTCGAATCTAGTAATTTTTTTGAAAAAATTGAAGTGATATTTACACTGAGAAAAGATTATGTTTCCCTCACAGAAATATATTTGATTGAACATTCTAGAAAATATTTGGTAATAATAAACAAATTTTGGGTAAATATTAATATGTCTTTAATTGGAACTTGAAATATTGTTGATTAGGCCAAAAATGCTATCTGGTTTTGGTTTTTTTTTTTTTTAAATTTATTATTTTATTTTTTTACTTCACTTTGATTGACTTTGTGATTTGTTAAAACTCTTTAGCAATTCAATGTGTATATGTAGACCACCTTTAGTTATATATTTCTGAGTGCTAAGCTGTAAGATTGAGTAATTTACTTTCGGTCATTGCGTCCAGAGGTTTAAAGAATTCAATATGTGTGGCATAGTTTCAATTCGCTATACATTGGAATGAACCAAGGTTACAAATGTAGCTGGTAAATATATAAACAAAGAACAAGTGCCCTGGAGGAATAAGTTCAATCCCCACACAGACACGATTTTTTTTTGCAACTTGGTGAGTGCATTCAAATTTCAGAGAAGAGTTTTTTTTAATTTATAACAAATATTATATTTCATGATGTCGCACAGTGCGAAATTTGGGAGGTTTAGCGGAACTTTATTAAATTTTTGATATACATAAAACGCATAAGATTATTCGTTATTTCGGTAGCTTAACATCCCTCCTCAAAAACCTCATACTCAGTTTGTTGAATAACCCTGCTAAACAACTGCAAAATGCACCTGGAACTTGCATTGCTTATTCATTCATACTTTTTGACATTCATATGATACCGAAATTTCATGAAAAACCGACATCGGAAACCAGCATTGGTTTTGTTTTGGAAAAAATAGGCTGACACTCTCCATAGTTTAAAGGTAACTATTCGTACGCTAGTTTATAATATACAAAAAAGGTAGGGGGAATCCTCTCGAAATTTAGAAGCATATCTGAATAAAAATGCAAGAAACAGCAAATACCCCTTTTCTTACCACCTTCATTTTTTATGGTGTTTTGATAAGAAAATGATTATATCTATCAAAATGCATAGCGATATCTGGTAGGGGAGCAGAAATACAACGTTTTAAGTATTTCCATATATGGGGGGTATAATAACCCCTTGTCTGATCCCCCTTAATTTTTGCATAGTGTTTTGCCAATTAAATATATATCTCGGTATTAAGTTTCATAACTATATCTGCTATATGTGCTGAGATATGAACTAGGTTGCGCTACACTCTGAAAATTTCGCACTGTGTGTCGCCGTGAAATACTGCCATGTTAGTAAGAGATTAATAATAATAAGGGTCTAAATAAAAAAAAATAAAGGTCTTTAGACATTGGTAATTATTAACAAATATACGATTGAACCAATAAAATTGCTCAAATATGCCGCTCATTAAATAACATCAAATATTTCGATTGGCCTATAACAAATATATTATATGTTTATTATTACCAAATTTTGATGTATATAATCATTCTGTTTTTTCAGTATACAGTTTACAGTAGTAAAGTTAAAAAGGCAAAAAAACAAAAAACCAATTGAATCAGTCATTTTTACTTGTGATAAAGTTAAGAAAACCCTCATAAGTTTGGTAAATCTTATTTAAATGTGATATTGGTCATGAGGGTTAACTAATATTGATATTAAGCCGTAATCTAAATTGTTAAAAAAAACAATTTTCGGACGAGCGACACATATCCCCTGTGAAAAATTACAGATTTAATTGACCGCACTAGGGTTCCAACCATGGTCCGTCCGTGTGATAGGTAGAAACTTATCCTCTGCGCTACTGGCGAACAAGTATAAAATTTGTTTATAAACCAAATGTCTGTCTATTTTTACTAGAATCTTTAAGTCAGAATGGTTTTGTATTTTTATGATATTTATCTAAATTATAATTCAAACACAAAAAATTATAAAGTCAAAGTTAAAATAAATTTAAAATTGCGACACATTTTTTTGAATGAAAGTACACTGTACTCTACAAAAAGTCAAATGTAGGCAATTTGGAGTAAATATTACTTTATTATTGCACTATATTTTATTTCTAAATATAACTTTACGGAACCATCAAATACTCATACGTTAGGTAATATGTATTTCAAATTGAGTGATAATTTCTATAACTTGTTTACTACCCGAGTGGAGTAAAAATTATAAGGCTGATTTTTCTTCGTGTATATGCATACAATTTTGTACAAATAGTAGTTATTTGAGTCGTAGTCTGATTGAGACTAAAAATGGGCGTGATTGGTTAAAGTTCACGCCTACAATATTTTAAATGTATTATCACCAAATTAAGCCATACTATTTCTTTTAGAATTGAAAACGTTCTTAACACTTTTAAACGAAATATGCACATACACATGTGTACGGGTGCAGGGTAAAAATGAGCGGACACAAAAATAATACAATAGTTATGGGGTGTTCCAAAGGGTTGCGCTTCGTCCAACTCGTCCAACGATGTAGAGTAACTTGTCCACCGCTGTGTTGTTTGGTTTTCTGTGAAGTTTTTGTTGAATTTGATGACGATGTCCACTTTGTGTTAGCGTAGATTTGTCGTCTTCACTGTTGTGGTTCGTTTTTGATGTTCACTGTTGATTTTTGGCGTTCACTGTGGGTTAGACTTTGTTTATTGTCGTCTCCTGATGTGCTCGTGTTGTATGTGAAATTTTATGTTTTTATGTCTTTAATTGATTTTACTTTTTGTTTTAATTTGACTTGAAGAGTTCGCTGACTTGCAAAAATAGATGTCTTTAACAAGAAAGACGAATTTTAGTTTTTACTCGTTGTTAGCACAACGAGTAAACTACAACAGCGCTGTGCGGCGGGTGTTGAAGACAGGCAGATATGCAGGATGCACACTGTTTACGTTCGACGTAAACAACATGCATATTTGGACTAACACATAATGCAAAATATATAAGTAAAGACTCAATATTGATTAATAGCAGCTGCTGTAAGACAAACCTACACGCAAAAAAATTATCTGCAATAATTGATTTTCAAACAGCACAAAGTGATAATAATCTCATGAAAAATTACGGTTTATTCCAGTAATACAATTACTTTACTGGATTCTTATGAAAAAATAATGGCACAAAAGTGAAATATACAGTTTGAACTTCAAAAAGTACAGAGACAAACAGTGAAAAATATTGAATATAAAAGCAAAAAGTTGTCGCATGAAAAAATACTAGTGAGCTCTGCAGTATTTGCTTAAAATTATTATCAATTATTACTGTTTGAAATTGTAAAAAATTTTATTGAAATATAATTTAACTAAAATAAAAAGCTATAGAAATAAAAGTGCTACAGTAGCTCAGTGGTTAGAGCATCGCCTAGAAACAAAGATCTTAAGTTCAACACCGTCAACATAAATTTTTTTTTTTTTAATTTTAAATTTTTTAAAAAATTTACTGTTTGTAATGAGTAAAAAATACGGTTTTTCTTTACGGGCGCACAGTTGCTGAAAAAATCAGTAAAAATAACTGGGATTTTCAATGAAGTTTTACGGTTTAGTTTTTTCCGTGTACACACATACGAACATGCATACATTCACTCAAACTAATACACATGTAAATAATTTTATCAAAACTTCCGTGTATTGTATAAAAAAGAAATAAATTTATTTCAAAACCATACTATGCAGGAGATTCATAATTGAAAAATAAGTTCACAAAAGATTAACGAGTAGATCAATATAAAATTTTGATTTTGAGACGAGGTGATCCTTCATTTTATTACTCATCTGAAAATATACAATATTAAGTAGTATCAATTTTAAACTATTTTGGTATTTAATTCAAATTTTTTGGGATATATTGTCCGGTTCGTAAGGGTTAAATTAATACTTTTTTTGTCATTGTTCTTTATAATACTTTTTTGGTATTAAAATTAAACTATAATTTTCACTGTGTATCGATTAACGATTGCCTTAAAAAGTTTAAGGCCCAGATTTATAGTCATTATTCGATTAATAACAAGCCAACAAAATTTTATTTGCAGTCATAAGTTAACCATCAAAACTAGAATTTTTTAATTATAAAATTAAAAACATCATAACTTCGCCATTTTAAGACATTTTTGAGTGATTTTTTCTGCGATCTCTTCAGAATTTTATCCTTTACTCAATGGTGTCAAAAACTCAAATTTGACCTATGCACTTTGGGTCAAAAGGCACACTTTTTTGGCCAAAATTCATAACGTCCATATAATCACGGATACCGACTGCAAAATGTAGTTCTTATGTTGACTCTAGACTAAAAAAATAATTCTGAAAAAAATCAAAAATGGCACGTAGTAAATTCTCTAAATAAATAACACAAACCAGCAATATTTTGTTTTTAAGCATTTTCAAAGTAACTCCATGCGTTGAACCCTAATCCGAGGTCAGAATTGACCCACCACTTCAGGATGTGGAGATATTTGAGGTCAAAATCAAGAAAAATGGCTATTTTTGCAGTTCAATGCAAACTGCACAAAATTTTCATTATTTTTTTTAACAAATGTATAAAGTAGTTCTGTTATGTTTCTTCAAAACGAGCTCTTAAAAAGTGTCATACAATACTTCCTTTAAAAGTTATGGCCGATTTAAGATGACTTGTAATGACATCTTGAAATCCCATAAAACGGGTAAAATGACACAACTTTGGATTTCATGATATCATCTTAAATCTGCAATAACTTTTAAAGAAAGAATTGTTTGGCACTCGTTTTGAAGGTAAAAGTCGTACTCAGTAATGAATTATGCAAAAAAAATAAAAAAAAATTTGTGCAGTCTACAACTAACTTCAAAAGAAACAAAAGTACTTATTTTTCATATATTGACCTCAAATATCTCTATTTTTCAAAAAACCTAATGCAAAAATTATGAGCACTTTTACCCAAGTTACTTGTTCTTGTAGTATCTTCAGTATTTTCTTATAAGAAATTGAAAAACAGTTTCTTCTTTTTCTTTTTTGTTTGTCTTTTGCAACCAGACTTCGAATAAATCGGAATTGCGAAAAAAAAGATGCCTGATAAAAATATTCATTAAAAAAACGGGCAAAATCGGGCATCTATATTTCTAAATAACATTAACAAAAGAACCGTCTTACTTGTTTTGGATTTCTTAGGACTAACAAATTCCAACAAAATTTTAAAAGCTTACACGAAGTTCAAAATTTAAAAAAAATACTAAATGTCAGTGGTCTAATTTAAATTCTAGATTTTTCCAGAGAAAACGGAAATATATTTAAATGTTTTAAACTACATTGCATTATACATAACATCATCAGTTTTATAAATTTTTATTTTAGAAAAAAACAAATATTTTAATTACTTTTTATTATTGAAAAAAAGAGCTAAAATCACGACTTTTTTCAGTTATCTCAGTAAAATGCAAATGCATCAACTTTGACACATTGCTGAGGAACGGAAAATTATTTTGCCCCAAAACAAAAAACATTTTTTCTTGTATTGAAGTATTTTCCGTTACACTGCATCAACAAAATCTCAATAGCAACACTTGTAAAAATTGAATTTTGGCCAAAAAGTATGCCTTTTGACCTATAGTGCTATGGCAAGATAATGTTCCTTTTGTCACGACGCGTCACACATTGTTCTTGATTGTCGACAAGAAGTTTTTAAAAATCACCAGCTTCTTTTCCAACACTGCGACTCCAAGGAATTTTGTGACAGATTTTGCTTGCACACTTGCAATTTTTTGCACTTAATTTGATCAGGAATACACTTCCTCATCACTAAAGTTTATACAAGTTTTCACAAAATCTACAAATTTTGACAACACGGCTACATTTTTCTCCTGTTTTAGTTAACAAAACACTGTGAATATGAAATATTAGTTAAACTTTTGTCGGATAGGTATTAATGCGCTAGTTATATATCAGACGCTGAGAGACTAAATAGGCTTGCCAATAGACATTCAACATATCTTTACAGCGTTAAGCGATCCGTACTAAAGTACTCCGCGATTATCTTCCGTTCGGAAGAGTAATCTTGACAAAGATTGTGCAATAAGAAAATATTTTTTCAATTCACGTCCTTTGTAATTATTGTTCCATTTTGACCAGCTTGTTGCTCTAAGGGACATAATTCAACAAGAAATAAAGAACATACTGCAGGACGTGAGTATTGAGAAATGGTTAAAAATATCACTAAAAATGCCCAAATTTGCATCAACACTCAAGGACTACTTTCAAACGAACACCCTGTATTCACCTCTTTATGATTTTAATATAAAAATTACCACAGCTGTATGATTGAATCAATTGATATTAGGATGACGTTCAAGTAAAAATTTGAAAAGGAAAAACGGTGATAAGAAATCAAACAACAGACTAAACCAACATATCAAAATATACTATATCCATTTCCGGTGCACCCATATGGTGCATTTTATGAAAAAAAAACTTTATTTGATATTTATACAGCCTTTGTTCAAATACTGAAATGTAGAAGAGTACATGATACCATACACCATTAATGTTTTTCCACACAAATACAGATACAAAGTGCAAATACAATGACTTTTAGATATTTATTCATGAAATATGAAATTTAATTTTGAAAATCATTCAAATAAAAACTGCATGCACATAAATTAGTAACTGCACCTTTGTTTAACGTTCATGTGCTCACACTTATCGACTTATGCACAACTTTGCAGGAAGGTCTATTTATTTGTCGGTGTTTGGTTATGAAATATAACAAAAGCATTTTCTGCCGCGTCACATAACTATGTTACTTCAGAGGACATGCCCAAGACACCCGTTGAACTACCTGATTTCCTTTGCTCTGGTTAAAAGTAATGTGCTGCCCATATTCCGGATTCTTTTGTGGAAATAAGTAAGTGTTTATTTTACTAAAGCTGTGAATTTGTTCTGTAGGAAAAAGCATTTTTTTAATAATTTTCTATGACTAGAGTTCGCCTTGTGGCCGAAATTCGACCAAAAAGTTTTTATACCCTTCCTTGGTCGATAAAACACAAAAAACTTTTAATATTCTTCCTCAGTTCAGGTTATCTGCATTCATAAAAATCGGTGCAGCAGCTTTTAGAGGCGTGCTACTCCTATCAAAGAGCAAAAAGTTGTTGATATCTTTCCGGCCTGTTCATTCTATTCCCATACTAAAATTCAAAAAAATCAATGTCCTGAGCTCGTGGTGCCGCCCACTTAAAAACATAAATCATATTCTCGTTCTTTGGTGTTAACCCTATCTCCGTATCTAATTAGACAAAAATCGATGAGAGGGTTGTTTCCATTTTGAGGCGTGGCACCGCTCACTAAAAAACATAATGGCCATTTTACCGTTCCTTAGTGCTAACCCTATCTCCATACTAAACTACGTAAAGAGAGAGTTTTTTCATTTAGGGGCGTGGCACCAACCACTTAAAGAAAAAATATAATTCTATGTACTGCTCCCTTCTTACAACATTTCCAACAAAAAAAAAAACAATCAAGCAAATCGGTTGAGATTTAGGTGTAAAAACAGGGACTGAACCGCTTTCGTTTGACTATTTATATACTCGTATAGGTTCCCATTTTCCCAATCGTGACATTTGAGTTTTATTTCATACTGCGTATGTTTTTAAAATATTTTGCTTAAAAGACCGATCCAGTTATTGTCGACCTGAGAAGAATATAGGGGTAAAAGGAAGAACTCCCACAAGCCAGAAGATTTTTTGTAGGCCCATATTTAAAGGTGGTAAAAGATGACCGTATTATGTACAGTAGAGCAAACTCGCCTTCCGTTTTTGAGATAATTGAGTTGATATCTTCTTTTGTTTGCCTTTGAGATAATTACTATTCTACATTTTTTATATGGATTGTCGCTGAAGTGCACGGTTTTTTGTGTTTTTTCAGAAATGTTCTAACTATTTATACCCATAGGAATAATTAAACAATATATTGCTTATGTCTGAATGTACTTAGTTTCTGTGAATTTGGTGCAATTATCTACATTAACACGATTAACGTAAAGTTTAAAAAATTTTGCTTATATGAAAAATATCACGTTCAGTCGTATGAGTTCACCAATTTTGGTCAAAGCTTTCAAAGATCATCCATAGGAGTTGTGTGTCAGTGTGTTTGATAACATTATCTCTTAAAACCCTTTTAGTACCACTTTCTAATCCAAATTATTGACTCAGCATGAGACCAAGAATATTACACTTTTTTATACCTGCTACTGCCAAGCTTTCTTGGTACGTTACATATGGGCAGGCAAAGTCAGTATATTTTTGATGTAAAGAATAAAAACGTACTTCGCATGCAATCATGTGATCACTTATGATCCTGCATATGCTCGTGTGCAATCCTTGCAAATAAAGACCATCGCACACATCAAACAAGTTTATGGCCACTAAAATGCTGCAATGTAGATATTTTAATACGTAACTCCGAAAGCTGACGTTTAACATTTCTATGCTGAATAAAACTTTGAATGGAAAACGTAATTCTCATAGCGAAACTTTTTTTTTTTTTTTTGAGATTGTTGCCAGTGACATTATCACTTTTGTCGCATGTAAAGTCATAGTGACAATTTATTGCTGGTATGCACTGCACTAAAAATCACTGGAATACAACAACAACAACAACTGCCACAACACTAACAATTGCGGAAAGAACAACAAAAGCAATGAATAGCGTTTGGATCCACAAAGAGAAGTGTAATCATTGTCCTTTTGTTTCTTTTTTTTTTTTGTCCTGGCACATCCTGTATAATCGATTCAACATTTCATTGCACACATTAGGGTGGTACTTAAAATTAAATGAGTCCATTATACGGCAAAAACTTTTTAAACATCGAGCGGAATATACAAAATTCCAATTAAGTATAATAAACAATTGCAACACTCTTACGACCCCGTAACGTACATCAAAAATGAATTCAAAACGGATTTGATTTTAATAATGTTAATGCTGTGTTAAAAAAAAAAAAAAACACTTTGAACCGATTATTAGCGATTAAAAAAAAAAAATAACAAGAAAAAAAGAAAAAAAAAAATATCTTAGGATTCAAACCCGGGTAAATCCGCAGTGTTGGATCCGTTTTGAATCCGAAACGTACGTTAAGACGAACTAAAAATGAATTCGCTTTTAAAAATGTTAATTCTGTATATTTACAAAAAACAAAGTTTTAATGCGCTTATTAACAATTAAAAAAAAAAGAAAAAAGGTTAAAAATCGACTTGAGGTAGGATTTGAACCTGGGTAAATCCATTTCGAACCCATAAATGCTTCAAATACGAACTCAAAACGGATTTGCTTTAATTAATATTAATGATGATACAAAAAAAACATTTTTTATCTGTTTTTTATTTTAATGCGTATAATTTTTAAAACTTTTCAAATTCTGTTTGAAGAGATATTTTGATTCCAAATTTGAGTAACATTTTTATCAAAAGAAGAAAAGAGAAAGCACACAGAATACTTATAAAAAAAAACAACAGAAATTTGTTTAATATACAAACTTTTTATCTCAACATCAGATAAGTCTACATCATATAGGTCAATAGCCCAGTTGTCTAATGTGTAATGTTTACGAGAAAATGAACCCGTTGCGTATTTGAAACGTGTTCGTTTGACACACTGGGATTGTTGTCAAATAAATGTACCGAAAAAATATTTTTTGTTTAGAAAATTGAACTTGAATTGAATATTTTTATATTATATGCTTATACGTTTTTGAAAATGTGAGATATACAGATGTACATAAATGTAAAATTTTAAATCTGGAAGCTTGCAACAAATTAGTGACAGCTGTTTATTGAACCACAACTACACAGAAAGTGTCAGAAATACTTAAATTTTCTAATTCATCTTCGGAAATTTATAAAATTTGTTGCTCTAAATTTTAGTTTTGTGTAGGATTACTGCTGAATATTTAGTTTCTTCGAAAACCATTAGAATGGTTTCTCTAGAACCTTCTGCTCCGCTGAAAAAAAATTACATATATGTCCCAGTAGTTCGTTATTATGATACATATAAGACCCATATAAGAAATAATGAAACCAAAACATGGGAATTTATAACATTGACTGCTAAAAACTGATGGGATGAAGATATGTAGCAACTGATATGAAAAATTTTGTTAAATAAAAGAGAACACTCACTGGGACACATATGTCCCGTCACACACTGGTGCAAAATCCTTAAAAGCTGGCCAAAAGTCAAAAAAAAAGTTTTTTTAAATTAACTTTTTATGAACCGTATTGTTTAACAGATATTCATTGACCTCAAAAAATTTGCAAGAAAGATCCAATGCTTTTGGGATTTCTCCAAAAGTACGCTTCTCAGACGCAAAATTCTGAGAGTTAAAAGTAAAAATTAAGTGTTCACTGCAAAAATTGTGTGGTAACTGTAAAACTGAACCGATTTCAATGTTTGAATATGGAATCTCTTTGTAAAAAAAAATACTATCGAACCTTTATATTCAAAACTTGCAATAATTTATACTTTTACGGTAATTATGATTAACTTAAAATCAAATTATTTCACAAAAACAGTATACAATGGTTATGAAAAAAGCCCAGAACTAATTTATACCACGTCATACCACCAGGATTTTTTAGATTTAAGAAGATTGAAACCTTTTCTAACACATATAAAAAAATTGAGGTGCGTTTTTTTGCCCCTTTCCTTTGACGCGTTTTTTTCTGAAGCACCCATAGGAAAATTTAACTCATATTGCTTACCAAGTGCCAATATGTGTTGCTCGGCTGAAATGGAAAAATTTTTATATTATTATACAGCTAATACTCCATGATAACGGAATCTAAAACCCATTTTTATGTAGATTAATTAACCGTTGCACACAACTCTATCAAAGTTAAAGTTTTGAAATAAATTTTTATATTAGATATAAAATTGTGCAAGTGTTATTTTTTGCCATTTCGAATCCGCCATTTTGTTTTTTGAAAATCTAACATCAAATTCGTAATTAGCTATCTCAAAAACCCCCAGGTAAAAAATTTCGTCTCGAAACTTTAATGATTTCGACATTTGGCCAGCTTTTAGGGATTTTGAACCAGTGTGCGTCAGTGTTGAAAGTTAAGTCAAAAAATTGCATTTGGGTTTTTGATTGGATTTAACTAATTTTTTTCTCTTCTTTTGTTTAGTATTAAAGACTTAAGTCTAACAAAACTGCTTCTTATCGTAATAATTTAGTCTTTAGGCAATAATGCAGAAAAAACTATTATTGAACTTTTTCAATTTAATTTTACGAAAAACTACAGTTTCTGACTTAAGACCTTATTACTTACCTAACGCCAAAGATATAGCAATTCAAATACAATATCAAAATTTGCAAATTACTTTTCTTGTTCTTGTTTATTGCTTATTTTGTAATAAAACACAAAAATTCACTTTTTTATAGTAATAAAAAGTTGATAAAAAAATTTTTAAAAATATGATATCCCATTAACGCGATCAGCTAGAATTTTCGAAAATACTTTTTATGAATCTACAAATAAACGGAAAACTTACTGCATACTCAGTTTTGTAGTTTATTTTTGTCAAACCTTTGATTTTGATACAGAAACAATGTGAAGACCATTTGGTAAATGAAATTCGACCCTGAAAATCGGCTAGCTTGTTGAGTTTTTCTGTACATTTGGACCACCGTGAATAACTTTGCATCAAAAGACTTGGAGTGGGACGACATCGAGGTAAAACCGAGCTTAAACGAGCCGTGATAGATGAAAATGATTTGTACATCAACCTAGGCAATGATAACTAATTTTCTTAAATTGCGTACAATAGAAATTAATTTTTTTTTTATTTTGATTGCTAAAGTAATCTCGGCAATGAATTAATTTATTTTTGCCATGAAACTGAAATTTGATAGGGAATTGGAATTTGCAACTTTTCCAAAGGAAAAATTGCTATGCAACTTCAGTTGCAAATCACCTGGCAACTCTACTAATGGGCTAAGCGGAAAATTACAAAACGCGTACGGGGTGTTTCTAATTTATGGGCGTCACGCGAATATTGCGGCGCAACGCATAGCGAAATCAAGAACGAAAGGCCAAAATGAAATAGACGACAAGTTGAGGTCCAACGACGCCACTTGAAATCACCGTTCCGCGATTGTTAATTCTTCTTTCATTGTGCAGCACTTTTTGTGCAGCAAAGCAATGCAACGCAATGTACCGCACTCATAAATATTCCCAGCAATTTGTGCAACTATGAGGTTTTGCATTTGTGTAGACAACGAACAAAACCGCAGTAAAGTATCCAACGCGAATATGAATTTACGCGTTATAGAACTTGAAAAGCTCTCACATCACTTCAACATTTTCCTGTTGGGTGTGAACTTTAACAGCAAATTGCTTTCCATGTGCTGCGTTTGATATCGCGCATTGCATTGTATTGAGAGAATACAAATTAAATTGCCTGCGTATCCTGCGTATTCTGCTGAGTCCTTTGTCCTGAAACTACACGCACAAAACATTGTGCTCGTACAATATTCTTTTAAAATTTGTTGAGCAATTACGAGTAATACAAAAAAGTTGTTTTGGATTCAAAGTTATTTCATTTTTTAAGTGCACAGCAGTGTTAGGCGCTTGCAAAATATTTGTCACCGATATGTAAAGGTGCGAAGATCCTGGAAGGAAAAATTTAAGCAAAATAAGTAAAAGTAGGCAATTGCCCTGTCACGCCTTCTTGTCTGAATTCACCTAGTATTTCCTGAGAGCTTGCACCGACCATCTCAAGTATTTGTGTGCTAATTAATTGCATTATCTCAAATAACGCTTTCAGTATAGCATTTTGAAGATGTTTCCTGTATGGGAAGTATAACACCCTTTAATGCAACTTCACTAAAATTCTGTTTAAAGATCGCTAAAAAGATTTATATGTGTATATTTTAGTTGCGTTATCGTAAATAATTCTTTTATTATTTCGTTTTAAATCATTTAAATCATTCAACCAATTTTGCTCATTTTCAATCCCCGAGCCAGCTTTTAATAGGAAAATATTTTGATGAGTTTTCCCGTGAAAAATATTTTCACGGACAGACAGAAAGTTAGTCACACATAGCTATATCGATGCAGGAAGTGACATTGATCAAAAATATATTATTTTTCATACCTGCAACGCCGCCTTTTCTGCGTTTCGATCGAAAGGACAAAGTGAATATACCCTGCGTATGGATATACTTACATAGAAGAAAACGTGTACTGGAATGCTACTCGACTAAAAAATAAGTACGGGCCTGTAGTCCACATTTATTTCATCAAAATATCAATGGATATGTTAAGCCCACACATTTGTTGAACAAAGCCATGAGTTGTAGGCTTCGCTACACTTAGTGATGAGCAAAATTAGTCTTGGTCTTGGTAATTTTTCGAGACTAAGACGTTGATATAATTTCAAGATAAAGACTGCTCTTCAATCTTGGTAATTGATAATTAATAGGTGTGTTACGCCCCTTCAAGCATCTCTCAATTCAAACTTTGGAGTCTTAAAAATCCAACTGCTTTGTAAAAATAAGGTTTGAAAATTTTGAATACTCAACAATACTTAGAAATTTTTTCAAGACCAAGATCGAGATCAAGATCAATACCAAGACTCCATGTCCATAATCCATACTAAGACTGCTATGGTATTGGTCTTGGTTTGCTCATTACTAACTATACTTGATCTTCATCGACTGCGTTAATGCTTTAAGATCAAACGAAATTACTTTACCTTCATCCAACATGATAAACCTTATAAAGCCTCAATATGAATACTTCAAATGTAGATTTTTACATAAAGGGATGCTTTCAGAAACTTTTGAATCCATGTTTTCTTGTTAATTCTGAACTATATTCATCGCGGGGCACTCGATTCAACTAATCGTCACATTCTCTGGATCTCCAGCAAGCAAGTGAAAGATATGGCGTACTATATATAGCCCTGATCAAAGTCTCCTTTGGAGACGATAAAGTTATGTCGGTCTGCTATGCCAGTCTGTCCGTCTGTCGAATTAATTTTTACGGGAAAACATATCAATGAAACTTCGTGCGCTGTCAAAATAGTCGAACTCAGCTTCGTAGCTCGTACAAGCCCAAATCTGAACCAGAGTGCTTAAAACATCCTACTCAAAAATATCAATTACTGACTTAGGTATTGGAAACTATTATTTTATACAATTTATTATAAATTTTAAATTTTTAGCCCTACATGTTTTTAGTGGAATGTTGGACGTTTTATTCCTATTTTTCTAAAAAATGGTGGAATTTCCATATTAAATTTTTAAAACTTCTGTATTTACTGTTGCCTCACACGTTTGCACATCATAAGCATATTGTATGGATACAGGTGTAAATAAAACCTTTGTGGTTGTGGTTGGAACTGAAAAAATAAGTATTATGGAATTGATGGTATGCGTCAAATTTAATATTCGACTCAACAAAGTAATAAATAATTGCCATTTACAGCTCTCATTTGCCTAACCATTGAGCAATGCACGAGCAATAAGGATACCATAAATTAATTGCAAAGATACTCAACTTTAATTGTGAACAATCTGAAAGGCACAAAGTGTTAACGAACGTTTAACGAACGAACATTCTAATTTTAGCCAATGAGCCAACATTGCGGTTGTCAGCAATTCGTATATCAACAAACCTTGCCAGTTAAACAAATTATGAAACATACAGACACATACACACTTACACATATTCGCAAATATGCACACAAACATAAGCAAACAGGGTTCAACCTAACCAGCCTTTGGAAAATATTGCTTAGGCACTGATAAAAAATTGTACCAAGGTGGCTGCTCCTCGGAAACAATTCAAATCTAATTTTCAAGAGAAATGGTTCAATAATGCTGGCTTCGCATGGACAGTAATAGTTGAGATAAAAATTGATTTTAAAGTGTCGCAGAAGATATTATTTTTCATGCAAGGCTTTGAGTAAACTTTTTGTCCAATGCCTGAACACAAAAGGTCTCGAAAGAAATTTTATACTTGAATTCGAAACGGTACACAGTGCTATCGCCCCATACAACGCAACGGCATTCCTACAGTTTTTCTTAGTGCCGAAATTCGAATATCTCGATTTGACTTTATAAATACCACCCAGCTCTTAACTTATGCAATCAAATTTTCTTAAGTAACCATGTCTGTCAATTTACTCTTGAGGGGCGTGGCACCGCCCGCTATCTCAATACCAAAGTTCATAAAAATCGATCCAGTGGCTCAGCCATGAGAACGTATGTAAGTATATATATTCTTGATCAGCGTCACCTCCTGAGTCGATATAGCTATGTCCGTCTGTCTGCCTGGCTGGCTGGCTGGGTGTGTGTGGAAATACATTTTATGGGAAAACTAAGCAAGATAATTCAATGAAATTTGGTGCACAGCCTCCGTCGTAAAAGTAAGCTCGGGGGATTAAAAATGAGCGAAATCGGTCAACAGACACGCCTACCGCCCATACAAAAAATATATTCAAAATGCAATAATAAGAGCATTATTTGCAATAACAGAAGCAAAATACACATCAATACTAGAGAAAATAAGTATAAGGTCTGAGCAACAACTAGGCGAATTCGAACTGGAGGGCGTGGCACCTCCCATATAAACAAAAGTTTCAAAATGTTATACGGAAAGCGTTTTTTGAGATAACCCAACCAAATTACACTCAAACACTTGGATCTATAAATACAAGCTATATGCAAGATCTAGGTTAACTCGGACAAGAGGGCGTGGCACCTTCCATATAAGCAAAAGTTTCAAAATTATATAATGAAAGTGTTTTTTAAGATAATCCAACTAAATATCACTCAAACACTAAGAACATTAATTGCAAACTCTGAGCAAAAAGTAGGCGAAGTAGGATTAGAGGGCGTGGCACCTCCCATATAAGCGAAAGTTTTTAAATGCTATACTGAAAGATTTTTTAAAGAAAACCTAACCGAATTTTACTCAAACACTCAGAACAGTAAATGCAAGCTCTACGCAAAATCAAGGTAAGCTCGGAGGAGAGGGCGTGGCACTTCCCATATAAGCAATTGGTTCTTATAATCTCCTAATAATATACTTGAAATGCAGTGTAGGGTATTTAGTTTTTGGCCAGGCCAAAGATACCACCCTTACTAGTTTGTTTTGAAATGGCACGCAACGGTAAAATGCGTAAATTACATAGGCAAGGCGCATATGTAGCGGCATTTAAGTACGCGTAACTTTTTTTTTAAGTGCAGATTTCGGAGAACAATTCTGTGCAAATATTTTGTTTTTAATTATGCGTTATTAATAATTAATTTTAAAAATTTTTATGAAAAGTTCATTCCATAAATATTTTTAGTTCTATCACACAAATTTCATAAATTTTCGTTCGATATTTACGGAGAAATCGCATTTTAAAAAAAGACTAACATAAAAATTCACATGCGTATAACTTTTAAAAAACTTGAAATTTTTGAAAAAAAATATATGGCAATAATCCTGGTCAAAATCTCTTCAAAGAACTACCAAAAGAAGTTTGAGTTGAGCATGTTAGTAATTACTGTGTCCGTTTCAAAAATTTAACTCAGCTTGTTTTATTTTAAAACATTATTCATTAGGTATGTGCCACCCTAAGTTCACGCTTTCACATAATTATACACAGCTGCTATTTACTATCTACTACATACACATATGCAAAGCCAACTATTTTGTTGCATACGTCGTAGATTATTATTTAAAATGTAAAATTACGGAAAATGCCATGAGGCGTCGAAAATTGGATATCAAAAAGTTGCAGGCAGCCAGCACGGCTGACAAGAACTAAATGTAGGTACAACATTTGCTAATAATTGTCAAAAATTAGTTAGCACACATTTACATTCATATATGTATGTAATTATATACTAGAACATGTATATGAGCACACACAGAAAATATAAATGGAATGATTTTTGGTTGCACCGAATAGACAGAGACCTGCGTCATAGTGTCAAGTCTGAATTTTTTGAAGATTTTCTTCCAATAGTGGTTATGATCTTTTGTTATAGTCAAATCTTGAAAGCTGGTGCCTTCGTGCGATATCGGATGCTAAAGATTGAAAAAATCTGCTTTTACAAAAAAAATTTTGGTCTACAAAATTCTAATAAAAAATTCGTGAAAGTTGTTTTCTTACGACTTACAGTTCATGAGTCCAGCATAATTTTCTAGATTAAACATAGTGTGATGCAAATGCAAAATAAAGATGAACAACAAACGTAAAATGTTGTAAAAGAGAAACAACGTAAAACGAGTTCAGAAAAAAACAAAAGCAACAATTAGATTCGACGAGATGGTTCGTACAGCATAAAGCAGTGATATCCAAAGCCTCTGCCCACGGGCACTTGAGCTTATATGCTTAAGAGCATTCCGTATACGTATTCACTCATAGATAAGCGTTCAATTGTGAGAACAATCAGAAAGATTCCAATTAAGTATGACCTCCAGATTGGTATATGAGGCACATGCTATAAAGTAGAACAATAATATTTGATATATGCGGTGTTGTACTTAAGCAACATTTGTTAAAAATGAAAGTATTTTATTAAGAAAAGAAAGTTTGAACATTAAAAAACAAAATTGGTCCGAAAAAGTGCCATCGAAATTTGAACTCAAGAATTTTCTGATGAATTGGCATACTCGGCGCTAAATTTCAAACATGGGACTAAAGTACTTATCGATATATTTGATATTGTATCAGATAAACCAATTGGACACTAAGCTCTATAAAATACAAATAAATGAAAAACTGTTTTTTCATGCGTATAGAGCAAAGCGGCCTTTAGTAACTATTACAATGGATCAAATAAGATCATTAGTGTTTTAACTAAACATACATAGAAATGTAAATGGGGCAAATGAACTAGAAACATTATTAATAAGAAAATAAAGTAGATATTACTAGCTTATATAAAAAAAATAAGGATGTTACCACTGGCTTGGGCAAATATTAAATATTCTACACCAAGGGTGTTAGCGTAGAACAAAAGCGAGCCAATTTTGGCTAGACCAACAACACCAATATTTCTGTACAGCAATCACAGAAATAATTTTTGTTTTTTTTCACGCTCGTCAAAACTTCGCGTTTGTTGCTTTTTTTACGTACACTCAAAATCAAACTCGAACCAACATAAATCAACAACAACGGCTACGTCGCATCAAAAACAAAAACAACAAACAATATGGGTATTAATGCGTTGATGAGCAGTTGCGAAAATGCAAGTCTTTTACGCACTAACGCCTGAACGTTCAATGTGAATATTTCCATCTTGAAAAATTGCAGAAGTAGTATGAAATTTTCGGCAATGTGTTTGTTGTTTTACAAATGTCATACTTTCGCAAATCTCACTTCCGCGACGAAGCAAGAGCATTGCGCATCAACGCGTGAATACCCTTACTTTTTGTGTGTGTCCTAGTCCTTAGAAATTTAAAAAATTGTTGAAATATTATTGTTGTTGTAAACGAGTTGGTCTTGTCTTGGAATCACAAAAGGCCGGCCTAAAAATCAACGTATCCAAGACTAAAAGCATGAAGCTAAACGCAAGCAATGACATGACGTTTAAAGCTGGCAGTGATGACATCGGAAACGTCGATAGCTTCACGTATCTAGGCAGCATTATCTCCATGGATGGTGGAGCAAAAGAGGATATCAACTCAAGAATAGCAAAAGCAAAAGGCGCGTTTGCTCAACTGAACAAAATATGGTCTTCATCCGTTATATCCACCAAAACGAGAGTGCGCATTTTTGATTCGAATGTGAAATCGGTTTTGTTATATGGGTGCGAAACATGGCTTGTTACTGAACAACTAACAAACAAGCTGCAAGTATTCGTCAACAAATGCTTAAGGCGTATATTAAAGGTTTGGTGGCCTCGCACTATATCAAATGCCGAGCTACATCAAAAATGCAAACAGAAGGCTATAGCAAACGAGATCAAGCTGCGCAAATGGGGATGGATTGGTCACACTCTCCGGAAACCACACAGCGAAGTTTGTCGCCAGGCCCTTGAGTGGAATCCACAAGGCAGTAGAGGACGTGGTAGACCCAAAACCAACTGGAAAAGGTCGTTGGAAAAGGAAATCCAAGAATCGGGAAAATCGTGGCAAGAGATCAAAGTCATCGCAAGGGATCGTGACAAATGGAGAGATTTCATATTGGCCCTATGCTCCTCCTAGGAGTTAAAGGAGAATACATACATACATACATAAACGAGGCATGAAAAACCAACAAAAAATTGTTTTAGTGATTGTTGTAATTCGAATTTGAAGTTGTTGTAAAAGCTAAAATTTTGCGCTGACTGCGCTGCATGCGCTTGGCTCAGTGATTTGAAAATGCTGACACCCTTGTTCTACACTGTAAAACTTTAAAATTTCGCTTGTATAGGAGGTACCACGCCTTATCCGCTTCCACTAACTATTCGCAGTATCTGTGCGTAATTTTATTACTTTTCTTTAAATAATGCTTGCACTACAGCATTTTGAAAATTTTGTGTGTATAGGAGGTGCCACGCCCTCTTGTCCGAATCAACCAAGTTTTTGATCAGAGCTTGCATTTCTTATTCTTAGTGGCTGGGAGAAAATTGTTCAGATTGTATCAAAAAACGCATTCAGTAAAGAATTTTGAAACTTTTACTTTTATGGGAAGTACTACGTCCTGTTGTCCGAATTCACCTAGTTTTTGCTAAGAGCTTGTGACTGCAATCCCCAGTATAAATAGTTTAATATTGTTTTGTGAATATTTTAAATTTTTATACCCTACACCCAGGGTATATTCACTTTGTCCTTCCGTTTGTAACGCAGAGAAGGAGGCGTGGCAGGTATAGAAAAGTATATATATTCTAAATCAGCGTCACCTCCTGAGTCGATATAGCCATGTCCGTCTGTCTGGCTGGCTGGCTGGCTGGCTGGCTGGGTGGCTGGCTGGCTGTGTGTTGAAATACACTTTTTGGGAAAACTGAGCAAGATAATTCAATGAAATTTGGTACGCTGCCTCCGTCGTCAAAGTTAGCTCGGGGGATTGAAAATGAGCAAAATCGGTCAACGGACACGCCTACCGCCCATACAAAAATTATATTCAAAATGCAATTTTAGGAGTATTTTTCACGACAATGCAACCACAATACATATAAGTACTACGAATTGTAAGCGCAAGCTCTGATAAAAATTTGAGCAAATTCGGACAAGAGGGCGTGGCACCTCCCATATAAGCAAAAGATTCAAAATGCTATACTGAAAGAGTTTTTTGAGATAATCCAACTAAATTTCACTCTGACACTAAAAACTATAAATGCAAGCTCTGAACAAAAACTGGGTGTACTCGGACAAGAGGGCGTGGCACCTCCCATATAAGCAAACTTTTCAAAATACTGCAGTGTAGGGTATTTATTTTTTGGCCAGGCCAAAATTTACACCCTTACTAGTTTTTTTTTTTTTTTGGACGGGCGGGTAAATGGTAATGAAAGTTTTCTATGTCTATAGAGCAACTAAGAATTAACAATTTGAAAAACGAAAAAGAAAAAGAAAACTCAGGCGACGATTTGTTGTCACTGTCAGTCAACATTATTTAAAATTGTTGGAAAATTATTGAAATAATGAAAAAATCGAGAAACATTGAAAATCTCAACAAAATTTTAAAAAGGCAGAAAATATTGTATGAAGACAGTCGATAAATTTTTACAAGCCGAAAATAATTGCAAAACATAGAAAAATGTTGACTAAGTCGGCAAAACTTGAAGAAATTACAAGATATGTTTCAAACTAAAATTTTTCCGACATAAAAAAAAAATGAAATTTTGGAACATTTGTACATTTCTGTCATAATTTATCAACACTTTTCGTCCTTCTCAACAACATTAAAATTTCGTTGTATTCAGGGTTTTTTTTTACATTTCATTATTTTTTCAATTTCCGCAAAATGTTTCGACTTTTTCATCAGAGCACACAATCATCACATATATTTTTTTTTTCAGTGCACTTATGGCACTCTTATACAAATGCAAGAATACTCTGGCACAGTTTGCTCTTTGCTTGTTGGTATGCTGCATTGCTCGCTAGCTCCAACCGCAATTGATGCAGTTGGACGCCATTCGTGCGTATGTATATGAGTTCGTATGTATGAATGCGTGTAGGAATTTTTTGCTGCCTTCGCTGTTGTCGGTTATATGGAAAATAAAGGATATTAAAATTATTGTATGTAATTGTAAATACAACAACAACAACAACAACAATAATGCTGGCATAAAAGCAACAATATGATGCGTTAAGTTTTTAAACGTTGTTTAGGCTAATTTTTGTACAATGATGCTGCTACTTTACAGTTATGTATGTATGCGTTCATATGTAGAGTGAAGTGGAGGACATTTGTCTTTGGGGCAGCTACAATATTGCCATTTTAGGCAATAGAAGAAACAAACCTGATGTTATCATAACGTGCTGAACTTTAAAAGGTAGTTCTTTTGGATAAAATAATATAAATGAAATCTCGGGGTACATTTGACATAACAAAATATTTAAAAAATTGTTGTTAAGTTTATTGAAATTTGTCATCTAGCTTAAGTCTCGAGTAACCAATTTTATGTGCTGTATGCTTTTGTTATTTTTCGTTCTTTTTCAAGTAAATTTCGTCAAATGAGCCCCTTATAAACTCAAATGTGCCCTGTTCTGGCTGTTAAATTCGAACAATAATTATTGAAAATTATTTCTCAAATCTGCCCCAGTTTCCCCTATGTTTATGTATGTCTATGTGTAAAATACTTTGTATCATAGTGCGTATGAGCAACATTTATTTGCAATTTAAATTAGAGTTCGTAAATGAGTTTTTGAGCATATTCCATATACATAAATTTGTATGTATGTATGTACTTTATCTCATATGATTTTTGTTCTATAAAGATATATCATTAAATGAGACAAAATAAAAAAAAATTATTAAATTTTAATTTTAATTTGGTTTGCTTAGTACCATAAAAAATATATGAGGCGCTGAACCGAAGTGCTCAAAAAATTAGCCAACTTTTTTCAAGAATGTCTGATTTTTTTTAATATGACGACAGATTTGATATTTAAGATATTTTGAAAGCGGGTCAGGTCCATTTTTGAGAAAAATTAAGACGTGGATGCTTTAATTATCAGGATTTTAAAAAATAAACACGGTTTTGTAAACGTACTTGCTTCAGTTTCTGCATAAAGGGCTCAAATCTACAATACAAATCTGGCACCCGAACATTTTCACATCAATAGAAAATTCGGAATGAACTTCAATTTTTTGGAAAATTCAAAGAGGAAATATCTTTATAAAATGTGCTTTTTTAAGCTCGATAGAAATTAAGACATAAATTGAAATTGTGCAAAATAACGCAAAAAATGAATTGTAATCAAGAAATTTGTTTTTTAATCGAAATATCAATACAAGGCATTAACATTTGCTTTTGGTCATATGGGCACCGCGGCTTAACAAAGCACATTCTGGACTTCCAATTTAAGGCCACTATTTCGAGCACTGCTGGCCGTATATTATCAGCATAAACCAATGACTTCATGTAGCCCTACAGGAAATAATCGAGAGGTATCAAATCGCCCTACCTTGGAGGTCCACTTCTCGAAATCAACTTATTGCCAAATTTTGATTTCAATAAGTCGATGGTTGTGGCCGCCGTATGGCACGTAGCGCCATCCTGCTGAAACCACATCTCGTCTGGATCTCAATGTCATACATATTTTCAAACAAAAAATCATTGATCATGGTGTAGAAACGATTTTCTTTACCCGTAACGCGAGCTCCGGGTCACTTGCCAATTGCTCTAGAGCCCAATCACCGAAAAAATGACGCATATCATGGTCCCGTGGCTTCAATTCCCGCACCAGCTATATCTTACATGGGTAAAGGTCAAGATCTTCGCGCAAAATTTTCCACGTTGAGGACGGACAGAGCCCCAATTTCTGCGTCCGACGACGAATCGATAAATTTGGATTTCTTTCACACTTTCGTTTACATCGGCGATATTCTCTTTAGTACGCACATTCCTTCGACGTGTTGGTGTTACTGCATCCTCTAGAGAGTATTTGGTACGAAATCTATCCACAATTCGACGGATGGCTTGCTCAGATGAACGATTATGTTCGCCATAATAATCACGAAGTCGTCTATAAGTTGCGCGAATCGACGACTGATTTTCAAAGTAAATTTGTATAATTTCGTAGCAATTGTTCAATGAAATATCAATTTTGTATGAAGAATCTATGAAGTGGTGGAAATAATGCGTAAATATGAGAAAAAAACAATAGTTTCCAGTTCCCTCTCCATGCACTCTTAGGTAGTGAGGAATTTTTGCCAGTTCATATATTTGACATCTTACATACTTATATGTTTTGCCTTATGCATATTTACAGAAAATCTCATAAAAATAACTCTCCCATATTGAATGTGCCAATATTGTCATAGGTAGGTGTTTCCAGTAAAATGGATGATTCTATCCAATTCCACGGTCAAAAATACTTGATAAAAATAATTTTGAAGAATATGTTTTCAACTCTTTCATTGCCAAAATAAAATTGTGAGAATGTTTTCGGAATTTTTCCATTATAAAAATAATAAAAAAAAAAAATAATAAAAAATAATCTTCAAAATTTTTATATGGGATATCTACTTACTCGATTTTAAATATGTTACGCCAGTGTTTTAGCCTTCTGCTAACCTTACTTATTCGAGATTGTACACAAAATCTAGTCTTTTTCAATACTTTTATATAAAAATGCCATCTTTTGCAAACAATAACTAAACTAAGCACACATAAGATGTTATATTTAAATGCTCCTTGATAGAAATGTTTCAACTACGTACTTATCAACTGTATCATGACAATCAAAATTTATCTCAATAAATCACTTAATAAATGACTGAGCATCACTTGTTAAATTTTAAGCATTCACTATAATTAAAATTGCTAATTTATAGCTTTTGAAAGTTTGATAAATTAATTAACTTCTTTGTTTTATTTTTATCTCTTACAGAAATGTTGTCTACAATTTAAGCATCCATGATCTCACAGAGCAGCAGCGTCTGGTCTGGCAGTCACCAGAGGACGATGTCAAAATGTGCGTCGTCAAGGGGAAGGATGAGGTAATTTTAATTGTATTAAGAATAAGAAAATAAATTAAAAGAACAAGAGACCTTAAAGCGAAGCACAAACTCACGCAATTTAATAGTCGGCGTTAATTAAATGAGCAAATATGAAAATAAGTGTGGCATGCGCTTAATCGACATAACATTTTTCATGTATTTTTTTTCATATCAACATATATGTTAAATCTGTATCTGAGTTATTTTGAATTATTTGGTTTTTTTTAAACTTAAGTCTTTTTCAACGTCTTTCGTTACCATTCGATACTCTCAAATTGTTCGGGGCTTGTACAATTGTTTTAACTTTCCAAAAACTTTTACTGAAATTCTTAGATACAATATTGAACTTTTTAAGATATTTCAATACTTTTTGGCAGGGTTGTCACCCTGGAATCTCTCCTTATATTTTGTCCCGAAAATCCCAGAATCAATCATTGCTTATCTCATATAAAAATTGATTTATGTGAAAAATTCAAGAATTTCACACATTACGAGGGCTACTATTTATATTTCGGGAACTAGCAACACTAAATTCTGGCAACACCATAATAAAGTTTGACATTTTTAGCATAAACGTACTCATAACGTTTTGATGTACAAGTGCTATTTGTTTTGTTTACAATGAGTTAAGAAAATCAATTTTTCCATTGATAATTTAAGTGATTGATAAGCTATGGGGTTTCCAACGAGAACAAACGTTTTTTACAACTAAGTGTTCATGCTTAATTAAATGTATTGAAGTGAAACTAATGTGAAAGGATGCCTTTATCTCACAATATGCCACATAACGATCTTGCATTATCAGTTCATGCACTGCATCGATGTTTTGTGCCACAACAACCGATTTTGGAAGACGTTCACGGAATTCGTAGGCGACCGAACTGCGAGCACGATTGCATTCCTTATACCAGCCATATACTGTGGTTCACTGAGTTCATCGAAACATTCTTGTTGAGATAATCCACGTCGAAAGTTGTGAAAAATAATCCAACGAAAACCTTCTCCTGAAATTTCCATTGTTTGGCCAAATTGATTTTCTTAACTCAATGTAAACAAAACAAACAGTACTTGTACATCAAAACGTTGTGAGTACGTTTATGCTAAAAAATTTCAAACTTTATTATGGTGTTGTCAGATTTTAGCTATTGACTAAAACGTTTTTAGTACAGCTGCCACGACCTCTTGTATGATTTCGTCCAGTTTTGCTCAAAGCTTGCATTTATATTTCTTAATGTCTGAGTAAAATTTAATTGGACTATCTTGAAAAACGCTTTCTGTATAGCATTTTGAATTTTTTGCTTCTATTGGTCAGAACTTGTGCTTACGGTCCTTAGTATTTTTGTGTATTATGGTTGTCGTGAAAAATAGTCATAAAGTTACATTTTAAATATATTTTCTGTATGGGCGTTAGGCATGTCCGTTGACTGATTTCGCTCATTTTCATTAAGTGGAACTAACTTTGATGACGGAGGCAGTGCACTAAATTTCAACGAATTATCTAGCTCTATGGCTATATCAACTCAGGAGGTGATGCTGATGGTGCCGTGACATAATCCCCACGGACATAATCCCCATTCACGATATGGGGATTATGTCCGCAAGTAATTCGGACATAATCCCCATTTTTTCAATGGGGATTATGTCCGCAAGTGTTTCGGACATAATCCCCAGGAAAAAACGGACATAGTCCCCATAACGGCCGCGAATCAGTCTTTAATATATCCAACACCTAGTTTGCTAGCCACAGTAATTTTTCATAAGAGTAGGGGTAAGTGGGCGGCCTGCGGCCGCAGCTCAGGATTTAAAACTCCCAAAAATCCAACACCGGCTTCGCGGCGGCCTTCGGCCGCGGATCAGTCCATAACATCCAACACTATATAAATTTTTTAAATGGATTATTGCAAAAATTTTCTTCAATCTTAATTAAATTTTTCGGACATAACCCCCATTGGGATTATGTCCGAAAAATTTGCGGACATAACCCCCATGGCCAAAATGGGGATTATGACCGAAAAATTTTCGGACATAATCCCCATTTACGAAATGGGGATTATGTCCGTTGGGATTATGTCCGTTGGGATTATGTCCGGTAACCGATGCTGATCAAGAATATATATACTTTTTTATACCTGCCACGCCTTCTTCTCTGCGTAACAAACGAAAAGATAAAGTGAATATATCCTGGGTGTAGGGTATAAAAATTGGAAATGCTGTAAATACACCTTAAAATCTGAAAGGTGGAATTTAAAGAGAGCTGAGAATTTTTTCAGATTTTTTGAATACTCATCGCACATATTCGCAATATAAAGGAAAAAAGTGTTTTATGTAAGATTTTCATTCGAAAGATTGTTCAAAATCCCAGACAGATTTTTTTTTTTTTAAATCGAAATAAGTGATTTTTCAAAGCAAAATTTTGGCCACATTTCTTTAAAGACCAAAATTTTAAAAACAAATGCCTTGATGAAAAACGTAAGCCACAAGTAAAATTCTACAGACCTATGCCTAGTATTTGATGCCAAGGACATAAAAATGTAACGGCCGTAGAAAAAGTTATAAGCTTTCGAAAATTATCGTGTTGTGAACTAAAAAAAAAATAGTGCCAAGTTACTCATGAGCACTTACTGAATAAGAAGAAAATGTTTTTAAAAGTTCATCGATTACTTTTGGAAAAGGTCGAAAAACGGTACAATTGAAAAAAACACAACGTACTAAAACAAAAATGGTCATTTTCGATGTTTTCATCTGTGCTAAATACGAATCCAGTCTTAAACCTGCACTATCCCGTATGGTTTCTGAGATATTTTATCTTAAAAGTTGGAAAAGACGACTTTTGAGGTTATGTGATTTTTTTACAGAATCACATTAGCTATTAAACTAAGAAGTAAGATCTGGTCCAGAAAAATTTGATCATGAAGGCCGAAATATGAAAAGATGTCTAGCAATTCATAAAAAGTTCGAAAACGGATTTTGTCCACATTCTTGAAAAAACTGGATTTAAAATTTTTAGTTACAGCTCAAAAAAACAGGTGCATCAAAAAGCACTGTCCAAAGAATGATTTTGAATCGTAGAATCATAGAATCATAGGTCTACTTATCGTACCAAAAATTATCTCAAATAGAAAGTCTAATTTAGATGCACAGTTGGTCAAAAAAACGAAGCAACTCTTTGAGCAGAATTCCGACACTTCAAACCTCGAAATCTACTATACAAAGACTAAAGAAGTAACGTAAGCTGAAGACCTACATATTTCAAAAGGTACCAGATCGTAACGATAAAAGACAGATGGAGGCTTAAAAGCAAGCCCGAAAGTTATATAAAGGTTTGGGGCATTTTTTTATTGAAGAAAAATAAAGTATCAGATTTTTCTGGACCAGTCATTACTTAACGAAGGGTAATTATTTCTTTAAAAAAATTGGCTAGTATTTGCCATTGAGACTTAACAAAAATTTGTACTTTACAATTTTCATTTACATATTTTTTATGATTTTTTAAGACTACTTGAGAGTCATTATTCGTGACTCTAATTGTTTTTCTAAAGTCCTACATTTATAAAAATTTTCCCTACTGCAAAATTATAAATCTGCATTTTAGTTGAATCTTATTGTCTAAATCTTATACACCCTTGTCATGAAACTCAATTTCGATTCAAACTTAATCAAATCGAGATTTTGCTATCATCAAAGTTCTTACAATCAAAATCAAATCAGACCTATGATGATTAAATTCGATTTTGATGGCAAAAACTTTCGATTTCGGTTGCGTATATCAAAATATATGAATGCAAAACTTCAATTCGATTTAATTCGAATCGAAATCGAATTACATGATAAGGGTGATAGTGAAATAATAAGATAAGTGTGCTACAAAAATATTTTACGGCAACTTTCACTGGGAATTACCAAAGACGAGAAATGCTTAAAACCTAACTCATCAGATGATAAAATTCTGATATTACGTCATAGATCTAAAACAAAAAAGAAACGAAACCACACAGTAACAAGTTGCATTAATTTGAAATACTAAATTTATACATATTTTTTAAAATGAACACATCAATTAAAGTTTTGCATGCAACAACCCTTACAACTATATATAAACAAATTGTATACATGCAAGGGCATAGGGGAACTGATGCTATTGTGGTATAGCTAATGTTTAGGTGGAATTTTAAATGGAACCGTTGAATCAATTTCAGCCAAATTTTTTTATGCTAATCTTTGAAGTATTGGCTACAGAATATATTTCAATAAAATGTGTGCAATTTCATTAAAAAAAGTTATTGAGCAAAATCTGAAAAAAGTCAAAAAAGCGGTTTTCAAAAAGTTGGGAGGTAATGCGGTATATATGGTGGCACAATGTGGTATATATACTGATCAGTACTTGTAAAATGGACTGGTAATGTGGTACATATAAGTAGGGTAATGTGGTATACTTAACCACACAACCAAATATAAAGTTTGAAAGGTATGAAATAAGTTCATAATAACATTTACATTGGTTTTTAAACTCATAGTTTTTATAAAAAAATAAACAGCAATCATATAATGTTAAGAATAACAATAAATATTCATATACCACATTAGCGAATCTCGACTATACCACACTGGCCAATTTTTAGAAATTACAAAATTCTAAAAATAAAATTGTAAACTTTGTGAAATTACATAGTTAAACGTTTAGTTCGCAATATTTTTCACTTACTTTTATTGAATATAAATAAAACTTCACCAAAAAGTAACTTTTTCTTTACAAAATTTTTTTGCAAAAAATCCAGTTAAAAAAATCAACCACACGCGACTTACATTTCGTTCAATTGATTTCGGAAAAATTTTGTTTGGTCCATGACTGCAACACATCCCTGGTTTTTTATGTTTTCTGACAGGATAAAAGCAGTGACGTTCGCAGGTTCTTTCCCAATTCGGAGATATGCGACCATACCACATTGAAAAACTATACCACAATAGCATCAGTTCCCATACGCGTAAAAAAACGGAAGCAACACTCACAAATTGCACAACTTTGTTGCGTCAAATATGTGCCGTGGTTAATATTAGATGACGATGACGACAACGACATAAACGTAATCAAAAGACGCAAGCAAATATTTTTAAAATGGTCAAAATTAGCCCCAATAAAAATACGTACAGCGAAATACTTAAATACCTTTGTATAGGAAAGCGAAATGCATAGAAAAAACAAGACAAAAACCAAGAACTGTTGCATACACCAGGGCGCCTTATGTTATTTGCATTGGAAATGTTAATGTGTTTTTTTGTGTGTGTGTGTTTTAGTATAAATGCAATTAAGTCAGCAAGAAATGTGGAACAGACACGCAATTGCTTTAAATAACGCAGCCAGGTGCAAAAATAGTTTAAACGTTGCTTTCTGTTGCATACTTGCAAGCGCATGACTGCCGTAGGTAGTGTGCATAACATGGCCTTTAGCGGTTTTTAGTGCGAATTTTTTCTTTCTTTTGTGTGTTTCCACCTTCTTAATCTGCATTTTTTTCCCGTTCATTTAGAGTTCATTTTATTTCATTAATTTTTTTTTTTTAAGAGTTGAACTTTCATTCTGCAAAAATTAAGTTCTTTAGATTTGTAAAACGGAAATCTGTTATGACATTTACATATTTTTTATGTTTTTTTTTTTCTTATGTATAACACTCATACGTTTACGCACGCAGCACAAAGTCACCTTGGTCGACTGTAGTTGAAGCTGCGTGACCAGCGCTGTAAAATCATAAATAATTTTCTATGGCCCGAAAAAAAAGTTGGAGACCAGCTCGTTTTTGCTTTGTGTTCACAGTGGGTTTAGAAAATGTACGAAATGCATGATCTTCTGATTGACGCGTAAAAAACCGTTAAAACTGAGCTGTGATCGTCTTTTAATCGAGGTTATCTTCCAAAAAGTGTGTCCTAAGGAAAAGTTATTAACAAGTACTTAATGTTTAGATGATTACATTTTATATAATATACTTAGTATCCATTTTTATACAACTTATAAATAGTCAAGATCAAATGTGTAGAAAATCCGTTTTTGAAAAAGTTTTCTAAGCGATGACGTTTCTCACAAATGTCAGTTTCTTCGTTTTTTGCGTTGCTCAATGTATGAATGTATTTTAAATGATTTAATTTTTTATTAATATTTTAAATTCACCTATGAAAATCCCGTTCAATAGTCTACTCTGCAAAGATCTCGATAACTTTTTTCGACCGTTTTTTTTTTTTTCCTATCACGTCCGAGATCCGAGTTATCCTTATTTAAGACATGCGGCGTATATCCAAAAAATAGTAACAGGTCATTCAATAAGTCCGTAGGATGACACATAGATGGTGTTACTAGAATTTTTTCCATATGATTTTTATTTAGTACTAACCTTCAAATGATACGTGTATAAATTTGACAGAAATCTGACTATTGATTCGTGAGTTATAGCATTTTGTGTGAAGCAACTTTTGTTAGTGAAAAAAAAAATGGAAAAAAGTGAATTTCGAGCTTTGATAAAGCATTGCTTTTTGATGAAAAAAACTGCAGTGGAAACCAAACAATTGCTTGATAAACATTATCTGAACCCTGCTACATCGAGACAAATGGTAGAAAAGTGGATTGCTCAATTTAAACGTGGCTGTACCAGCACAAATGATGCAGAGCGCAGTTGACGCTCAAATGAGGCTGTTATTCCAGAAAACATAAAAAAATCCAAAAATTGGTTATGAACGATCGCAAATTGAAGGTGCACGAGCTAGCTGACATTACAAAGATGTCAGATGGTAGTGTTTTTACCACTTTATAGAACATTTGGGTATGCAAAAGCTCTGTGCAAAGTGGCTGCCGCGTGAGCTCACAGTAGACCAAAAAAAAAACAACGAATTGATGCTTTAGAGGAGTGTTTGGCGCTGTTAAGCCACAATTAATCGAATTTTATCGTCGATATGTGACAATGGATGAAACATGGCTTCACTATTACACACAAAAATCCAAAATACAGTCAGCTGAGTGGACAACAGTCGACGAACAGGATCCAAAGCGAGCAAAGACGCAACAGTCGGCCAGTAAGGTAATGGCGTCTGTATTTTGGGATGCGAAGGGAATAATATTCATCGACTATCTCCAAAAAGGAACCACCATCAACAGCGACTATTATTGTTCACTTTTGGATCGATTGAAATCGGAAAGAAACTGCCACATTTGCAAAAGAAAAAAGTGTTGTTTCACCAAGACAATGCACCGTGTCACAAATCGATGAAAACTATGGCAAAATTGAATGCATTGGGCTTCGAATTGCTTACCCACCCACCGTATTCTACAGATTTGGCCCACAGCAACTTTTTCCTGTTTTCAGATCTCAAGAGAATGCTTGCCGGAAAGAAATTTAAGTCCAATGATGAAGTAATCTCTGCGACTGAGGTCTATTTTGACGAGAAAGAGAAATCGTAATATAAAAGTGGTATCGAAAAGTTGGAAAATCGCTATACTCATTGTATCGCCCTCCAAGGCAACTACACGGAGAGAATTTTGAGCTGAAAACAATCCCAAACCAATCAATTTTGGGTGTGATTTTCAGCTTGTCCATAATTTTCTTGATATCAAGTAATAATGTGCTTGTTTATCAAAAAAGTGAATATGCCCATTTGAGCTTAATTCAATTCAATTTTGGATTGTTCATCAAAAATTTATTAAGCTCATTTGTGCTTAAATTTAGCTCTTTTGTACTTGTTTATAAAAAAAAATAAATATTCCCATTTGTTCTTAATAATTTTTTATTCATCAAAATATGAATATGGCCATTTTTGCCCAATGCAAGAAATGTCATTTCATTTTCAAAAATCAATGTACCAAAATGTCCAAAGACACCTCAGTACATCGTAACATCCCATTATGGGATGTCAATAGTATTTACTCTAATATAAATACCCAATTCGACTGTCGTGCAAGAATTATTTAAGCAGTAGATGACATAGTCATGTTGAGAATCATAAACACACAGAATAAACACAAATGAAAATTTATTTTTTGATAAACAATCACAAAAGAGCTTGAATTAAGCAAAAAATGGGCTTATTTTTTTTTTTTTTGATAAACAAGTACAAAATGGCATGCATTGAGTACAATTGGTCTTAATTATCAAAATTTATATTAAGCCCAAATTTGGGCTTGAATTACGAACAAGTTGAGCGTGTTTTGATATGATTTTATGCTATTTTGGGCTTAATTCTGAATTTTTAATTTAAGAACGATTTGAGCTAGATTTTAGAACATTTTTTTCTCTCCGTGTATATTGAATAATAAAATCGAGTTTTGTCAAACTTTTGTTTTTTTCTTACTTATCCTACGGACTTATTGAATGACCTGTTATAGTTCACTTTTTTACACAGAAAAAAAAAATCGGTCAATTCAACCGATTTCAACGATGGAAATCGCACCAACCCGGAGTTTTTGTAATTTGACCGTAGAACTCTGTAAATTTACAGTTTACTCGGTTAAGAAACTATCAAACGCAGTTACAGTAAAAATAACCTTCTTAAAAGGTCAGCTAACAATATAAACTATTCCAAACAGTTAAAACTGTTTTGGAACGGTTTAATAGTTAGCACCCCAGAAGGGCTGTAACTAGCCGTTTCCAAAAAGTCGTACAAATTGTAGCAAACAACTTCTATGGCGACACCATTTCAAATGGCAAAATATCAGTACAGCTCAAGCAAACTTATGTTGAGAATTGTGAGAATTTTATGAACCTGTTAAAAACTCAATTCAAAATGTTATTCATATGAAAAAAAAAATTTATTGAATACAAAATGTACAGTTGAATTCAACTGTAGAAAAGTAAAGCTTATTCCGAAATTTTGAATTGTTGTTTTTGTTTCCTATAGAAAATTTCAAAAACTATAGAATACAAAATTTATAGTTAATTTTACGTCAGTTTTTTTTTCTGTGTACTGAGAATACATTTTTTGGGGGTATTTTAGTAAAAAAAACCATATGCGGTTAATTTTAGGTTCCAATTTATATATATATAATCTCATCACATTTTTTTGATACCCTCTTTCAGATTTTTGGGCGTTATCATGGAATTTTCAGAAAATGTTTTTTTTTAATCAGTCTAATAAACAGCATTCCAAAAAGCAGGTACAGTTGACATGTAATGAGTAATTTTCCTGAAACTTATTGTCAAAAAATCAAGGAAATGTTTTCAAAATTACTGATTTAACATTTGACGTGACATGTACATATCTACGATACCTAGCCGAATCTTATCTTTAAAAGTCAATTAATTATGCGACTAAATGTATGTCGAATGTAATTCCCAATTTACAAGTTGCAATGACGCCATTAAAAAATAAATTCAGGAAATCTTAACTATATTTTTTTCGACATCACTGCAATCAACCTTTAGCGACTGAACAGTAGATTTATTTTTAATTGAATCATTATTCGCCGTAATGTTTAATTAAAACTTTAAATGTTTTCGCGTTCATTTTTACTCTTTCGCATCATTGTTTTTGGTCCCATAACACGAACGACATTAAATTTCAGCAGAATTTTCCTTTTCAACTCCAATGCACCCCCGCACGAGCAGCAAAAATGAAACCAAAAACAAAGAAAATGTCGCATATGGAAAAGCCAACGTAAATTGGGGAAATACGCGCACAAACGGGCAACACTGAAAATGAATTTCGCAAAATAAAAAAGTGTTTACAATAATTTAATTAATGAAAAATATTTGTGTAAAGTAAGTGAAATATTTTTGAAATTTATTATTAAAAATGCCTAAGGTGGAAATTAATACCGTTCGGCGAAACCCAACCAAGGCTTTGTCGCTGAATGATGGCTTCTGATGAAATTACAGCAAAAATCAACTGTTGATTCAGTTGGGATTTAACGTTGAGCAACCAATTAATTCGGGAATGACTCTGAATTTTTTCCCACCCCATTCTGCTATAAAAATTGTACCTGTACTTTTGAAACTTTGTTACTTAATGGTTTGCGGGTTTTTTGTTATATTCCGAGTACCTTATTGAATTTGCTTGTTATTTTATTGCTTGAGAATTATTAATTTTTAATCGAACTTTTAGTCATATATATACATATTTGCAAAGATCGATTTTCATATATAAATGTATCAATACATTTTCTAACGCATAATTATGCCAAATTGAGAATCAGATTACAAACACGACTATTTATGGTGACATATGTTTCATCTTTCGCCACAAAGACTCATCACACTACTTCTGTTTGTTTAATTATGTTGTAATTATTTATTTTTATTTAATTATAATTGAAATGGGAAATGGGAAAATTATCAATGTATTGTATAACACAAACAACAACTATGGTGTATCGGTCTAACTGCTGGTCGCTGCGTTTAAGAGATTTACCATGACATAGGTTCAAATCCCGGCTTAACTTAAAAATGTCCAACCTGCAATTTTTCAATTGTAATTAATTATATAAAAATAAATAATTATAATTACAAAAACAAAAGATTCTCCTAAAATTCTAGGTGAATTCACAGACTAAATACTTTTTGTGGTACCGGAAATTTTGAAAACTCAGATTTTGAGAACAACAGCATATTCATCTTAAAAGGCTGTAGAAAAATAATATCTACATATATCCCGTCAAGTTTTATGTGGCTCACTGCACGGTGTGAAGGAATATGTAAATGTCTCTATTTTTTATACCTAATTTACATGGGCGTACGCAAACACTAACACTAAATATGAAATAATGAATTCGTTAAAATATAAAGGATAATATTTTATCAGAATTTTAATATTGCTTTCGTTTTGTAATGAATATTTTTTGGAAATTGTGCCATGGGGATAGTATCTAAAAGGTGATCCAATACAAGGTCCCTTTTCCAACTGGGTTGTTTTGACAGCTGTTATGTGGCGAATGGCTTATTCATATGACGTTTGTGTCCAGTATTCAATACGACTAAATCATTAATAGATTAACTTCTGAGCAAAGTTTATTAATTGTAGAAACTTACTACCAAAATCAGTCATCAGTTAGAGAATGTTATAGAGTTCTTCTACATCATTTTGGTCGTCATAAGCGTCCAACTGAGCGCACTATTCGTAACACCATCACCAGATTTTGAAGCAATTTTACACTATTGGACATTCATCATTCAACCAGAGTGCATAGACCCCGTAATTTAGAGAATATTGCTGCAGTAGTAGAGAGTGTTCGTGAAAACCGTGAACAATCCATTCGCCGCCGAGCTCAGGCTTTGGGCATCTCTTATGGATCATTGTGGCGCATCTTGAGGCGTGATCTTGGTCGGAAAGCCTATAAAATACAGTTCGTACAGTAATTGAAGCCGGCTGATCTTGATGAACGTTTTAATCTCGGCTTATGAGCCTTTCAACAACTTCAAATTGATCCATTATTTTATCGAAAAATTGTGTTTAGCGACGAAGTTCATTTCTGGTTAAACGGCTACGTTAACAAGCAAAATTGTCTTATTTGGGCCGATAAACAACCAGAAGCAATCCAAGAGCTTCCAATGTATACCGATAAATGTAAGGTTTGGTGTGGTTCATTGGCAGGAGCCATCATCGGACCGTATTTTTCAAAAATGTCGATGGTGCCCGTGTTACGGTCAATGGTGCTCGCTACATAGCAATGATCAATGAATTTTTGTTGCTTAACCTCTGGTTTCAACAGGATAGCGCAACATGCCATACAGCTGGAGAAACAATCGCTTTATTGAGAGAAACGTTCGATGAAAACATTATCTCAAGAAATGCTCCTGTTGATTGGCCACCACGATCATGTGATTTGACGGCATTGGATTACTTTCTTTGGGGATATGTTAAATCACTTGTTTATGTCAACAAACCCGAAACTATTGACGCTTTGGAAACCACGATAACTCGTGTTATTCAAGGAATACCGGCCAATATGCTCGTGCGCAACATTTGAACGAAATAGTTTTTAAATATTGAGTTGTGGGAACCGAACTCAATCTAATCATTCCAAATAAAGATTTGCATGTTTGTTATCAATTACAACACGTCGAGAACAACAAATGGTATTCGAAATTATTTTTCGAAATTAAAAAATGTTCAGATATCTTTTGTAACTTTTCCTCCACGGCCGGTTATAACATACTTCAGCGACGCTATTAAGGGTATTCACGCATTGGTGCGCAATGCCCTTGAGTAGTTGCGAAAGTGCGAATTGCGAAAATTTCACATTTGTCCAACAAAAAACACAATGCCAAAAATTACACACTACTTCTGCAATTTCGCACTGCTTCGACTCTGAGTGAAATTGTGACGGGCGTGATTGCAAATCAGTGAAAAGCCTTCGGAATAATGTTGCCACCTGTATTTTATACAAAAACTTTAATTTCATATAAGAATTCAAAAATTTTTCATGTTTTTTCAATAAGTTGGCAACATTGTCAAGGTTTGACGTTTAATTTATTTCGCGATTTGAAAATATTTACATTGAACGTTCACGCGTTAGTGCGAAAAAGACTTGCAATTGCGCAACAATGCGTGAATACTCATATTGTTCGTATGGCCTAAGTTTTGCCGTTGGCTTATATAGAATTACATACCTGTGAGCTGTAATTTTTTTAACAATTTGTTGTTGTTGTTTTTGCGCTTTTAGTATGCTGCATACATATGCAAATTTTTTACAGTGGTTCAATGTTTTTAGCAACAGACAGAATTTCGGTACCATCTGCAAAAATTCCAGCAACAACTTCAGTGGGTATTGGAGGGTAATTTTGATATTTGACATCAAAATGACATTGACATCTTATTTGCTTTATAAAAGACACCCTCATGCTTTGGGATATGTCCTCAACGGCTGCTGTGCAGTATTCGATATAGTCAGATTGTTCGTTGATTTTTGAGCAAAAGAAAAATCTTTTGAAGTTGCTTAAATATTCCTGTACAAGTATTTATATGTCATTTGAAATAGAAAGTAATAAATTGTTGTGTAGAATTTTTCCCATAGCGTACAAGAGGTTATTTAGCAGTCTCTGCTTAATATTTTCAAATGTGTCAGCAATTACCAAATTAATAGCCAATTGATATGTGAGATTTCTATATACAATCATGATGTAAGTAAATAGAACAAGCCCACTGTGCATTGACTGTTTTGTTGCTCTTCATTGTAGGGACATGACACGTGAATAGTAAATTTTTAATTTTTACATCCCGTGTATTAAAATATTTAAAGGATTTATTCGGTGCTAATGTTTTGAACGTTTGTTTATTTCATTTTTTGGCTTTTTGAAACATGATTCGAACCAGCGCATGTTGTATTCAAGCATAATAAATAAACATTTAAAAAAGGAACCAAAACAGCTCATATCAAATTAATTGGATTGTTTTTCCCTTAAATTTTTAATTTGTATTCAGAGTCAGTTGACAGTTTCTAAATTGCTATGGGATAATAAAAACCATATAAACATATCTACTAGAGTGGCCCAAAAGGGAAAATTTTGGAAAACTTAAGTTTTAGCACGCAAAAACATGTAGTTGGGGTTGAAAATATGTAATTATAAAATTTTTTAATCTAATTTTTAAATCGTCCCGGGCTGTGCTTCTTTATCAGGAAAAATGCATTTATCTGACTTTTTTTCATTATTTTTTATATAAAACAACCACAAAACTCAATTGAATACTTTTTAATTGTCGTTTATTAAAAAATGCATACATTAACGTTTTCACAAAATCCAAGACTACTGAAATTGGTGGAAAAATCACGTCATACGAGAACATCAAACCCTTAGAAGTAATTTTAAGATTATAATTCAATAAATATTTAAATAATTTACTAATAAACATCGATAGCTATTTAAATTTCCAAAGTTTTTACAGTTTTTTGTATACCCTACACCCAGGATATATTCACTTTGTCCTTCCGTTTGTAACGCAGAGAAGGAGGCGTGGCATATATAGGAAAGTATATATATTCTTGATCAGCGTCACCTCCTGAGTCGATATAGCCATGTCCCTCTGTCTGGCTGGCTGGCTGGCTGGCTGGCAGGCTGGCTGGCTGGCAGGCTGGCTGGCTGTGCGTGGAAATATTTTTTACGGGAAAACTAATCATGATATTTCAATGAAATTTGGTACGTTAGCTTTGTCGTCAAAGTTAGCTCGTGGGATTAAAAATGAGCGAAATCGGTCAACGGACACGCCTACCGCCCATACAAATATTCAATATACAATATATTCAAAATACAACTTTAGGAGTATTTTTCACGACAATTCAACCAAAATACCCTTAAATACTACGAATTACTAGCGCAAGCTCTGAGCAAAAACTAAATGAAATCGGACAAGAGGGCGTGGCACCTCCCATATAAGCAAAAGCTTCAAAACGCTATACTGAAAGAGTTTTTGGGATAATCCAACTAAATTTCACTCAATTACTAAAGACTATAAATGCACGCTCTGTGCTTAAACTAGACGAATTCGGACGAGAGGGCGTGGCACCTACCGCATAAGCAAAAGCTTCAAAACGCTATACTTAAAACGTTTTTTGAGATTATCCAACAGAATTTCACTCAGACACTAAGAACTATAAATGCACGCTGTGAGCAAAAACCAGGTGAACTCAGACAAAAGGGCGTGGCACCTCCCATAGAAGCAAAATACTGCATTGTAGGGTATTTAATGTTTGGCCAGGCCAAAGGTTTCATCCTTACTAGTTTAATATTCTAAATAAGTACTATTCGAGAGATTTGATGGCAACATATTAAAGGCTTCAATTGCCGTGTAAAGAAGAATATATCTGTTTCTAATGGTCCTTGATTTGATTGTTCTGACGTTAGTGTGTCTTCTTGTGTTGTAATTATGAAGTTGATTTCCAATTGTTACTTCTGTGTTGTCCTTGATGCAGTTATTTTTGATTTTATATATGAATCGGTAATTTTTAAAAGGGGATATGTGTCGCTCGGTAGAGAATTATTCTTTTGCTTTTTTTGCCACTGTGGCGACGGCCCTGGTTAGCTTATCTATTTTCCAAGAACGCAGGGTTTTTCTTAAACTTGCCATAAGATTTAATTTCGTCACATATCCCCTTTTAAAAATGACAGATTCATATGTATTTAGCCTTTTCAATGAGAATTATTTTGTTGCGAAAATTGTTCATACAGCTTTTGGACCAGTCTAATATGTGTATGTGTGCAAAAACGAAATTGCATTTATCATTAGAAAATCATTAAATTCCTTTATCAGTGTAAAAACAAGCCAAATAAGTGAGTTTCTTTGGCAGCTTCAAATTTTATAAACACTACACAGCAAGCGTCATACCGTGAGAATGATTCTGTTCAAAGTTTGTGCCATTTTTTTTTTTTGGACCATGCCCCTTTCTTTTTTATCAATAAAACAGAATAAAATTTCTTTATATATTTGGAAACACGACAATAAATCCAATAAGCTATGTAGATTTTAATTTCTTAACTCATGTTTCATATTTTAGGAATTCTCCGTAGAATTTTGCACTTCAATTTCTTGAGTTTTTCAGTTTACAATTTGCAAATGCCAAACATTGTACTTTTTTGCTAAAAATCACCTGAAAGTCTTAGATTACACTGGTCTACACGATTTTCGACTGGACCAACCAAATAGTGTTCATAAAGTTGTTTGGTGCGCTGAATTCGAATCTGCAATCGGTTTTTCTCTATCAGGTCTGGTTTTGGAGATAATCGACCTTTTCAATTTTTTAGGTTATAGCTCCATTTATTCGAACATATTTTGAGAAACCCAATTTCGATCGAATATGTTTTTACTTTTTTATAGAGAAAAATTCTTAAACTTTCAAAAAGTGTACCAATATCTAAGATCCGATTCAAATTGGCTGAGTTATAGCAACAAAAAGTTCATTTTTATAGTAGTATTTTACACTTTTTCGTGTTTAAGCCAAATTAAACACGGTTTTTTTGCCAGTAGTTTATACATATATATATTTTTTATATTTTAGTTCAATAGTTTATTTAATTACAAACATTTGAAGTTCAATTTTAGCAAAATCGAATCATTTTTTAAAAAGTAATTAAGGTTTTAGTGAAATAAGACCATTTCGATTTTGAATGAATTTGTTCAACAAAAATTTAAAAATAATTTCTGTTTTCTATGAAAATCGAAAATGGTATTATTTCACTACAACCTTAATAACTTTTCAAAAAATGATCCGATTTTACTAAAATTGGACTCCAAATATTTGCAATTAAATAAAGTATTGAACTTAAATATAAAAAATTATATTTGTATAAACTACTGGCTAAAAAACCGTGTTTAATTTAGCTTAAGCACGAAAAACTGTGAAAAACTACTATAGAAATGAACTTTTCGTTGCTATAACTCAGCCAATTGGAATCGGATCTTAGATATTGGTACACTTGTCAAAAGTTTTTCTCTATAATAGTGTAAAAACATATTCGATCGAAATTAAGTTTCTCAAAATATGTTCGAAGAAATGGAGCTATAACCTCAAAAATCAAAAAGGTCGATTATCTCCAAAACCTGACCTGATAGAGAAAAACCGATTGCAGATTCGAATTCAGCGCACCCAAATTACTTAAGAAACATCATCTTCTTCTCCAGTCGAAATTTTTTTCGAAATTTGTCGACCAGTGTTATTTGAAGGAAATATGCGGGAGAATTTTAAAGGGTGATACAATAAGAGCTTCCTACTTTGTTTTCTAAATTTCAATTCAATTTTATTTAACCAATTTTTTCAATAATATAACAGGTCATTCAATAAGTCCGTAGGATAAGTAAGAAAAAAACAAAATTTTGACAAAACTCGATTTTATTATTCAACATAGTTGCCTTCGAGGGCGATACAATGAGTATAGCGATTTTCCAATTTTTCGATACCACTTTTATATTACAATTTCTCTTCTTCGTCAAAATAGGCCTCAGCTGACTGTCTTTTGGATTCTGGTGTGTAAAAGTGAAGCCATGTTTCATCGATTGTCACATATCGACGATAGAACTCGATTTTATTGCGGTTTAACAGCGGTTTAACACTCCTCTGAAGCATCAATTCGTTTTTGTTTTGGTCGACTGTGAGCTCACGCGGCAGCCACTTTGCAAAGAGCTTTTGCATACCCAAATGTTCGTGTAAAATGGTTAAAACACTACCATTTGATATCTCTACAATGTCAGCTAGCTCGAGCTTCTTCAATTTGCAACCGTTTATAACCAATTTGTGGATTTTTTTTATGTTTTCTGAAATAACTGCCTAGAGTTCGGGTAATGTTTATCAAGACATTGTTTGGTTTCCACTGTATTTTTTTTTCATCAAAAAGTAATGCTTTATCAAAACTCGAAGTTCACTTTCTTTTTTTTTTACTAACAAAAGTTGCTTTACACTAAATGCTATAACTCACGAATCAATAGTCCGATTGCTGTCAAATTTATACACGTATCGTTTGAAGGTTAGTTCTAAATCATATGGAACTCTAGTTCTAAAATCATATGGAATTCTAGTAATGCCATCTATGTGTCTTCCTACGGACTTATTGAATGTCCTGCTGTACAATACTATGGTTATTTTAATATTTGGTAGTTAAGTGGTACTTCTCAGCACTAAAATTTTTGTAGCATTGATTACGATATAGATAATAAAATTTAATAATATTAGAGGCAGAGGAAAAATTAATACAAAAAACTAAAAATTTTTTTTTTTTTTTTCTAAATAAAATACATAAAATCAATGTATTGATGCAAATCTTTATTTGGAATGATTGGAATGAGTTCGGTTTCTACAACGACTAGCTCTTAAATGGATAATTCTGTGGGACTATTAATGGGGTCGAATAGCCACACTCTTTTTTATCAAAATATCCTTGCAGACTTTTCCAATCGATCTCTTACTTTCCGAGGTATGATCCTTTGAAGATAAGATATTTCAGCAAGAGACGAAATATTTTGGGTGCGTGACATATTCCATTTATCAAATTTGTATCTCAAATTTTCAGCATAATTGCTGATTTCTGAAAAAACGCGAACCAACTTCGCTATTCTGGCACCATATTCAGATTCAGCTACCCCGAAAACATTAAGTTCAAGTGGTCTGATCTTTCGCGCAGGGTACTTTTTTTGTGGGTCTATGTAATTGTCAGTAAAATAAAGCTGCAACAATAAAATTTTTTTTATATTATTATTGAAAATTCCTGATCCATGAAATCTTTCACTCACGAAATCCTTGATTCACGAAATGAAATCCTTGATTCACGATTTTGTACTTGATTCACCCTTATTCCAATTACTGATTCAAAAACTACCGAGTTCTTTTGTCTCCTTTATTGTTATATTTTACGAATTACACATTTCAAATCAATTCTTGTTTTCTAATTACTCTTTCTCATTTTCCTTATTTTGCAGGAGGCGTGTCAAAATTACGTACGCATTTTAGTAGTAACATCGCCGGGACGTTTATTCGTTTGTGGCACTAACTCATTTCGTCCCATGTGTAATTCATACATAATCAATGTCAACAACTATACATTGGAGGCAACCAAAAATGGACAAGCCGTATGTCCGTATGATCCTCGACACAATTCAACGTCCGTTTTAGCGGGTAAGTAACTTTGATCAAGTGAATATGTTTTATTTTTTTATTTTTTCTTTCTTTCAATTCGATTTCATTTCTTGAACTTTAACCTTTTCGACTAGCAATTGCCTGTTTGAACTCAGTTCCCACTGCTTCCTTTTCAGATCCAAAAAATAATATTTTTAAAAATTCTTCAAGATGGCGTATAGTACATTGGAACATTAAATTGAATATTTTTGTTTTTAATAAAAATAATCATAAAAAGCATTTGTATTAATAATTTCAAAAGTATTTAAAATCTTTAAATCCAATCAATCTAACTCTACCCCACTGTGCTCTTAAACAGTCGATAGGTTTTTTGGCTATGTGGAGAAAATCTGTGAATGGGGTTTCATTTGTATTAGTTCAGTGGTCTGAAAAATGCAAACCCCGAAATCGTAGCTGATCATCCCCGCGAAATATCGCAAAAATACATATCCCATATAAAAAAAAAATAAATCGGAAAAAAACGCAACAAACAAATATAAAAATAGTTATATTTAATGTATTTTGCAATGCTGAATCTGAATCCGGCCTTAAAATTGCTATATCTCATACGGTTTTAGAGATATCTTAGCCTAAATAAGGAAAAAAGACCGTTTTTGCTATATTTTTAAGCTATATAACTAGAATATAGAACATTCATACGCAAAATTCGATGCATTATCTGAAAGCTTCAATCTTTTTCTTTGAAACCACATTTAAATTATATCAATAGCTTAATTTTTCTCCGAAATATCGTAGACTGAAATAATGACAAAACACGTTTTTTGCACTTTTTTAACTTTTTAGGTTAGGATATCTCCGAGAAAAATAAAGATATCGACATTATTTGAATTAGGTTTAGAAGACTGATTAGAGCTTTCCATTTCTGCATCAGAATTTACGGATATACATCCTGTTATATAGCTCCAAAATACAGCAATAAAACATACCATCGGCTTTTTTTCCTTGTTTTGGGTAAGATATCTCAAAAACCGTATGCGATACAGCAATTATAAGGCCGGATTTGGATTCAGCATTGCAAAATACATTAAATATAACTATTTTTATATTTGTTTGTTGCGTTTTTTTTCGATTTTTTTTTTTTATATGGGATATGTATTTTTGCGATATTTCGCGGGGATGATCAGCTACGATTTCGGGGTTTGCATTTTTCAGACCACTGAACTAATACAAATGAAACCCCATTCACAGATTTTCTCCACATAGCCAAAAAACATATCGACTGTTTAAGAGCACCGTGACCCAGTTCGTAATATTTGTGATAGTACCACGATTTCGGTATGAAATCCCTAGTGTGTAATATTATCCTTAACAGTTTTAGAGATTATCTAAAAGGTACGGATATGAGTTTTTTTAGTTTCATTTGACATCAATTTTAGATTGTACTTTTTTTTCAAAAACACAAGTTGTTTATTTATAGTGTGTTTTAATTTTTCTTTCACTCCTTTTTTCGTCCATATGTTGTTGTATTTTTCTATATAAAAATGTAATTATTTTATTATTATTGTTGTTGTTATTGTTTTGCAGTGGTAGCGCATTTATTTGTTGTGGCTGCTACCACGAATCTGATAAAAATTCTCATTCATCATGTTGCAAAAATTGTTAAATCATTTTTTTTTATTTTTATTTTTTTTTATTTTTCGTTTTTATTCATTTCGTTTTGTTTTCTTTATGTTCGTGTTTATTTGTTAGCATTTGTGTTTTATCATATGGAATTTTTTTCCTTTTTTTTATGGAAAATAATTTGATAAATTTCCCGACAACCGTGCCAACCGTGCAGCCGAAAATTTAACGTTGATAAACAACTTTTTTTCTTTTTTTCGTTTTTGTTGCCCTTTTCCTAAATTTATTTCATTTTTTTCTGTTTTTGACGTAAATATTTTTATCACATTGAAATTGCGGCCCACAAAAATGGTGTCGAGAAATTGCCTTAATTTTTGTTGGGAGATGATGATGATCACCATGACTGTTAGAATGGTTATTTATTATGTGGAAAAGGATTTTCGTATTTGACCGAAAAATTAGATATGACGTAGATTTAAAGGTTGTTGGTGGCTTTAATTTTGTTATGAGTAAAATATTCTGAATTAAAGACTTACGATGCAAGTGAAATATTCAGCTTAGCCGTTAAATTTGTATGCATGTATGTATGTATCCTTCTTTAACCCCTAGGAGGAGCAAAGGGCAAATATGAAACGTCTCCATTTGTCCAGATCCTTTGCGATGACTTTGATCTCTTGCTACGACTTGCCCAATTCTTGTATTTTCTTTTCCAGCGGCCTTTTCCAGTTGGTTTTGGGTCTACCACGTCCTCTACTGCCTTATGGATTTCACTCAAGAGCCTGGCGACAGATTTCGCTGTGTGGTTTCCGGAGACTTTGACCAATACATCTGCACTTGCGCAGCTTGACCTCGTTTGCTATTTTCCTCTGATTGCATTTTTGATGTAACTCGGCATTTGATATAGTGCGAGGCCACCAAACCTTTAGTATACGCCTCAAGCATTTGTTAACGAGTACTTACAGCTTGTTTATTAGTTATTCAGTTACAAGCCACGTTTCGCACCCATAAAACAAAACCGATTTCACATTTGAATCGAAAATGCGCACTTTCGTTTTGGTGAATATAACGGAAGAAGACCATATTTTGTTCAGTTGAGAAAACTTTGGCTTTCTTGAGTTAATATCCTCTTTTGCTCCACCATCCACGGAGATAATGCTGCCTAAATACGTAGGGCCTAACAAAAGTTCGCTTAGTTGGTGTCATGTTATAAATTTTTAGTAAATCAAAAAATTGCGTATTATTTATTATAGTCTTACGATATATCATTTTAATTTTCAAAAAGATCGGTCAAAATGGAGAGAAGAAAACGTAAAATTCGTGAAACAATGTCAGCAGATATTCCAATGCCAACGCAGCAAGAGATTTGGTTTGCTATTCTTTTTGGATTTCGACGTAAGCTCATGCCTATGGAAATATTTAATGAATGCCAAATAGCATTTGAAGTTAATGCCCCATCCCTCGTGATTATTTCAAAGTGGTCCCGAAGATTCCAGACAGGTAATTTTTCTTTGGAGGATGAACCTCGAGAAGGCCGTCCAAAATCTTCGACTGATTATGAATGTGTAGCGCTGGTTAAGTCTAAAATTGACGAAGATCCAAGACTGACCCCGGAAATCATTGCTGAGGAACTGGGCTTGAATGCCATGGCTGTATTGCAAATATTAAAAAATTATCTTAGATACACGAAGAAATCTGCACAATGGGTTCCTAGAATTTTAAGTGATGCTCAAAAAGAGGCATGTGTGCGTTTTTCTAAGTATTTTCTTAAAACAATCAAAAACGGAGGGTCTAACACCTTCAAAAAAATTGTAACAGGTGATGAAGCATGGTTTTAGAAGTACGACCCTGAAACCAAACAACAATCCATGGTATGGAGCCCAGAAAGTGCAAGTCCACCTGTTAAAGTAAAGCAAAAAAAAGTCAGCAACAAAAGTAATGATGTCAGTTTACTTCACCAGAGAGAAAGTTGTAGCGGCTATTCCTTTGGAAAAAGGTCAAACGGTTACTGCTAAGTGGTATACTGAAAACTGTTTACCAGAAGTCTTCCAAAATTTATTAGGAAATGCCAAAAAAAAGGAGCTACGCCGCTACTTTCTACATCACGATAATGCGCCAGCGCACACTGCTGAAAAAACGACCGATTTTATTGCGCTTTCAGGCATTGAAGAAATTCGTCCCGTACATTATTCCCCAGATCTAGCGCCTTGTGACTTCTGGTTGTTTCCAAAAATAAAAAAAAATTTGAGAGGGAGAGTCTTCAACAGCAATGAGGAGATAATAAATGCGGTTAATGATGAAATTGCAAAACTGCAAAAAGCCGATTTTGAAGACTATTTTTCAAGATGGATTTATCGACTTCAAAAATGTTTCAAAATAAATGGCGATAACATTGAAAAAATACAAATAGATGAAGAATAAAGTTATAAATTTAAAAAATTTAATTTAAAAGTTTTTTCAATTCAACTAAGCGAACTTTTGTTAGGCCCCTCGTACGTGAAGCTATCGACTTTTTCGATGTCATCACTGCCAGCTTTAAATGTGATGTCATTCCTGTTTGCGTTCAGCTTCATGCTTTTAGTCTTGGATACGTTGATTTTTAGGCTGGTTTTTTGTGATTCCAAGACATGGTCTTCAATTTTGCTTTGCATATCTGAGTGTTTGGACAATAAGAGGCAAATGTCGTCAGCGTTGATGAAATCTTCCAGTTGTTCGGTAAAGTTCTATCGGATACCTATTTTGCCTTTATTAAATGCTTTATCTAGGATATCATCAAGAACGATAAGGAAGAGAGATGGTGATAGTAAACAGCCCTGCCGGACACCTGCATTTGTGATGAGCGTCGGTAAAAACAGTCCGTTGTGTAATACGCTGCATTTAAAGCCTTCATATTGTGCACATACTAAATTTATGTCAAATACCTCTCCGCTGCAGTGAGACCCAAATGTTTTCTCGGGAGACACTGTCGATGGCACTGCTGTAGTCTACGAAGACAAGTTGATGTGCAGCACGCCACTCGCATGATTGTTCGACAATTATTCTGAGGGTGTTGATTTGATCCACGCATGAACGATTTGGCCGGCATCCTGCTTGTGGCTTTCGGATGGTCGTATCAAATTTTTTGCTAACCCTGTTTAGAAGCACTTTTGTCAGTTCTTTTGATGGTACTGAGAGCAATGTTCTTCCTTTATAATTTCGGCACTCGCTAATGTCACGTTTTTTATTGTCAATTTGACTAACATGCCATGTAGCCTATCTTCTGGCACACGCTTTTCACTCCAGATTCTGGAGAGCAAAGGATAAAGAATTGTGGCTGATCGAATGGGGCATGTTTTTAGCAGTTCAGCTGTTATTTGATCTAAGGAGAGATCGAAAAAATCTTAACATATATAAAATTCAATAATTTTAAAACGGTTGATCTTAGAGTCTTAATTTTTTTTTGTTTAATTGATAATATTTTACAAATTACAGAAAAATATAACTTTTATTGTTCTATTGTTTTGGTAAGCCTTCCATTAGAGATTTGATAGTTGATTCAGACACCTTTTTGGAACAATTTGCCCATCTCGTTTTAAAATCTTCGATATTTTGTGACACCTTTTTTGTGCTCTTTAAGTTTCTTTTCACAAGAGACCAATATCTCTCCACTGGTCTTAGCTCCGGACAATTTGGAGGATTGGCCTCTCTTGGTACAAAAACTATGTTATTACTTTGGTACTTTTCAAGAGCTTTCTTGCCGTAGTGACTTGATGCCAAATCAGGCCAAAAATATGCGGACACATTGTACTCTCTTATGAAAGGAGAGATCTTTTTTTCAAACAATCTTTGGTGTATATTTCGGCATTTATACAGTGTGACAAATATGTCTTCATACAGAACTTTGAAGCACTGTATCTTTTGGAAACATAGTAGCATAAGTAAAATTTTCATTGCACAATATTTTGTAATATATCAGTTATATGGAAAAATAAATTCAAATCGTATAAGACGCGAACATGAATATTTTTGTATAAAATTCGATTTTAATTTCCGAGCCCTACTTTTGGCGTCTAAATTTTTTGCAGCATTCCTGTCTGGAACTTTTTGGAATTTGTATGTTTTCAAACCTGCATTAGCTTTAACTTTTCCCACCAAATAGTCAGCGCACTAGGCTTACCGGGCTGCTTTTCTAGCAGATGTGTTTGGGGATCTTTTCAATATGCTTCAAATTTTCTTGGCTTCCCCAATATCATGTGGTCCTTGTTTTCTTCCAGAACCAGGTTTCCTATCAATGGTCAAATTCTGTTTAATAACATTGGAAACAGTTTGACGGCAAACCTTCAATTCTTTGGCCAATTTTTGCTAGGACTAAATTGGATTTTTTTGAAAATTTTTAATAATTTTAAGACGTAATTCTTTTTCTTCACTCATTTTGATCAAACTCACAACAAATCAACATGTTTGTCATTAAAAATAATAACTGACATTTTTTTCAAAGAAAACTAGATCAAATAAATTTTTAAATTTTACACCCAAAAAAAAATTATTAGGTAAAACGTGTGTTAAGATTTTTTCGATCTCACTCCTTATTCCGGCGGTCTTGTTGTTTTTCATGCTTTGGATAGCTTTCAAGTTCAATTTCTAATATGGTTAAATTAATTCAATTGCAATGTATATGTTATATATTTAATTCAGAAAAAGAGAATCGTAAGTTTTAAGTTATAAACTGGGGTACATTTCACGGTTAGAAATATTTTTAATTGGAAAATGAAATGAAGCAAAATACATAGTACATAAAAATGGTCGAACTATAAAATAATTGAAATTACACGGTTTACGGACAGTCTGGATAGCCTAAAAACTATAATATATTCCTTCAAAGTCCATTTGATAATTCAACCTAGGCAATTCGTAGCTGTCTTGATTTTATAATTTTGAGCCAATAAGTTCTAGACAAGTTAGCCTACATTGGGCCCACAAAGGGGGCAAAATCGCTTCAGGACTTGGGCCTTAGCCGAGGGCGAACGGTGTCCTAATGACTGCGGTCTCTACCAGCACAAAGTTATTATGTTGTGAAACATTTTCGGTCTCTTCCAAAACGGTATTTTTATGGGGCACGCCAATACACCCTTCTTTTATATGGAATAAAGGCTATTAACTGATATCAGTTTTACATTATTTAATGTTAAATTAACATTCGTACGGTTATTTTTTAAAATTTTTATTTCTTCGTATTTGGGTGTACATTAGAGTGGTCCAAAATCCGAAAGTGTTAAAAAGTCAAGGTGCGCGCGACTTTTCTGAATCCTTGGATCCTGCTGATTACAAAAAGTGCTTTGAAACCAAAAAAAAATTGCGTTTAGATATTCCGCAACGAGCTTGAAGGTACTTTTTTAGGAATTTTTGAGTTTTTGAGTACTTCTTTTAATTTAAACGCTATATTTTTTTAACCAGATAAGGTATTTGCAAAAATAAAATCGAATTCTTTTTTAAATATTTTGAGCCATATTTAGCATCAATAATAGTTAATCTACTCTTTCCCAATTTTTTTTAGCGGCACTTTAAACTTCAAAATTTGTTAATTTTTTGAGGTGTTTGCACTTTCAAGAACCGATTTTTTTCTTATTTTGCTCTAGCGAATTTTTTTTTTAATTTTTATATTTTTATGCATAAAATTATCTCTAAAATAAATTCAACAACTAAGCAATTAGTAACACTTTTACTCACTAAAAACAATTAAGTATAATTTAGTTGGACTTAAAAAAAAATAAATTTTCATGTTTTCAAGGCATTAAAATAAGATATCTTAATGGGATGACGTAAGATACCACTTTTTTCTTATGAAATCATTAGTTCCTAATCTTCTGAGTAACACAACATTCTTCGCAATAGAGAAACCTTGCCACTTCATGTTATTTTTGGTAAAATAGGTTAACAGATAGTTTTCATAGATCTTCTAAGGAAACCAAAAAAATAAAAAAATCAAAAAGAAACTAAAATAGCCATTTTCGATGTATTTGTTAATGATGATTCCGAATTCAGTCTCAAAATTGCTGTATCTTGTACGGTTAAGGAGATATTTTAACATAAAAGTATAAGAAACACCGTTTTTGCTCTTTTTAAAGAGATATTACAAGTCAAGGTTACTTCCAACCACAAAAAGTGGTATAGTGGTTAGAAGTGCCAGTCTGTTTCTTTAAAATTCAATTTAAACTATACCGATATCTTTTTTATTCTCGGAGTAATTCTAACCTAAAAAGTTGAAAAAGTGCAAAAAACAGGTTTTTTTGTTACTTCTGCTTACGATATTTCGGAGGAACAAAGAGATATCGATAAAGTTTAAATTGGGTTTTGAGGGAAAAAGTTGTCACTTTTAATTTCAATACCATGTTGAAAGTTACCATGTCTTGATATAACAGCTTCAATAATAGCAAAAACGGTGTTTTTTGCATTTGTAGGTTAGGATATCTCTAAAACCACATAAGGTAGAGGAATTCTGAGACCGGATTTAGAGTCTTCATGAACGCATGCATCGCAAATGACTATTGTTGTTTCGGTTTCACCATAAAAATTTTAAACTCAAAGTTTTTTTTCTGGCCAAATTTGATTACACTTTTCGGTTTTTAGTAAGTAAAGTGAAGCTTATGGATTAGTTGTTGTGGATGGTTGATAGATAAATTAATGGCTAGTAAAATAAAAGTAAAAAAAAAAAATTTCCTACAGCGAAATAAGAAAAAAATTGGTTCTTGAATGTGCAAACACCTCAAAGAATTAACAAATTTTTAAGTTTAAAGTGCTTCTAAAAGAAATTGGGAAACAGTAGGTTGACTATTATTAATGCAGAATTTGGTTCAAAATATTCTTAAAAAAATACAGTTTAATTTTTGCAAATACCTTATCTGGTAAAAAAGATATAGCGTTTAAATTAAAAAAAGTACTCAAAAACACAAAAATTCCTATAAAATTTACATTTAAGCTCGTTGCGGAATATCTAAACGCAATTTTTTTTTGGTTCCAAAGCACTTCTTGTAATCAGCAGGATCAAAGGATTCAGAAAAGTCGCGCGCACCTTGACTTTTTAACGCTTTTGGTTTTTCCATACAAAATTTGTACCACTCTAGTGTACATTCAGCATTGCTTAAACATGGAACCAGTGGCGGATCCACGGGGGGGATTTTCGGGTCCGGACCCCCCCATGGGATCATATACTTTAAAATTTTATGCTTTTATTGGGAATGTTGGTGAAGTTGAAACACAAAGTTATTAATAAAAATTCGTAATTTATTGAATATTTTACACAAATTTTAATTTATTTTCGAATAATAAATGCAATGGAAGATAATTACGAAGAAGATAATTACGAAGATAATCAATATGACCGATCAAGAAAAAATATGTGATCCACAAACGGTTCTAGTCACTCTTAAATTTTCGAGGCTTTTCAAAAAACTTTCTGAGAATTTCGTCTTCAGTCAAAGTTATGCGATGATGAATGTTCAAAGATGCAAGACCAATGAGACGCTCTTGACCCATAGTGTTTCTCAGATAATCTTTCATTCTCCTCAAAGTCGAAAATGATCGTTCTGGAATTGCTGTGGTCACGGGTATCACCGCCAAAACTCGTAGGATTTTGTTGACGTTTTTGAAAGTTCTGCCATTTATGATCTGCAAAAATTCCTTCTATTTAGATTTTCAATGGATATTATTTATTTTACTTTGTTCCAAATTGCACCAAAAAAATCTCTTACTCAATTAATTGTCAATAAGTCGTCTATTAGTGATTTTTCTCTGATTCTTTTAAATTAAAAAATTTTGTTTTGAAATTAAATAGAAAATAAATGATAATCTATTAGTATTATAATCAATCTGATTTTTTGGTACAATATATGAGAAACCTGGCATTATTTTTTAGTCAAAAATGATCTGAATTTGGGAGATACTCACTGCTAATGCATCAAGTGCATTTTCGATGTTTTGATTGCAGATCCGTTGTCTCCACATTTTGACTTCTGAAATGAAATTACTCTCGGAACAATCCAGTATTTCTTCGTAAAATTGGTAGAGGCTTGCACATTTCTTCTCGCCGAATTCTTGTTTGAGGAATAGCTGTCCAAAACTTTGAAAAACTGTTTTGTGTTTTTCGAACCGACTCTCAAGATGAGAAATGTAGGTGTCGAGAAATGGGATGTAAAATGCGATTTTGTAATACTCTTCAACTGTTTTCGCTTCAACGTTGCAACGATTTTTTTGTCGACTGCATCGACGAGGCATTTTCATTTCAATCTCGTACTCCGAACAAATTTCAGAAACTTTTTGATAAACAATGTGGAAGCATGAATCCACGTTTTCACGCTTTTCCTTGAAGTCGTTCAAAGCATCATCAGCCAATTTCGTGGCCTCTCCCAGATCTTGATTTTTCAATTGCAATTCTCGACTCAATGGCAAAACGATGGAATTAATTGATTCCATAATATGACAGCAACTTTGGAACTCGATTGTGAAAATCGCTGTCAAAAGTTGAGATGCTGCCCGTGAAGTTTCTCGATCCTTCCACGTTTTTATTTCTTCCAACGCTTCAGTAACAGCCGGTTGAAGTTCGACGTATCTTGATACAGCTTCATGAGACTGAGCCCATCTTGTAGGACAAATAAACTTAAATTTTTCTTTTCTTCGCTCACTTTTCTCTGTCATTTTTGAAATTTCGTTCTTCAAGATGCTTTATCTCTTGGGCCAGTGAAAAAATGCTTGAATTGCTCCGATAGTTCCCAACGCGTTTTTGATACCAGATACTTCGCAAGCTGCACTGATGGTCAAACTGAAGCTGTGTGCGGCGCAATGCACATAAATTGCGAGAGGAAAATGAGACCTCAAATAAGCCTGTGCTCCATGAAATTCGCCATTCATTGCCGGAGCTCCGTCGTATCCTTGTCTGTACATGAATGAGCAATCCACGCCGATATCGGTCAGATAATTCCTGATGGAATTTGCCAGAGCTTGTCCAGAAACGTCAGTGACGGGAACGAATCCGAGGAAATCCTCACAAATATTTGTTTGTGAATCCAAGTATCGTGTGCAAATGGAAAATTGCTCTATGCTTGAAATGTCAGTCGATTCGTCGGCTAAAACTGAGAATCCTTCCGATTGATTTATTCGATCAACGATTTTTTTTCTGATCAATTCATGACAAGTTGCGATAATTTCATTCTGAATGGTTTTGCTCAAATATGTTGAATTTTTCGGAGCAGACAAAAGGTTTTTCTTGAGTGTTTCGTCACCTTCAGCTCGATACCGTAAAATTGCACGAAAGTTTCCTTCGTTCGAATATTTTCCATCAGTTTTATCATCCGCGTCAGGTTCCTCTTCATTATACAAACACGCTCATAGATGGCGCAAATATCAACGGAAAAACTTAAAGAAAAATCGCACGGCGCTGTCATCGCGACTGGGTTGGCGCGCAGTTTGAATTTGCGAACAAACTATATGCACTGCCATAACGACTGGACAGCACCAATGGCTTTTCTATAACACGGTAGTCCAGCCGTTATGGTGACCTGTATATACGTGGTAATTATGCATATATCTCAAGGAAAAAATGTCTACCCTTCCCCCTTAAAAAAATTTTGGACCGCCCCCTTATCAAAATCCTGGATCCGCCACTGCATGGAACACTCGTATTTTCTTTTTGAGAATTCTATAGCTATCGCTGCACCGCGTGATCATAACTTTTACAACAACAACAACAACAAAAACAACAACAATGAGTACTAATAACAAAAGCAGAAACTTGACAACCTTGTGTTCAGTTTTCGACAGAAGCTGTTCGTTCGAACTCTCTCAATTGCCTTCAGCTGTTGACGGACATATTTTTGGCAGCATAACGTTGGTTGCATTTCGTGAGCTGAATGGACGGACCGTTTTTGTTCGATTGGTTGATGCCCGCCATACTGTTGAACAATATGGCAGCAATATTCGTTTTTGCACCAAATTTTTTTTTTTTTTTTCTTTTTTGTGTTCAATGCTTCAGCGGTTGTTGTTGTTGTTGGTTGTTACCAAACCTCATTTTCAATACGGCGAATTTTTTCGCCATTGTTTTTAAATTTGGGTCAACTTGGGAAGAGTTGATCAAGGGTTCAGTTTGGTTTTTTTTTTCTCTTAATGTTTTTGTTGCATTCGATTTGTGTGTTGTTGTTGCTGTTTCTCGTTGTGTTGTGGTGCATTTTTTCGCTGCACTTCATTTTATTGCGTTAACATGAAATTTACGATTACAAGCGTTGGCTGCCAAAAACTTTGTTTTTTATTTGTTGTATCTCTTGTGGAAATTGCGCACGTTTTGTGCGCCATTTTGTTTTTTTTTTTTTCTGCTGCACTCGAAATGTATTTTATTTTTGTTTTCCTTAGTCCTGTTTGTGTTTTTTTTTTTTGTACCTTTTATGTGAATAAAATTGTGTTGGGATTACAAATTGGTGATGACGGAAAAAGCATCCTAAATCACAACAACAACAAAAGTAATTTATCTATATACCATGTATACATTTTGTTTTGTGCTGAGAAAGTTTTGAAATGTATTTCTTGAAAAATAAAACCAATTTCCAATGCGAAATGAGTTTTTTTCTTAAGTATTTGTTGGCATCCAAGTGCAGCCAAGTTAAAAAGTCCTTGGCACAATTTCCTCATATCAAAATCATTTGTACTTTAACTTTGCTTTGACACATTTGGAAAAAATTAATAATACAAATCTGCAGCATTTTGATGATACAACCTAAATCGAAATTCTAAACATTTCATGAGAGCTAAAATACTGTGTGACTTAACCTCAAGTTGATAGCTGTCAAACTGTTAACTTGGTTTAGTTCGAAATACCTTGCCTCACAAATGGCGGCAAATTCAAGTCTTGCTTAAGTTATGGGACACCCTTATAGGTCTGGAACTAAAAATCCTAGAGGCATGGCGGTTACAATAGAAGAAGCGTACGAGGGGTACTATTTATGTCTCGGCAACTGGCCACTCTATAGTCAAAAGCTAAAATCTGGCAACACCATCATAAAGTTTGATATTTTTAGCATAAACGTACTCACAACGTTTTGATGTACAAGTGCTATTTGTTTTGTTTACAATGAATTAAGAAAATCAATTTTTCCATTGATAATTTAAGCGATTGATAAATTATGGGGTTCAACGAAAACAAACGTTTTTTACAACTAAGTGTTCATGCAAAATCGAATGTATTGAAGTGGAACTAATTTGCAAGGATGCTTCTATCTCACAATATGGCACATGACGATCTTACATTATCAGTTCATGCACTGTACCGATGTTTTGTGGCACAACAACCGATTTTGGACGACCTTCACGGAATTCGTCGGCGACCGAATTACGACCACGAATGAGTTCACTATACCAGCCATATACTGTGGTTTTTGATGGTGCCTTATCGCCATACAAAGAACTGAGTTCATCGACACATTCTTGTTGACATAATCCACGTCGAAAGTTGTGGAAAATAATCCAACGAAAACTTTTTCCTAAAATTTCCATTTTTTGGCCAAATTGATTTGTTAACTCACTGTAAACAAAAAATAGCACTTGTACATCAAAACGTTGTGAGTACGTTTATGCTAATAAATGACAAACTTTATTATGGTGTTACAAGATTTTAGCTATTCACATTAGTGTTGCCAGTTCCCGAATTATAAGTAGTGCCCTACGTATTTACATTTTTATTTATGGCTTAAATCCTGGAAAACGGTCTTATCTGGAGTAAGGTTGTATAACCAAAAGTCCATAGAAATGCAAATGCTGTGTATCCGAGCCATATTCTCGCGTGTATATGCAATATTTTCATGAGAATACCCTCATACTTGTTAGTTTGTTCACTTCCCTTCTCACTATTTTTCTCCAAAATATGTGCGAAGTATGTTGATTTTGCTGATGACTGCATATCGACAGCTCGGGTAAATTAATTTTGCTATTGTTTTTATACTCTGCACCCAGATTATATTCACTTTGTCCTTCCTTTTGCAACGCATGGAAGAAAGAGTGACAGGTATGGAAAAGTATTTGTATTCTTGATGAGCGTCAACTCCTAAGTCGATATAGCCATGTCCGTCTGTCTGTCTGTCTGGCTGGATGGCTGTTCCACGGGAAAACTAAGCAAGATAATTGGAAGAAACTTGGTATACTGCCGTCATTAGCTCATGTGTTCAAAAATGAGCGATGTCGATCAGAGGATACGCCCACCGCCCATAAAAAAACACTTAAAGTGCAAATGTATAAGTATTTTTCACGACAGCGCAACCAAAATAGACAAATACTGAGAAAAGAAAGTGAAGCTCCGAGCAATAACTATGTGAATTCAGACAATAGGACGTGGTATCTTCACGAACATTTTTAGAAATAATCCAATCAAATTTCATTCAAAAACTAAGGACAATAAATACAAGCTGTGAGCAAAAACTTGGTTGATTCGGACAAAAAAACATGGCACCTCCCATACGTTCAAAGTTTTCAAAATGCTGTGGTGCAAGCGTTATGTGAGATAATACAATCAAATTCTGCATAAATACTTGAAATAGTTAGCGCAAGGTTTGAGCAAAAACTAAGTGAATTAAAAAAAGAAGAAGTGGCACCTACCATACAAGCAAAATTTTTGAAATGCTGCAGTAGTGTAGGGTATTTAATTTTTGGCCAGGCCAAAGCTAACACCCTTACAAATTCATTTTTCATTTCAAGTAAAAACCTTTCAACTTTTCAACCTTTCAGTAAACTGATTCCTATTCCTTAATATTTATACTGAATGTTTTCATCTTATAGGATTGGTTATTAAGTTTTTATGTTAATCTTCAACACAAATAAGTATGGCTTCACCGTGGTATAAAGTTCCGCTTCTCTTTAGGTACCAACCATTAATTGCGTAAGACTTTTAGGGGGAGGAGATAGTGAAAAATTTTAAGGTTTCTTAAGTGGGGGAGGGGGGAGTTACACAAAATCTTACGTAAGATTCACAATATTATAATCAAATGAATTGCAGCACATACTCATACAATAATTAATTTATGTATAGATTACACATATCGTGAGCTTTATTAAACCTATCTAGGGTCACAAAGTCAAAACTTGAATTTTAGACATGGTATGAAATCAATATTAAAACCAAGACTGTTACGGTCTTGGTCTCTTCTCTGTTTAAGGATTTGTTTTTTAAATTTTGAAGAAATAATAGGCAGGGAGCCGGTGACAGTAAAACTGCACTTACACGGATTTTCAAAATTTTTACATGAATGGATAGTGTGTGGTCATAGGTACAATTTAAGCTTGGTGTGCCGCGATTTATCCTGGCACCACTATTTTTTAGCAATTTTTGAAATTTGCATTTTTGGAAGCAAATCGCACTCATACGGATTTTAATTTAAAAAACGCCATTTTGTTGCAAATTTTTTTTAATTGAAGAAAAGTTTGGTGTGCCATCTGATATCCTGGCACAAAGGTCTGGCACACCGATTTAAAGGACATAAATGCAAAGAAATTTTTTTTTTTTTAATTTGCTTGTCATAGCTCTACTTGGTGACATAGTACAAAGCTTAACCAGAATACCTTTCATACCAGTTTATAATATATCCTCAACCTCAGATATCATAGTTGTGTAGCATGTCAGCTCGCTATGCACGTTATGGTTGTTCGTGTTTTATAGTGATATTTGCACGGAAATTTTGCTTTTCTTTGCTGATTTTGACGTTTTAACGTTCCACTCTTCAAATGGTTTTAATGTTCATCGCTGGACTAGATATAATTGGTATGACAGGAATTTCGGTTAAGCTTTGTACTATGTCACCAAGTAGAGCTATAACAAGCAAATTAAAAAAAAAAAAAAAAAAATTTCTTTGCATTTATGTCCTTTAAATCGGTGTGCCAGACCTTTGTGCCAGGATATCAGTTGGCACACCAAACTTTTCTTCAATTAAAAAAAATTTGCAACAAAATGGCGTTTTTTAAATTAAAATCCGTATGAGTGCGATTTGCTTCCAAAAATGCAAATTTCAAAAATTGCTAAAAAATAGTGGTGCCAGGATAAATCGCGGCACACCAAGCTTAAATTGTACCTATGACCACACACTATCCATTCATGTAAAAATTTTGAAAATCCGTGTAAGTGCAGTTTTACTGTCACCGGCTCCCGGACTATAAGTATTTTACAAAAGGCCTACTACACTTGTACCACTTTGTTTCTAAACGATTTTAAAATATGAATGCGTGTAATATATATATGGTTTAGAAGCAAAAAACTAATAACTTTTAAAATCGCAACTCTTCTAGATGTTCGGTAAAATTTCATTGGATACCTCTTTTGGTCTTATTAAGAGCTTTATCTAGGATATCGTCAATAACGATAAGGATGAGAGATGGTGATAGTAAACAGCCTTGCCGGACGCTTGAATTAGTGTGGAACCCTAACCCCTTTATTAGTTTTTATTTTTTTGTATTAAAATTGTTGTTTTGGTTTTTATTTTTGATGAAAATAACCACTTTTAACAAAGATATGGCTCAATGGGTCCCATCAAAATTTTGGACTAGAAACTCCAAATAACTCGAAACTGGATAAAACTGACCTAGTGTTTTTCACTTGAATAGGGACGATATATGTATTGAGTTTTTGTTAAATTTTTAGGTTTTTTTATGTTAAACTAATTTTCAGTAATGAGAAAAAACTTTAAGGGGCTGTTTACAGTGACTTACTTTTTTTTAATATCTTCAGTATTATATTGAGTTGAACAAAGATTCTAATCCCGATAAAACTTTTATTCTAACATTTTTGTTTTTAATGGTATAAGTAAAACACTTTTGGAAATGCGGCCTTTTCTGGTGAAACATTTGGAAATAAACCCTTTTGTTTTGAACTTTTTATAAATCACTCTAATTTCACCATTTGGAAATTTAAGCTGCTGTCTATAGGCGTGATATGTAAGCACCTATATAGCCTGGGGCTTATATAAAATATTAAAGGTTCCTTCGGCTACCATACGAAATACGTCTTTTTGTATTAAACTCTAAAAATTTCTATGGAATTTTATGGAAATAAGCCCTTTTCTTCTGAAATGGGATTTTTGATTACGATTTTCTCTAGGAAAAATGCCTTTATGTGATGAATTTTGAGCTAGAGTATGCATTCTGGCATGGTAATAGCGATGGCATTCTAAGGTTCACTCAAAGTCAGAAATGGAAACACGCCCTTTTGAAAACCACTGCTCATTTACTAAAAATAAAAATTTTCTCCCGACTATAGAATTCTTACGTAAGATTCGATAGGGTGAGGAGGGGTAGTGAAAATTCTTACGATTTCTTATGTGGAGGAGGGGGGTCATTAATGGACAGCCCCTTATGAGCTAAACAAATAAATTGTTTTTGAAAAAGGTGTCTTTCACAACTTAAGCGGAAAAAACTGTGGCACTCCTTTACCGCGGGCTATTTTAATATACCCTAGGGAAAAAATCTTTTTTAACAATTTGCGGCCTGGGAAAAATATTTATTTATTTTCTAGTCAAAATTACGATGGTTTTTTTAAATTTAAATTTGAATATTTAATAAATTAAGACTCTGTTTAATTTAATTTCATTAACATGAAATTCCACGAACCCCTATATGTACGAGATTTTGTGTATTTTAAGACTTATGAACTTCCTTTAATTTCATTTCAAGTTACTGCAAAAAAACAACAACAAAAACCCTTTTGAAAATGAAGGTTAAAAAGAGCATTTAAGTAATTACCAACAGGAAAAATACAACAAAAACAACAATGACAACAATAACAACAAAAATGAAAAATAATTGCGCAAGGATTCTCAGTTCATGTCCCTACTCAAAAGGATTTAAAATAAAATATAGAACATTATCTAGGAATCGTCGGCCCCTCAACTCCTACCTCCCTCTTAGCCCACCCACCCACTATCATTCTCTTATCAAGTTGTCAGTTTCATTTACAGTGCACATCAAGCGTAGTAATAAAAACAACAACAATAACAATTAATTTAACCCATTTTATACAAGAGAATTTCATTTAAAAAGTATTACATTGCAAATGAATACAAGCAAATAAGTGAGTACATATAATGAGCCAATGAGCATTGAGCGTACACATGTTACGAGTATTAATCTTCGGGTGGCTTAGTTCAAAATTTATTGTTTTATTTTACAACTGTGGCGGCAATAGATCACATTCCCTTCCCAACGTTCTGTTGAATTTTTTGGATGAATGAACCGAGCAGCATGTATGGAACTTAAAGTTTTGCTACAACCTGTGAAAAACAGAAACAGGAGACACCTGTTAGTATGAATTTGGTTTATCTTACTAAAACATATTCTATAATATGCCTATACAACTATTTTATAGCAATTATAATCTAAAATAATACTACTCGACTTTTAGCCAACAAAAGTTACAAATAACGGTACTACTTTAGGCAATAGACAGGGTGATCCACATTACCCGACACTTTTCTATTACAGTTATTTTTAGGTACTGTCAATTACCTGGCCTCACGCTTCAAAATGTTAATATTTTAGTTTATAAATTATCTAATAGTAAAAACAATAGAATAACTAATACGTATACCTACTACCATTACTTTGGTAGAAATTGGCGAAAAAGAAAAAGGTTACCACATTACCCGAATTTTATGTAACATCCACTGCATAAATTGATATTCATATTGTCGCCAAGTGCACGTACCTCGTACGTGCTACAACGAAAGTTCAGAAGCGGCCAAAGTATTAAATATTAATCAATCGAAAAAAAACTAAGCACATTATATCTCGGAAACTATGGGCGCTATTCCGATGAAATTCGGTAGGTAAGTGCCCCACGTGCCCCACCTAATAAGCATTCACTGACCAAAAAGTGGGAGAATCGAACAATGCCACACCTACTTGTTAACGATTCAAAGAACGGGCACTTTAACACGCTATATCTCCCAAAATATACAAGCTATTTCGATGAAATTCGGTAGGTAGGTGTTCCTTTTGGTTTGCGCATGGTAATTATGTGCACCACGTACCTGCCGAATTCCATCAAAATAGCTTGCATAGTTTGCAAGATATGGAGTGTTAAGGAGCATTGGTCGATCACGCTCACTCTTTGGTCAACATACACTATTTATGTGGGGCACTTGAGTCGTTCAGGAGCCAATGCAGTTAAGTCCAAAAAACTGAAATTACAAACCTTTGTGTTTTTTTTAATTTTGCTTATTTTTAAAGTTCTACTGAAATTAAGATTACATAATATTCTGAAGCTATAAGAAAAAGGGCTTTTTGACCTAGAAATCATGAAGAGTCAAGCAGATCCTTTAATAACCGAGAAAAATATTATTTATTCTACTGAAATTTGCAAAAATCAGAGAATATGAAAAAATGGAATTATTGGCTTCTGGGTGACTAATATAACGTGTTTATGAAGTTAGTTTATTGACTGTTTTTTATTGCTTGTATAGTACTAATGAAAGTACCAACGCAAAACGACTGTTTAATTAGTTCAATATAAAATTATCATAACGTGTTTAGTTTTTTTTTTTTCGATTAATCGTTAAATAATGGGCGTTAAATAGGTGCCAACCTATTTGATTCTTTGGCCGCTTCTGCACATTCGTATGTACTAACACGTACGAGGTACGAAAAGTACGAAGTATGAGGAAACTCGTACTCATAATCGAGCCGCGTTCTGCACGAGGAACGTATACCGTGTTTTTCAACTTTAAGGCAAGATTATCTTAAAAACCATTTGCGATATAGCATTTCTGACAGCATTGATAAATACACCGAAAATTACTAAGGGGATTCCTTTAATCTCGTAAACTCTAAAGTTTACGAGCTTGTTTTCAGGAACACACATTTCTGAAAACGTGTAAGCAACGGATCAGCTGTCATATAATTTGAAAAATATTCAATTCAAATTCAATTTTCAAATCAAAAAATATTTTTCAATACATTTATTTGGAAACAATCGCTCTTGCATTTTTTCGAAGCTATTTACGCATCGAATTTGCCTCGAGGCCTGTGTTAACTTTTTTCATACAAATTTTTAAATTTTGCTTTTCGAGGCTTTTACATGTTTAAAGTAATCGCCTTGTGTTTTTTTCTCAAATACACCGTTTTTAGAGGTTTTTTTTTTCAAAAATTAGTCTTAAACCTATTTAAAAACTAAGTGCTCACGAGTAATTTGACACATTTTATTGAAGTTTGAGATAATTCGATAAAAAAAAAATTGTTTTTGAGTTCAAACGCTAAGGGCCATAGAAACTTCAAATGACCGTCTATTTTGATTTCGGTTTTGTTTGAAAAGAGATTTTTGTGCACTTTTGGCAAAATATAAAAAAAAAACTAGGATTTTGACTTGAAGGAATATGTGACATGTGCGATGATATCATCCATGATATTGGCCGTGCACGGATCCGTAACGGGTAAAAAAGCTTCTTTACCCGTTACGGATCCGTTACTGATCCGTTGGCGGGAGAGATTCCCAAAAAGCGTATCGTTCTTTTTTTTGGAATTTTTCCCGCAAACGGATCAGTAACGGATCCGTAACGGGTAAAAAAGCGGAGATATAAACCGTCTGGCACACTGGGTTCGTTAGAAAATGGCTCAGCTACGCCTCTAGGTATAAAATGTTCTTTCAACAGGCCCAGAACGAAATCCTTGGGTGATAAGGATAAACTAAGTACGCAGAAAATTATTATTTTGAATGCCAAACTAGAACACCTAAGTTTTTTGCTAAGCATAGTGTAATTTTTAAATTAGGAATTACATGTAGTTTCAAACCCAGTCAAAAAACTTTATACAAATCTGAATTTATCACATCCACTTGACTACCATCTTCGAAAAAATGAATCCAATTTCTAAAATACATGCTGAGATCTGTTGGATTCTTCTTCATATTCTCACAAACTATTTACATTGCCAATTTGGTCAAAAATGGGTTAAGCAATAAACAAAATAAAAAAAAATTTAAATGAAACGAAATAAATGAGTGAATAAAAACGATACTTAAAATATAAAACAGACAAAAAAAAAGAAAAGTAAACGCAGAGCAAAACAAAAAGGTTTGGTTTTCAAAAGGACTTAAAAGGATTGCGCTGCAATGTGTATGAACCTTTTGTTGTTGTTGTTGTTGTTGTTGATTTTGTTGTACTGGCCCGCGTGTTGTGCTTATTGCCATTTTAATTTTTGTTGTTGAAAATGTTGTTGTTGCTATATCTGCTACATCTATACAACAACAGCAACAACAATTAGTTTAAAAAACCATCAGACTCAGTTTCAACCAACCCACCCACCCATACGTCTGCCACTCTGCTGTTTTAAGTGCTGCGCATCAGGGATAATAAATGAGTCAGCCAGCCGGCTGGTAGGGACTTTTTGGCCATAGGGTCGACTGCATGTTGGCTGCTGTTGCTGCTGCTGCTGCTGCTGCTCCTGTTGTTTTTAAAGCCAAATCATTTATTTTCAAATTTTGTTTGCTAACCGAGATTTCTGCGTGGTACGTTCGTCCTTTTTATTTCGTTTCGTTTTTGTTTGCGATTGCTGTTGGAAATGTGTTGTTGTTTTTGTTACAGTTACTGTTTTAATGTGAGTCATTCTCATTGGGTTAAGGCAACCAAATTAAATGCTACTCTTCAACCTGCATAAGAGCAACCAACTCTATCCAGCATCAGCAGCATCAAAAGCAGCAGCAGCAGCTACATTAAAAACTTCCACACTTAGTCATCATTGCAGTGCTTTCAACTTCATCTTCAATAGAAAAAATAATAACAACAAAAGTAATAGTCACAGGAACTGGAGCACATCCCATTAGGAAAAGGTGCTTTCGGTTACGATTCATTTAACTAACGCTTTTTATGTCCATGCAGTTGGAATTGTGTGGCACTGTTTTTTCTGCACTTGCAATGAAGTTTGCCCGAGCCAATGCCATATTTTCAAATTCTTGATCATATTTTCCACAACTATGCTCAGTACCAGCTAATACTTCTAGGAAACTTCTCAAATAAAGTAAGCTTAAAACCAACTGAACCATTTAAGAATATTCGGTGTTACATAGAGAAAACAACATTATCAAATGTGGAAGAAACGTGGTTATTTTAACCACGTGGCGACCCAAATTTTGCACGTTTTTGGCAGTTTTAACAACGACCGTTGCTACATGGTTTTCAACTTCATTTGTGAGTGATTTAACAATGCGCGTTGCTAAATAAAATACAAAAGATAAAAAATGTTTAAGCTTGAGCTGGGAGCGTTGTTAAATCCAAATCAGCAACGAAACGTAGTTAAAACACTCACGAACGTTTTTTTTTCTTCGCTCTGTGTATGCAAACGTTTATCATACCACTGTTACTACTGTATACTAAAGAGCCCATATCTGCATAGTTGTATTAATGGTCCATTTTCGTAAAATATGGCTCAAAAAATAAGATTAAAAAATGCCAGTTTCGGATTAATGTTTCAAAATTAAATTAAATTTATTTAAATGCAAACCACTTTTACTGCTGTGATTTCTTATCATACAAGATCACTTCATTGCTCATTTTGAAGACGAAGAATAGTACTAAATAAAACATTTAACGGAAAAAAAGCAAAACAATTTCGTGCGCCCCATACATAACCTCAAAAATCGTGTTTTTTAACTTGTAGGGTGGAATATCTCAAAAACTACACATGATAAAGAAATTTTAAGGCCGGATTCGAATTCAGCATCGACAAATACAAGGAAAATTACTGTTCTTGTTTGGGTTTATTGTATTTTGTTTTTAAATACCGTTTTTCGATCTCATTTTAAAAAGTAATGGATAAACCGATTTCAAAAATTATTTTTGTTGTTCAGTGAGCGTTCACGACAACTTGATTTAAATTTTTTCCTGAATGCCGTGCTCAAAAATCTAAGTCTTGGATTATTTTTGCTGAAACGGCCCAAATAAACTGGGATTTTCGTGTTCAGCGATCCCAAATTAGTTAAAAAAATATGGCTGCCAAAATGTCAACTCAACAATAGCCGTGTTTCTTTTGACGCGTATATACAATTATGTTAATTTTCAATTTGAAATAACTTATAAAAGGTGAGTCGCACGCTAAAAAGTTGACCTTTTGACCCTTTTTATGGAGAATCACGTGCCTTACAACAAATTTTCATTTAATGTTAACGAAAATTTACTGTTCAAAAGTTATTTAATATAAAGTAATTTTTGAAGTTTATTGGCTCCTAGCTGATTTTTGTAGAATAACTCCTAAACGGTAAATTTTGTTTTTTATATTAAATGAAAATTTATTATAGAGCATGCGATTCTGCATGAAAAAGTCTCTTCAAATTTTTATCGTACAACCGATTATGAGTTATCGCAATTAGAAAATTACCACACGCATCAAATTAAACACGGTTTATGTAACACTTAAAAAAAAAATTAAAACATTGATTTTTTTCCTAATTTTGAGATTAAGAGGGACTAAAATTTTTAAGTATTTTTTTTTTTTTTTAATAAATAACATTTAATTTCCTACAACATAGGCTTTCCACAAAAAATTTTCCGTGCTTTAAAAATTTTTTGCATTTTAGAAAAAAAGTCATAAAAATATTGACTTTCATTTACAACTTTGAACAGATCATGGGCAGTCTACTTGTCACTATTTGCTTTATTTCCAATTGGGATAGCATAAGTAGTGCAACAAAAACAAAAACCATCATTAAAAAAGCAACAACATTCAAGCATCAGCTCGCTCATTAAACACCCAACAAACAGGCTTAAAAACCCATAACTAACGATACTAAACCACCCATCATGCGACTCACACACGCGCGCACATCCTTGTCTTTATCCTATGGACCCTTTAATGTCTACAGTGCGCGCCCAGGTTTTTTTTTTTTTTTTTCAACAATTTTCACTGATGTTCCGTGGAGTCTCCAAAAAACGGCAACAATAAAATGATGGTTGTTTATTCAGTGACATGACATGCAACGCTAAAAGAGGGTGTCAATTCAACTTGATGTCACTAAAATGGGGGCTGATACGAGTGTGGGAATGTTGTTTTCTTTTTTTGTTAATTTTAATCCTCTAAACACACTGAGAAAGTTTTCTTCACGGTAAATTCAATTTAGTCTTGTTAATTATAATGAAATCCAACTGGTTACAACATATCATATTCCATGTACTCCGTAATTAACTGAAGCAATATCGGCAGTATACATATGGATTAATATAAACTACAGTAGGTCCAAGCCAAAGTCGTACACTAAACAAACTTTTTTTCAATGCCCCAAAACTAAGTAATCAAAAATATTTTAAGAAATTTGAAGTACATTTTTAAATAGCCTATTTAATCCTTCAATTTTAACAAAAAACCAAACTTGAAATTTTCTGTTATTTTTGAAAATAATTAAAAAAGTTACAGAAATCAAGCATATTCAGTACCAAAGCCAAAGTCGTACACCTTAACAAAATTATAATTTTTACATGAGTTCAGTTATTAGTGTACATTATTTTGTTTTTATTTGTCATATTTAGTCCTTTTGGCATCCTTTGAATTAGTTTTTCACAATAGCTCGGATAAATTTTTTTCCCATTTTCCATGAATACCCTTTTCAGTTCAGTTTTTGAAGAAATATTGTGCTGGCGAACTTTTGCGTCCATATAATTCCACAAGATTTTAAAAGCATTTATATCTGGACCCCGCGCCAGTGTTACGAATATATTGGGACAGTTCTATTGAATCCATGATCTCATATTATAAGGAATATGTTTGAGATCGTTTTCTTGGTAGAAATACATATCACTACATTGACCAAGTTTATCCTTATATTGCAGTAAATTTAGTCTTAAAATGTTCAAATAAATCTTATGATCCTTTCCTCTTTCAACAAAATGGAGTATTACAGGCCTAGCTGTTGAAAAGAGCCCCAAACCATTAGTGAACCATCTGCACGTTTTACATTTGGTCTAACGTTTTTCTTTAATAAGGAAGAAGCATCAAGAGGCTCGGTTGCTGTTTGCTAAAACTCACTGCCCACGTCGTGCTTGAACCAAGTTTAAATAAAAGTTTCTTGCATATGAGTTCTTTGACTGAATTATGTTACGTAATAACTTCACGAATCAAATGATCCCAAAATTAAAAAAATCGAATGGGCCCTTTTTGAAATAAGGAGCCTTAAGCAATAACTATAAAAAGTTAATACAACACAAAATTAAAAATATTTGTAACATTTTCAAACTATTTTTTCTAAACTAATTTGAGGTCGCTGAACACGAAAAACGCATTTATTTTTTTTTCCTTGGGGTCGTTCCCAAGATATTCGATAATTTATAATTTCGAGGTTATAGCTTCATATACATCAATATATTTCTATGACGCCAAGTCCGATCAATTTTATTTGTCCACGCTTACAAAGAGTGATTAACGGCGCTTCTAACAAGTATACCAATAATTATGCTCCAAACAAAATTGACGGAGTTAAAGCAGGAAAAAGCTTGATATTTCAAAAATTTTTTAAATTTTTCACATAACTTCAAATGAAACACTTTGTTTTTGGCACATATTTTTTTTTAAATAATTATTTTTAGAAATGTTATTTAATGGCGCATATAAAAGCAAACATTTTAAGCCTATGTTGAGCAAAATCGAATGAAATTTCCAAGAGATATAAAGGCTTTAGTGCAATAAGGAAGATGTGAGAATTTTCGAAATGTTCGGCATGAGTCAACAGATCCAATTTTTCAGCCTCCAAATAGGACACCCTACACTTATTGAACACTTTAAAGATGATTTAAGTAACTTCTAATCATTCTCTGTAGAAGAACATTGCGGATTGTATCAAAAATATTAATTTTCAAAAGAAATCGAAATTTCTCTATTGCACTAAAACCTTAATATCTTTTGGAAATTTCATTCGATTTTGCTCAACATAGGCTTAAAATGTTTGCAATTATATGCGCCATTAAATAACATTTCTAAAAATAATTATTAAAAAAAAAATATATGCCAAAAACAAAGTGTTTCATTTGAAGTTGATGTGAAAAATTTAAAAAAATTTTGAAATATCAAGCCTTTTCCTGCTTTAACTCGGTCAATTTTGTTTGGAGCATAATAATTGGTATACTTGTTAGAAGCGCCGTTAATCACTCTTTGTAAGCGTGGACAAATAAAATTGATCGGACTTGGCGTCATAGAAATATATTGATGTATATGAAGCTATAACCTCGAAATTATAAATTATCGAATATCTTGGGAACGACCCCAAGGAAAAAAAAAATAAATGCGTTTTTCGTGTTCAGCGACCTCAAATTAGTTTAGAAAAAATAGTTTGCAAAATGTTACAAATATTTTTAATTTTGTGTTGTATGAACTTTTTGTAGTTATTGTTTAAGGCTCCTTATTTCAAAAAGGGCCCATTCGATTTTTTTAATTTTGGGATCATTTGATTCGTGAAGTTATTACGTAACATAATTCAGTCAAAAAACTCATATGCAAGAAACTTTTATTTAAACTTGGTTCAAGCACGCCGTGTGCCATAAAGATTTTTTCTTTTGGAAAAATGTCCTCTTCTTGAATAAAAGTAAGATTAATACTTTTGGATCAGACGGCAGACCATACATATGGAGAAAGCCAACTGAAGCACCTTGTTCGAAAAACCTTAAACCATATGTTAAACATGACGGTGGTTCACTAATGGCTTAGGGTCCTTTTTCAGCAGCTGGGCCTGGAATACTCCATTTTGTTGATAGTAGTAAGGATCATAAGATGTATTTGAACATTTAGAGACTAAATTTATTGCAAACTTGGTCAATGTAGTAATAGGTACTTTTAATAAAATAACGAATTCAAACATATTTCTTATAATATGAGATCATGGATTCAATACAACTGTCCCAATGTATTCGTAACACTGGCGCAGGGTCCAGATATAAATGCTATTAAAATCTTGTAGAATTATCTGGACGCAAAAGTTCGCCAGCACAATATTTGTTCAAGAACTGAACTGAAAAGGGTATTCATGGAAAATGGGAAAAAAATTTATCCGAGCTATTGTGAAAAACTAATTCGAAGGATGCCAAAAGGACTAAACATGACAAATAAAAACAAAATAATGTACACTAATAACTGAACTCATGTAAAAATTATAATTTTGTTAAGGTGTACGACTTTGGCTTTGGTACTGAATATGCTTGATTTCTGTAACTTTTTTAATTATTTTCAAAAATAACAGAAAATTTCAAGTTTGGTTTTTTGTTAAAATTGAAGGATTAAATAGGCTATTTAAAAATGTACTTCAAATTTCTTAAAATATTTTTGCGTACTTAGTTTTGGGGCATTGAAAAAAAGTTTGTTTGGTGTACGACTTTGGCTTGGACCTACTGTATACTTATGTAATCCATTTCTTATGTTAAAGTTCTTTATATCATTTGTAATTCTTCACTTTTTTAGAAGAGGGTCCAACGATATTGTAAATGGATTTTTCTTGAGTGATCATCGAGACATTTACAACTATATATTAGAGAGGATCAAATTTTTTTTCCACTTACTTTCATTCAGTTTCGGATTCTCCGTTAAAATCTAAGTTAAAAACTCCTTGGGACCATATATCTGCGGTGAATTTCGACTCAGCCAAAAATCGTTTGAAGTTTTGGGTTTCTTTCGCTGTTGCAAGATTGTCTTTGATAATTTATAACTTCCGAACAACTTGTTGTATTGGTATGATTTTAGCACCGTTAGAAAGGTGTTGTTACGTAGTAAGAACGCATTGGCTAATTTATTGAAAAAAGTTATCCGGTTCAAAAGTTATGACCTTTTGAATGAAAATATATAAAAACTTTATACAAAATGTACCAAAAATTTCATCTTTTTTAAAAAACAAATATACTTTTAATTTTTTTTTATAGTGTATAAAAAGAACTATCTAGAGAGGGTCTATTCATCCAGATACGGCTAGTCATTTCAAAGTTATGACCGTTTGAATAAAGACAGATAAAAACTTCATACAAAGTATATTAGAAATGTAATCTTCCAAAAACAAAAAACCGTTATTTTTGAATTTTTTTCTATAGCTCATTAAAAGGCTTTTCCAACACTGTTCTGTTCTATAAGATACGGCAAGAAATTCCAAAATTACTATATATGTACTTTACTAAGGGTGTCAGCGTAGAACAAAAGTGAGCCAATTTTGGCTCGACCAACAACATCAATATTTCTGTACAACAATCACAGAAATAATTTTTGTGGTTTTTTTTTCACGCTCGTCAAAATTTCGCGTTTTTGTTGCTTTTTGTGTGTGTCCTAGTTCTTAGAAATTTTAAAAATTGTTGAAGTATTATTGTTGTAAGCCAGGCATAAAAAACAACAAAAAATTGTTTTTGTGATTGTTGTTATTCGAATTTGAAGTTGTTGTCAAAGCGAAAATTTTGCGCTGACTGTGCTGCATGCGCTTGGCTCAGTGATTTGAAAACGCTGACACCCATGCTATACTTGATGATCAGACATCAAATGGCGGCACAGTAGTGAATACCCTCACAAATTATTTTCAATCTTTATTTGACTTTTTGACTTGAAACTTCTTTGGCAGCGTTAGGGGTAAAATTCGACACTTTCTGCTACACCAGCTGCACGAAAAATGGGCGTAATCAAATAAGTGCCACACAGATTTTCACTTCCACATGCACGCGCTTTTTTCCACTGAAACTTTGATAAATCGCCATTGACGCCATAAACAATATAACAAAATCCGAAGACTTCGGTCCCGGAATCCCATATGTAGAAGTTGTTACCCTATTTTTAGCCCTTGGATAATATATATATTGCATTTATTTTGAAGCTCCCAACCAATACATCACAAAGGTTCGTTGTCCAAGACAAACGTCAAAACTTGACAACGCTGGGTTATTTGAACTGGTAGACGCAAAGACACTCCTTAAAACGATTGCTAGAATAATACAAAATTAAATGTTTCCACGCGACAACTATACTCGGGTAGTGGCATCACCTATTTTTGGGACCTTTACCTTATTGGTTCTGATACATAACAGATTTTTGTCCATAAATCGATTTTCCGATACATTAATATACAATTTATGCCGTTATATGTGAGATACCTTTACTTCATAGAATGATAGCTCGGATAGTAAGAGTACAATTGCGTACAAGTGTTATGTAATCATATTTATGAGTGAAGTGGTCAATATTTGCTTAGCTTTGCTTATACAGGGAGGGAAAAAGTCAATAAAAATCTTACATAAGACAAAAAACATACAAATTTTTAAATTTAAATATACGTCTAGCCCTTGAAATTGATTAGAAGTGTAAAAGATTTTCTCAATTTCCATAAGATTATGTTTGTCCCTCTGTCAAGATGCAACTTAATAGTAGAGTTTGTAATCAATAAGGTCTTGTTCATGCCAAAAATCTGCAGACTATCATTTTATAAATATATATAAGAAGTAGGAACGAAGAACCCAAAAAGCTCCTCCAACGCGAATATGCGCACGAGAATTAATGTGCGTAACATGAGATGCTTCTGGGAACGAGGACATCGAATGGCTACATAAAGATGACGTTTATATCCCAACTGATGCAACGAATTTAAGCCATATTTGCGAATATAAGATACAAATTAAAAATGATGTAGCAATTTGGGTATAGGGTCCGTGGACAATAAACGATTCTTTATTTTTTCTAACTACAGATTCGAATTCTAGATTCTAACTCGAAATTGACTACTTTTCAGGAGAGCCTAAAAACTGATTAACTACTTTTCAATAATGTGACTTAAATTCGTTGATGCAGCATTGAATCTCCTCTTCTCATACATTTTTACTTATCTTCAACTATCAGCTGTCAAATTGTTTGCTTCTTTTTGTTATCAATACATAACCGCACGAATGGCGCTAAATTCAAATCTTGCGTGAACTATGGGACACCCTTATATCTCTGGAACTGGAAACCATAGAGAAATGGTGATTATACCAAAAGAAACGTATTTAAATTTTATATTTATGACTTAAATCCTGGAGAATTGTCTTATCATAAATATCTTATGTAATTCCTAAATTATCATTTTTGGAACAAAAGGCCTACCAGAGTACTCTAAACTAGCACGATTCCGTAGTTAAATGAAAAAACCAAACTAAAAATGTCTAAAATCAGTGTTAATTCAAACTACCAAAAATTTTTAAATTTATTTCTCTTAAAACTAGAAAACTTCAGTTGTTTAGTTATGGTATTGGGGTGACGGTATGCATGTCTAATCAAAAATTCGCTCCACTTTCTTTTTATTTTGTGTGCCTGTGGAAATATTCTTCCAACAAAATGCAATAGATTAAAGTTTAATCATTAAAAAAATCGACTTCTAACGCTCGTGTATTTTATTCAGTTCTCCATTCCCCCACTCCAAAAGAGAACGTAAATTTGAACAGATTTTTAATGATCGATTTCGAAGGATACACAATGTAACAAATGACAGGAAAAATAATAAATACATTGCAAATACATTCATACATACAAACATACGATACATCAAAAAAAGGAATAAAATAAAATTAATCCCACTTAAAATTCATTAAAGTCCTTCAGTCTCCCAGGCAAATGACTTGAACTAAGAGTCCTTTAAATAACAAGTTGACCTTTCCCTTGATTTGCATAAACGCGTGGTTCATTTAATTGCAATTCCAAAGCAAACGAAACGCAACGTGGAACATGGGGGGGAATTTGCATGATACATACACACATACATACATATATGTATGTAAAGATGAAAAACAGGGAAAAAGAAGGACATACGCACGCAAGCGACTGACTACTCGTATATTGAAAGCAATTTACATATGCAATTAAGTGCCGCATAAGAAGAGGGGGGTTGGTCGCTCATAAAGAGACGTTGTACGCTGCCTGCTACACATTTCCCTTTTTCCAATTTCGAAAAGCGCAAGGGAAAAAAATGTGCAAAAGCTTGGGAAATGGGAACGAGTAACTCGATTAAAATCGCTCACGAATGATGCAGAGTGTGAGTAAGTGAGTGAAATCAAATTACACCAAGTGTGCCAAGTGTTGCCAATGCAATCTGTTCGTATTTTTTCCCCTTTTCTCTAAAAGTAAAGAAAGGTACTCGTACTTGGAAATAATTTACTTAAAAATTTCATATATAAAATGTATAAGCAGACGAATGAAAAGAACAAAACAAAAACCAATCAATGAAAAAAGGAAGAAAATCGACCGTTAACAGATTATTTCAAGAAATTGAAAGAAAATCGCATTCGTTTCCAATTAATTGCATCGCAATCCATATTGATGAGCAACAATAACAATAAAAAAAATTGGCGATGATAAATACAACTAGAGGTGCTCGTACATATGTATGTATGACACTGTCTTTCGATACTAAATGTATTCAATACTTATGTTTAGCCATGGTACTTTCTAACTTTGTTTAGTTGACCAAGGTATTCGATATATGAAAATAATAGTGGAAAATGTGCGACAAAATGATCCAAAACCAACTCAACTGTCAGCAAATAAACCAAGGAAGCCAGTGAGAATACTTTGCTTTCAGCATTAGTTTGTATTTTTTGGTTTGACCACTATAGTGGAAATACGAAAATACAATTGAAAAAAGTGCGAATAGCAGTGTGTTATATTTTTTAACCAAGACAACTGTCAGAAGATAACCAGCCGAGGCAGTGGACACAATGGCTTTGGTTTGACTTCTATTGGTTTTGCAAAGCAAGGTACTGAAAATATCAAAAAACAAGTGAAAAAAGTGTGAAATGGGAACAATAAGCTTTAAGCTTTTGCTTGTATTGTTTTGTTTTGTTTAACCAAGCTGGTGGGAACAAGGAATTAGAAAGGAACATGCTGCACCAAATAATTAATCTTCGCATTATTATCAAACAAACCACTAACTAATGGCAAACATCTCTTAATGTGACCTTTATGAAATGCATTACTGCATTTGACTTCATCATCTGAAATGTATCCACTAGCGTTAAATATCGTACCAAAACAGCTCACTTTTTAATAAAAGATACATTATGTGGCCATCCGAGGACATCACTGAAATAATGTATCGGGAAATGTTACAAAAGTTTGCCCGAAACTATAAAAACCGATGAATTCAGCATTATAGTTGACCCTTTCCATCTCAAATTTTTCGAAATTTGCAGTTGGATTCTCAGATTTTTATAAAAATTTACAGAGCTGTCCTTAGAGCTTAGTATAGAGACCTCTCATTATTAGTTTTGCGGAAAAATTTTTTTTTTGACAAAATAGTGTTTTTGCGAAAAATTGATGGAATTTTTTTCTAAATTCCACAATTTTTAACGGAGTCGCAAATCTCAACAATATTTGAAATAAACTCGAACATTTTGTTGTCCTTACTTAATTAAAGACCTATGACATCTGAGGAAGTTTTGTTATCCAATAAGTTTCGGAGCCTTCTAATTTGTTGATAATGAACATTTAACCTGAACTTTTTTTTTGTTCAGTTTGGGTTCATGTTCTCACATTTTACGCCGGAACGAGTTCTATGCGGTATCGAATCCTTATCTCCTCTGAAGTCATTACCACATAAGTACAATCTAAGTGGTATCGATACTTTTTGCTCATAACCAAAGGCGACTCCCTGTTTGCATTACGGTATCATCATTTTTCGCTAAAGCCGTTACAAAATCAAAGAGTATCAAAAGAAAGAACCAAAACTGGGACTTGGGGACTGAAAGGCAACGAAACTCGAAACTATGAGGTGCTGTTGATATTGATAATAATACGCTGGGGTAAACAGTACTTAACGACAGCAATCACAACAGCAACAACAACAACAACAAGTTGAAACAACAACCAACATTTGCAACAACGCCAATGAACTGTAAAATAAAAAAAACTTGGCTGAAAAATGAGGCAGAAAACAAAAATTATGAGTGGGAAAAAAACAAAGAAAAAAAATCAAAAACAAATGAAGAAAAACAAAAAGCATAAAAATGGGGTAAAAAAAAGGATATGTAGCGTTGCACTGAACTGAAAACTGTGCCAATGCAAAAAAAAAAAATCATAAACATAAAACAAAAGGGACAGAGTAGGAAGGGTATGCAGATGCCGGAGAGGAAGTGAACAAAAAAAAAAGTAAAAAGAAAAAGTATTACATGCACAGGATGCACTGTAACAGCAACAGCAGCACAACAACAACAACATGTAGGGCACTGTTGTAAAGTGTGCATATACACATACATACATACGAGCCCACTTCATATCCTTGTGATTATGCTCGAGTTGCTCACATAAACACCGCCAAATGAATTTCAAGTAAAAATGAAAGGATAAAGACGAAAAAAATGTGAAATTCGAAGAAAGCAAACGAGGGCACAAAATTTAATGGAATTTTTAAATAATGCAGCAAAAGGACAAAAATTTCCTATATAAAACATCCATAGCGGCAATAGTTCACACTATTTGTCGGAAAACATTTGAGTTAAAATTTATGGATTTAACTGAAAAAGCTCTGTTTATCCGCTTCCTTCTAAGTTATCCAGTATATTTGCGGTAGATAGACAAAGCTTTGTGACGCATATGTGTCCGTGCACATATGCGTGCAGAGCTTGCGCTTACGATTGGTAGTATTTATGAGTATTTCGGTTGCATTGCCGTGAAAAATACTCCTAAAGTTGCATTTTGAATATATTTTTTGTATGGGCGGTATGCGTGTCCGTTGACCGATCTCATTCAATTTCAATCCCATGAGCTAACCTTGACGACGGAGGCAGTGTATCAAATTTCATTGAATTATCTTGCGCAGTTTTCTCAGCTTTTCTATTTCGTACCAAATAGCAAAAAAAAGTACTAAAAGTGTCCAAAAGGTACCAACATTATTTAATGCATTTCTGGTCGAATTTTGACCACTGGACGATTCTAGTAAATATTATTTTAAATAAAATGATCACCGGAAAATTCCAAAAAACTTACTGATTTATGGCGCTTAGAACTCGTTAAATGAAAAACTCAATTAGATAGCGAAGTTTGTAATTGTTTCTCTTCAAAGAGGTATAGGTTTCGTAAGATCGCTTTTATTGACATTTGTAATTTGATAATCAAGCTCAAATTAATTGTAAAATGTTCAGAAAATGTCTAAGAACTAAATTCTACCATGAACTTAAAACCGGTTAAATTCACGATATCTCTTAGTTTTAGCAGCGCGGAGAAAAATTCGAGTCATAACTTGAACTCCACTTGGGTAGTAAAAAAATTAACACTGCAATTTAAACATAAATTACCTTATGTATAAACTATTTGATGGTTCCGTAAAGTAATATTTACAAATAAAATCGGTACATCCAACGTATAAGATGGTAACTCAAGTTACAACTTTTATATGGGAGAGCGTTTTTTGGAGTCTGCGCCATAGACTCCATCTTGTGTCAAATTGTGGTACCTCTAACTTGAAATCTTAAAGGGCTTGAAGCTATATTTGAGTGAAAAACTCTGTCTCGTATGAAAGTTGTAACTTGAAAAATGGGTGTCATAATTTTAACTCCACTAGAGTAATCAAAAAATTAAAGTAATTAACACTTAATTTCAAACATAAATTAATTTATCCTTTATACCATTTTGACTTTATAAATTTTTGTGTTTGAACTTTATAAATATAGTTTATATAAGATTGGATGGGGATAACATTTCAAAAAACCAAACTGCTTAATAAAAAAATTTTATATCAGTAGTGCAGAGGATATGTTTCTATCTATCGCACTGGCGGACCACGGTTCGAATCCTAGTGCAGTCAGTTAATTTTTTTTTTTTTTTTGTTTGAACTTTGTGATTAAGGAAAATATCACTTTAGTTTTTTGTCAAAAAAATTTCTAGACTGTAAGGTCAAGGTTGTCACTAGTTTGTCTTGAAATTCTGGTAAAATTTATTAGAAAATTTATTGGTAAAATTTATTAGAAATAAAGTTGTACGTACAATTTTTATCCTACACCCAGGGTATATTCACGTTGTCCTATCGTTTGCAACCTGGCGTGGCAGGTATAGAAAATTATATGTATTTTTGATCAGCATCACTTTTTGAGTCGATATAGCCATGTCCGTCCGTCTGTCTGGCTGGCTGGCTGGTTGGCTGTCCGTCTGTGAAAATATTTTTTACAAGAAAACTAAGCAAGATGATTCGATTAAATTTGGTACACTGCCTTTGTTGTAAAAGTTAGCTTGCGGGATTGAAAATAAGCGAAATCGGTAAACGGACACGCCTACCGCCCATGCAAAAAATATAGTCAAAACGCATTATTCACGATAACGCAACCAAAATAGCCATAAATACTAGGGATAGTGGCTGAAAGCTCTAGCCAAAAACCAGATGAATTCAAACAAGAGGGCGTGGCTCCACCCATATAAGTAAAAGTTTCAAAATGCTGTATTAAAAGCGTTTTTTAAGATAATCCATCCAAATTTCACTCAGACACTAAGTATAGTAATTGCAAACTCTGAAAAAAAACTAGGTAAGCTTGGACGCGGGGCGTGGCACCTCCCATATAAGTAAAACTTTCAAACATTTTTTGAGAGAATCCAACCAAGTTTCACTTAGACACTATGGACAGCAAATGCAAGCACTGAGAAAAAACTAGGCAAACTTAGACTATGGGGCGTGGCATCTTCCATTTAAGCATAAATTTCAAAATACTATACTAAATATGTTTCTTCAGATAATTCAACAAAATTTTATTCAGACACTAAAGACAAGTTCTGAGCAAAAACTTGGATTCGGCCAAGAACTCGTGGCACCTTCCATACGTTCAAAGGAGAAAGCGTTACTTGAGATTGTGCAACCAAATTTCGGACAACTATGTACTTGAAATAGTTAGCGCACAGTCTGAGCAAAAACTACGTGAATTCAGAAAAGAAAGCATGGCACCTACCCTTCAAGCAAAATTTTAAAAATCCTGCAGTGTAAGGTATATAATTTTTGCCCAGGCCAAAGGTAAAACCCTTACTAGTTTTTTTCTCCGTGTGTTCCGTTAAATTTTTTCCCTTTTCCTGAGCACATATCATCGCTCACTTGTACAACGGCTCTAATTTTTTTTTTACCGTTTCAATTTTTTGGGTAAAGGTGTCTCAAGGTCTTCAAGAATATGTTATAAACTTGACTTGAAAAAAATGTGAATTAGGGCCGTTGTACATGTGAGCGACGATATGATAAGTCCATTTTAATAAATTTCAGGAAAAAACTATATAAAATCTGTCATTTAATATTTTGCCATGTCCTTTATGTCGGAAACCTAAAAGCGTAGGGAAATTCGATTTTGCCTGCTTTTAAATCTCACTGAGAGCTGCTCAGATGAAGATAAATACCTATTATGAAAACCGGACATATTATATTTTGTCATCATTGCACAGATATCTCGCAGGCTATACAAGCTATTTGGATGTAATTTGGTTCGTAGAAGCCAAATATGAATAATATATACCAGTCAAAAAGTAGGCGTATTTAGTTAAGTGCCTGCTTTTTATCGATTGAAAAGTTTTACACATTCTGGAATCCCCCAAGTTAAACAAGCGTTTTTGATAAAATTTTGTAGGTTAAAGCCATTCATATGCACCATACCCTCGACGAAAAATAGGCGTAAACAGGCAATCACGTGTACTAAATTGCACCCTTTTTTTATCAGTGGATTCTGCCTCCTAATCAAAAATATAAATGTATATATGTCTATATATGTATATCTGTATGTATGTATACTTACCAAAGTCTGTTATGATACATAATCATTATAATTTCATGCAAAATATTAAATTTCGTTCTCACTTACACAACCAGCAACAAAAATGTTGCATTATCTGAGCAAATTTTGTTGAATTTTGGATACTTTTTTGTTTCTCGTTTTTGTTACAAGTGCAAATACTTCTCGTTATAGAAATATACACACGTACATATGTATGAGTGTATGCTTAAATAACACATATGCAGACATAAAGTTCAACCAGATGAATAAACATATAAATTACTACCAACTCATACAAACCCACACTATCCAATGCCACTTTAAGAAAATCCACACCAGTCACCCTAGAAACACAAGGACAATTCCATACTTTTAACATTGATAGCACCAACTCGTTTGGATATTTCTACGAAAAATTACAAATTATTTTCAAAGTTTAAGTTTGCACTGTCTTTAATGTGGAAATACCAGTAATGAAATCTAAACTATGGAATTCTAATATGCTTATGAACTTCAAGTTATTAAAGCGCTTGACTTGAAAATTCTGAAAAGTGAAAATTGTCTAGAATTTCCGGAACATACAGCTTAGCTATTTTTTCATAGAATAACCCATTAATTTCGTTGTCTTGACGTTGTCTTTGTTTTCTTTCCCATTTCGGTGAAATTTTGTCCTCTATTCAACAGCATTAGTGTGCTTGGCTCTTTAACTCGTTGCCAGAAATAAATTCGAAACATATGTAAAAGGATTCCCAACATTTCCTTATCCTTATCCTGATCGCACACAGCAAAGTAGACGACACTTGATTTTTAGTGTCTTTTTTTCGCCCTTTACTTTTTTGCTGTACGAGTTGAAGCTAAAAATTGCTTGCATACTTTTGTGGGATTGCTACCACAACAGCGACTCTGTTTTACTTTCGGCTTTTTTACCGTTAACTTCACTCTGTCGTCGTTGCTACTTAACAGGCCTTTTCATCCTGTTTATGCCGTCGTCGTCGTCGTCGTTGCCATCGTCATCGTTTTCTGTTGTTTTAGTGTAATTTAAGGTTTTTGTGGCTAAAGAAACACAAAACTTTTTCCCCAACTGATAAGGTTTTGTTTGCGCAATTTTAGACCCAAATACAGACAAAGACAAAGTGAAAAAAACAAAACCACCCCCTCCCCCCTAGTGTGCTTTGCTATATTCATCGTATATACGGGGGCTATGTGGCTGGCGTCTTTCTCTTGACAACTGCATCCCTTCTGTGCTATCGCTTGGCTTTAATTAATCTCGAATATGTTTCTCAATTAATTACAACAATTGCGACTAAACCGGGTCAAAAACGGGTGGGTGTGTCAACCGTACCAAACACACACACGGATAAAACTTTTACACCAGTTTGTTTATTGTACTTTTGGATAAAAAAAAAATGTTCCGACAATTTCATCATGGCCTTTGAATTACGGGTAAAATTTTAATATCGCAACTCTATTTTTCCGTCACAATTTTTGACACTTTTCGATACATCTCGTTATATCTCACAAACTATGAATTTAAGACAATGCCCACTTTTAAATTATTGGATATTTTAGCACTTTATATCTTGCAATATATTCAAGCTATTTTGATGAGTCAAGAAGTTACAAAATGCGAATACCATGCCCTGGGCGGAAATTGGGCGTAGATAGATAATGAACGCCCACTTATTTTTAGACATTTGAACACGTTGTATCTCTCCAGTTACATAAGCTACTTTGATGAAATTTGGTAGGTAGAATGCGGCTTAGAACTGACACTTTACTTCGCCAAATGTCCCTCGAAACGATGCAAAAATAGAACATTTGTATCTTTCACTGGATTTTATCTACATATCTTCAGAGGTAATGTATTCAAGCAGTACTAATATCTACACCTTGTTTCTTATATCTTACAGATACGTAGGGTACTATTTATGTTTCGGGAACTGGCAACACTAATGTCAATAGCTAGAATCTGGCAACACCATAATAAAGTTTAACATTTTTTAGAATAAACGTACTCACAACGTTTTGATGTAAAAGTGCTACTTGTTTTAATTACAGTGAGATAAGAAAATCAATTTTTCCATTGATAACACAGGTTTACAAAAAAGAAAATGTCATGGCGTTTTGATCAGACTATGTGTTTCCTAGGGATTTTGACGTCCTGAATCCGAATTTATTTTTTTCCAGAACGTCTGAGAAAAAAGATTTCAAGGTCATATGCAGGTCAAAATGGGGTTCGTGTGTTGGTTAGTAATAAATTCGCTAAAATGCTGAAACAAATTTTTTATTATTGAATTCTTAGTCCTTAAAAATAATATGTGATCAAAAAGGGTATTTAGGACCTAGTTTCGGAGATATAGCCATCGGCAGATCCGGATACATCTTCTATGAAAACCGCTATAAGTTGGAAACCCCTGGATGGATTTAAAAAATATTGGTTTCATATGAAAGGTATTTTGACAACCTATAAAATTGGATTCATAGCTTTGGAGATATTACCTTTTTTGAAATTTTGAGAAATTTTTCAATTACAACAACAAATACATCAACAACATCAGCAACAACAACAACAAAAACAACAAAATACCTTTCATATGACATCAATATTTTCCAAATCCATCCAGTGGTTCCCAACTTATAGCGGTTTTTATAGAAGATATATCCGCATCTTCCGATGGCTATATCTCCGAAACTACGTCCGAGAGACCGTTTTTGATCACATATTCTTTTTAAGGACTACGAATTCAATGATATAAAATTAGTTTCAGATTTTTAGCGAATTTATCACTAAACGACACATGACCATTTTGGCCTCCATATGACCTTGAAATCTTTTTTCTCAGACGTTCTGGAAAAAAACGGACCCCGGATTCGGATTCAGGATGTCAACGTCCTTAGGTAACACATAGTCTGATCAAAACGCCATGACATTTTTTTTTTTTTTTGTAAACCTGTGTAATTTAAGCGATTAATAAATTATGGTTTATCCAACGAGAACAAATTTTTTTTACAACTAAGTGTTTATGCAAAATCGAATGTATTGACGTCGAATTAATGTTCAAGGATGCTTCTATCTCACGATATGTCACATGACGATTTTGCATTATAAGTTCATGCACTGCATCGATGTTTTGTGGCACAACAACCGATTTCAGACAACCTTCACGGAATGCGTCGGCGACCAAACTACGACCACGATTGAATTCACTATACCAGCGATATAATGTGGTTTTTGATGGTGCTTTACCGCCATACAAAGAACTGAGTTCATCTACACATTCTTGTTGACATAATCCACGTCGAAAGTTGTGAAGAATAATCCAACGAAAATCTTCTCTTGAAATTTCCTTTTTTTGGCTAAATTGATTTTCTTAACTCAATGTAAACAAAACAAAATAGCACTTGTACATCAAAACGTTGTGAGTACGTTTATGCAAAAAAAATGTCAAACTTTATTATGGTGTTGCCAAATTCTAGCTATTGACATTAGTATTGGCAGTTCCCGAATTATAAATAGTAGGGTAAGGGAGGGAAATATGAAGCAACCATCTTTCTTTTTTAAATAAAACCCAAAATACATAAAACAAAACAGTTAATTTTGTGTCATTCAGTAAAGGAAACAATTTACCTTTATTCTGCTTCACTTTTAGATAAATATCTCATCAAGATAAAGAAAAAAAATGAAAAAACTGAAAATACTCAAAATGAAGATAAAAAAAAAGTGTAATGTAATATGGACCATATAGTCCATTTGGTACAGAAATTGCATATAAAAATGTCATTTCCACATTCGGCACATTTTTCATGACTCCAAGAACGTTAGATTACACATTCAACCCAAAATTCGCCACGTCGATCTTCTGAGTAAAAGGTATTACATTATATGCATTTTTTATCATTTTTTTCCTTTGTAGTTAACGAATTACATATAATGACCATCAGACTCGTCATGAAAACTGCAACTAGATTCCCCATCTGAAAAAGATATAAATACATTTTTTTTTGAGGCTTTTCTCTTTGGTGGTCCATATTACCCACAGCACGTGTTGGTGAAATAAATGGTTTTTTATCAAAAACTCTTTTGGTTAATTAACTTATTTGTGCTAATAAATTATAAGTGGTATTCACTGACTTTATATAATTAAGGATTTATTTAAGAACGCGATGTCTTTAAAGTAAAATAATGAAATATCATCACTAGAAAAAAATTATCACTGATCTTTTGTTTAGAAAAATCAACTTTACAGAAACATGCGACTTCACCGAACGCTAAAATCGCCCTATTATAAGCTTTAGGTATTAGCGCTAAGTTTGAACATGAAAAACGGTAAAACCTATGTATGCAGTGGGAAATAACCGTGTGGTCCATATTACCCACGTAGTCTATATTTCCCTCCCTTACCCTACCCCTCGTAGCTATTAAGTCAGGTTCAGTTAGCAATTAGTCGATTTGGCTATTATCCTGCTGCCGAAAAAAAGTTTCGAGCAAAGCAAGACCAAGACCATAGTATCGAGCCTTAGACTTAGTCTATGTTTTGGTATTGAGTCTTGGTCTTAGTCAATATTGTACCGAATTAGTGCAAAAATGTATTGAATGCATTTTATTTTTTAAACCAAACTAAGCCATTTTTGTGCTTTTGTCTTTTTTCCACAGATACAGTTATCTATGCATCTGCTTTTTATTGGCTTCTAAACTTTTCCGCTTCATTTCAAGTAATTTCAAGAATTTTTGTCCGTGTAGCTACTAAGTATGTTTACAAAGGTCACATTTTGTCATTTTGAGATATTTCCACTTGCCAACTTCAATGGTTTGGTTCGGTTTGACTTTCACAGGCATTAAGTAATTTTTTGGCTCTGTAACTCACATTTTCTTTTTTATTGCTTCTCTATTTCCCGAATTCTGTCATTTGCTCAGTTGTGCTTGGCATCACCAACCTCCCCCCGCCACCCTCTTTGCTTGCTTTTGAGGTAGTTCATTGCGACCTAATTTTTATGGCTTAAATGAATTTGGCTCTAAATTTTGTTTGGCTCCTTGCCGCTTTCATTTTGCAGCTGTTACGCTTGTAATGAGTTTAATCACACGGAGACATTCTTCCACACACTCATACATGCACTTACATATATACATACATACATATATACAAACTGATATTATTCCTTATAATCATAGTGCAACAACGTGACGTCATAGCTGTCACTTATTTTCTTTTTTTCTTATCGCTTCAGTCGTTGTACAGGTCATGGTTCAACGATTTGTTAGGTACCTGTGCACCATATGTATCTGTGTAGTTATGTATATTGTTGGCAACATATTTTTAATTCACTTTTGTTGCTGTTGTCAACAGCATCTGCTTATGGAACACGATTACATTATTCATTTGCTGTGCACATTACCAACTTAGTAGTTATGATGAGTTCTATCGAATATCAGCGGATATTAAGGGAATTTTCTAAATGAAAATAAGTTTTATTTTTTTATTAAGAAAGATTTCAACAAATATGTAAACACAAATTTCGAAAAGCATGTGTTTTCCATACAAAATTCATGAAACTTAAAGAAAAATTTTTTTGTGATTTTGTAGTGTGTCGAAGCGATGGTATCATATAAAACCACTTTTTCTCCACTCAAAAATTCGCGTCCAAAACATTAAAATTTTCACAACTAAAATACCTTATTTTGTAGCTTATTCCATCTGCTTTCATACTTTTCTCTGATAAAGATTTGATAAATATTTCAAAAATACACTTACAACTTGCGACCACTCATTTTTTGTCACTTTTTTTCAAAAAAAAATTTTTGTTCACTTTTAACCTCATCAATAACTGAAAGTCAACTGAAATGATATGAATGATATTTGTAGGATGACGATACCACTTCTAAAATATTCCGAATGGTTCCATGCGGAATCGTCGCTTGAAACATTTCAAGAGCCTAGCTCTAATATTACTATTTATGGCAACCGTACCCATACAAACGGAACCACTGTGCGCTGCAGTCACTTCTGTCGACAACGTTTAATGAACAAGTGGTATTGATTCTGAGTAGTGAATGCATTTGCCTTCCAATCTTGATGTCATGAGTTCGAATCCCACCACTGCCAAGGTAGATATAGTTTTTTTTTCGGTTTTCGTTAACATTTTTGTTTTTAATAAATTTTTATGAATCCTCCTGTAACTACTATAACGCATCGGGCGAAAATGAAACATCTACATCTTATTCGATCCCCTAATTTTGAAATGCTTTTGTTCAATATTGATCTCAATTTCGTTTATTTTAGGTTCCCAAATAGATAAAAAATTTATAATTAAATTTTATTTTTGCATATTCCACTCATACACACTCACTGATTCATGTTTAATAACATGCAGTCATTTCAACATCAAAAAACATTTGTGTGTTTGCATTATTTGTTCTGGTTCCGCAACTAAAAATAACGACACCTATACAATTCACAGTATTTTTGCACGCCATTTTGTCGTATGAGAAAAAAAAAATCTTAAACGATTTTTTCAACAACCAAAAAAAAAAACACCAAGAAAATGAAATGGATAAAATGAACTTTTACTACAGAGAGGAGCATCGTTGCTTGCAGAGTGAAAAAAAAGAAAAAAACTCGTCATATCTTTAGGCGCAAAAACGCAATGACAGAGAAAACGCTGAACGGAAATGAATTTTTACAAATGATATGCCGCCATTTTGTTGTTAATTATCTCTGATTCATAAATTTTTGAAAAAGTTAAAAGTAGGACGCAAAATGTTGATTAAGGGTGACTGTTGACGAAGGGGAAGCCCATGTTCCAATGTTTCAGTAACAGTCGCAATGAACATTCAATGCGGCTATTGTTGTGATAAGAAATGTTTGATTTTCCCTCGATCGATAGGCCACCGACCGCCATCAGCAATACTACCCACAAATTTCTGCGTTGGACAACCATTTTCCCCATTTTCTTTTTTTCGAAGGCTCTTAGCTAGTTATTTATGGCCGAACCCGCACGTCCTCGTCGTCGTCTATCTCGGCGCGAGAGGAGCACTGTGGCACAGCGGAAGCTGCAGCAAGCGTAGAAATCACTGAAAGCATAAGCGGGGCAGGAAATCGTAGCTAATTTATGTTGCTCACTTGGCGAGTCAGCTGAACGCCTTAAATTATGCAGCACGTTTCGTGCAAATGCCGCTGTTGTTGTTGTTGTTGCTGTTATTATTATGAGCGCCTTGGGGGCGCACGCTGCTGCTATGTACTTTATTTACAGTTTTGTTTCAAGGGGCGTGGGGTTTGGGGAGTGTGGTGCCGCTATAGCTATATGAGGGTCAAATTAATTTGCTGCAGACGACATTGTTGTGACGACTTGGCAAAACACAGAAACGACGGACGATTATATGGACAGTGATGCAACACATAAGAAGTGAATGGTATTGTTGAGTTATTGAAAAAATGTTGCGATAATCACAGCGATTTTATGAAAATTTAACTTTGATGTATCCTGGGTAGTTATATTAATTAGAGTATGCTTAATTTAGTAACATTAGTAATTGTTTACACTTAGTTCTGGTTTAAGAGATAGTCGAGTCTAAAAATTTTACGCAAACAGTACCAAAAACTCGTAATTTTATTATTTTATCCATTCATAGAACAGATTCTCGATATTCGACTCGGTCAAGTTTCTTCAGTAAAAAAAATATTTTTTACATTTTCTAATTTATTGCACCGGAAAAAATGCAAAAACGTAGTAGAAATGTAATTTTGCATTAAATTAACGTTCTCATTCAACATGTATGTGATTAAATAGAAAACAATTTTAAAATGGCTATATCTTTTGAAAATATGACGATAAATTGTAAATTTCATAATTTTAATGATTAAACCTTTATGAGGAACACATAAGTTCCTTATTGCACATATTTAAACCGAAATAGCAATAACACCATTCTTAGCAGCAAGACAACGAAACCCCATAGCACCAATAACATAAGATTACTCCATAACAACAAAATCAAAAAAATCAGCAACCTCGGGCCATAAGCAACACCACCAACAAAACTCCATAGCAAAGGTATATTAGATCCCCTGTAGTAAACCGGTCCCCACTGGTTCAAAATCCTTAAAGCTGGCCAAAAGTCGAAATCATTATATAATATTTTCGAGACGAAATTTTTTGCTCGGAGTTTTTAGGATTTTTGATTACGAATCTGATGTTAGATTTTTAAAAGTAAGCGGATGATTTGCATAAATATTCAACCATATCCACCAAAAAAAAATTAACCCAGGGGTTTTTAGGGTCACGTGATACAAATTAGTTCTGGACTTTTTTCATAACCATTGTTAACTGATTTCGTGAAATAATTTTATTTTAAGTTAATCACAATTATCAAAAAAGTAAAACCTTTTGCAAGTTTTGAGCTTAAAGGTTCGATAGTGCTCTCTTTTACGAAGAGATTCCATATTCAAACATTTCAATCGGTTCAGTTTTACAGTAACCATACAATTTTTACAGTGAACACTTAATTTTTACTTTCAACTCACAGAATTTTACTTCTGAGAAGCGTACATTTAGAGGGATCCCAAGAGCGTTGTAGAAAAACCTGGATCTTTCTTATCGATTATTTGAGGTCTATAAATATAAGCTAGACAATACAGTCCATAAAAAGTTAATTTAGAACAACTTTTTTTTGACTTTTGTCCAGTTTTTAAGAATTTTAAACCAGGGTGCGGCTTAACAAAGTTTACCGATAGATACGGTGACCATTTATTTGAAATTGAAATCCAGAACACCAAAAAAAAAAGTCATGAATTTGTACTACTTGGAAACAATTTGTATTTATTTTTTATAATAGTTCTATGTACCTATATGTACATTAGTTTAGGCCAAATTTTCCCACAACCAACAGTCGTAGCAATCTACGGAAAATTCTTAGAAAATTTTTCAAATAAACCATGGGCCGAAAATCAATATCGAGCTCCCGCTTTTTAACAAGAAGTTTTTATACGAAATTTGAAACTAAAAAAATAACTTCTTTAAAAAACACTATTGTATTAAAACAATACGATTTTTACCATTTGTTATAAAACACCAAATAAAGTGATTCAAATTATAAAATTACTGGCTCTAATTTTTTTATCTTTCTTCAAAAAAAAAAAAAAACAGACATGTCCTTAATTCCGATTTGAAGTCGGAATGGAATAAATCTTAAGGTGCTCTGCGTTTCGATATTGAAAACCACATCAGAGTAACGTTTCAGTAAATCGGATTGACTGGTTTCAATAGCTAGTTTAATTCATTGCAATAAAATTCCGATTCCATTTTATTTTTCGAAACGCAGAGCACCTTAAGATTGATTCCATTCTGACTTCGATCGAATTCGATGAACATGCGAGTATGTATTCAAAATTCTTCAAGATAAAAACAGATTCAGAAAGTTGACAAAACCAATGATATTTATATCTTTTAAGATGATACAAAAGTGTTTTTTAAGGAAGTTATCTTTTAAACAAAAAATGTCGTAAAACAATCTTCCCGTTAAAATAGATGCTTGATCTTTATCATTTCAAATTAAGTGTTTGAGTGCAATTCATATTTACTTAAATATGTTCACGAATGCAATCAAATAACGATTTTGGTTTTTTTTTTTATATTTGATTTTTTGGTGGAAATCGCTCCACATAACAATTTTGCGAAGTACAGAACAAATACAGAACACCTTCTAAAATACAGAACATTTCTTAGTTTAAAAAATTAAACAGAACAGAGGCCTCAAATACAGAACTGTTCTGTATAATACAGTACGGTTGGTCCCCGCACCGATAGGCTACTATAGCACTTGCAAAGTGATCAGTCTCGAAGTATTCATCATCGCATCAACACTGTCAGCTTCGCACTACTTGAATCGTGGAATCATATCAGAGTTTTGCAGCTTGCATCGTGAGTGTATTAACTTAACTTTCGAAACTCACGGATTGAACGTAAAAATTCCAAGAATTCACATAAAGAGTGTGTGGACAAAAACTTATACACGCTTAAAGTTAAATTAAACTTAAACCGGTCAATTTAAAAATTCATAAAAATATGTGAATTTTTTAATATATTATAGAAAATCACTAAACATTAAAATATTGGAATATTAATCGGAATTTATAAATCCATCCAACTTTTCCGGGAATCCTATCATTAACGATTTTATAGTTGTTTCCTTTACCTTTTTGGAGGAGCCGGTTTATTTACGCTTGAAGTCAGACATGTCCTGGGATAGCTTTCCTGTGTTCTTCAATTCCCTTTTCATGAGCGTCCAATATCTCTCCACAGCCCGGAGTTCTGGACCTTTTTGGAGGAGCCGGTTTATTTACGCTTGAAGTCAGACATGTCCTGAGGTAGCTTTCCTGTGTTCTTCAATTCCCTTTTCATGAGCGTCCAATAACTCTCCACACGCTGGAGTTCTGGACAGTTGGGTGGGCTTGCCTCCCGTGGTACAAAATTTACATTATTATTTACATACCTTCAAGGGCATTTTTTTCATAGTAAATCGGTCCAGAAATATATAGGCACTCTGTGCTGTTTTAGGAAAGGCAAAAGCCGTTTTTGAAGACACTCCTACATTTCGGTATTTATCGTTCTTGATGTCACAAATGCTTGGCTTCTTTTGCCACAACTGCAAATGGCTTACCAAACAAGAAACATCTTAGGGAATTTTGTTTGCTTTTTTGTCCCGTATTATTCCTGAATATTATCTCGTCCATCAGTCACATAAAAATCTTGACCCAGAAGTCTGCCAGAACATAGATTTAATCATCCATCACCAGCACGTACATTTTTTTATAAAATTAGACCTCAATTTTTTAGCTCGTTTTTTTGCTTCTTAATTCTTCGCCGCATTGCGATCTGGAACTCTCTGAAATTTATACAATTTTAGCATAGCATTAGCTTTGGTTCTGCACACAAAAGAATCAGAGCATTTAACTACACAAGCTGCTTTTCTGACAGAAGTGTTCGGAGCTCTTCCAAAGAGTTGTTCGACATATTTTGCCTTCCCAATATTTGTTGGACTTTTTTTATACCCTACTCCCAGGGTACGTGGGCTGCTCGATATATTTCTGGCCTAATAATGAAAATGCGAATATTTATCATCAAAAATGGTTTTATTGTTTTTCATAGTATTTTCCAGCATGATTTATATACTTTTGCATGCGCTCAAACCAATTGTCGAAGCACTTTTCCCACTCCGATTGAGACACCTCCAAAACATGGTTTTTGAACGCTTCAACAGCATCTTCTGGCGACGAAAACCATTGACCACGCATTTTTTTCTTGATGTGCGGGAATAAAAAGAAGTCATTGAATGCCAAGTCAGGGCTGTACGGCGTATGACCCATCAATTTGACATTTTGGGCGTTCAAAAAGACGCTGGTTTGAGCCGATGTGTGAGAGCTTGCATTGTCATGGTGAACAATGATTCGTCTTCTCTTGTCCGTTTTTCGAATTTCTCCAAAGACTTCAGGAAAACTAATTGTGGTGTATCACTCAGAATTGACCGTCCTACGTTGATCAAGCGGAACATTCGCCGCATGACCAGTTTGCCGAAGAAACAGGCGACCATTTGCTTCGAAGTGCTTCTTCCACGAACAACTTTCGTTGGATTTGGCTCGTCTTCGAAGACTCACACGGTCGATTGCTGTTTTGTTTCGGGCTCATACGCATAGATCCATGATTCGTCACCTGTGACGATCTTATAAACGTCTTTTGAAGCACCGCGATCGTAGTTTTTCAACATTTCTTTGCACCAATCGACACGAGCCTTTTTTTGAGCGATTGTCAAATTGTGCGGGATCCAACGAGAAAAAGCCTTTTTTACGGCCAGGTGTTCATGCAATATTAAATGTATTGAAGTGAAACTAATGCCCAAGGTTGCCTCTATCTCACGGTATGTCACATGACGATCTTGCATTATCAGTTCAGGCACGGCATCAATGTTCTCTGGCATAACGGCCATTTTTGGACGATCTTCACGGAATTCGTCTTTGAGCGAGCATCAGCCACGATTGAATTCATTAAGCCAGTTTTTCACAGTGCTATAAGATGGTGCTTCATTGCCATATAAAGATTTAAGTTCATCAATGCACTTTTTTTTGTGATAATCCACGTCGAAAGTTGTGAAAAATGATCGCACGAAAATGTTCACGAGATAATTCCATTTTTTTGCCAAATTGATTTTCAAGTCACTGTAAACAACACAAATGATGGTCGTACGTCAAAACGTTCTGAGTACGTTTATGCTAAAAAATATCAAACTTTCCAATAGAAATGTCAGATTGCATTTGGCAACACTTAGTGTTGCCTAGGCCAGAACTATATCGAGCAGCCTACGTATATTCACTTTGTCCTTCCGTTTGTAACGCAGAGAAGGAGGCGTGGCAGGTATGGAAAAGTATATATATTCTTGATCAGCTTCTACTCCTGAGTCGATATAGCCATGTCCGTCTGTCTGACTGGCTGGCTGGGTGTGTGTGGAAATACATTTTTTGGGAAAACTGAGCAACATAATTCAATGAAATTTGGTATTTTGCCTCCGTTGTAAAAGTTAGCTCGGGGGATTGAAAATGAGCGAAATCGGCTAACGGACACGCCTACCGCCCATACAAAAAATATTTTCAAAATGCAATAATAAGAGCATTATTTGCAATAACTGAAGCAAAATACACATAAATACTAGGGAAAGTAAGTATAAGTTCTGAGCAAAAACTAGGCGAATTCGAACTAGAGAGCGTGGCACCCTCCCCATATAAACAAAAGTTTCAAAATGTTATACGGGAAGCGTTTTTTGAGATAGCCCAACCAAATTACACTCAAACACTCGGATTTATAAATGCAAGCTACACGCAAGATCTAGGTAAACTCGAACAAGAGGGCGTGGCACCTCCCATATAAGCAAAAGTTTCAAAATGCTATACTGAAAGATTTTGTTTAAGAAAACCTAACCGAATTTCACTCAAACACTCAGAACAGTAAATATAAGCTCTACGCAAAATCAAGGTAAGCTCTGAGGCGAGGGCGTGGCACATTTAGTTTTTGCCAGGCCAAAGATACCACCCTTACTAGTTTCATCTTGATCCAGATTTTCGGGCAATTTTTAAGTCTTCTTTATACTGTTTAAGGGCTTTTCAAATTGTCCACAATGGATTTTTTTGAAAAGCTACTGACGAAGGTATGAAGAAAGCTTCCATTGTGCATTTTTGTAACATGTTGTAGAATTGGAGTCCGTAGACCTAGCTTAGTTGTAAAATGGAATAGCAGTGGATCTCCACCGGTAGTTGTGCTTCTAAGCCAGTTTTTACTATCAGTACAGTTACGATTCTAGAAGCTTTAAACTCTCGAGTCTGATTTCTAAAAGTTGGAAATGATCGGAAAAGCTATACGGAGAAAAGTTTTCCATCTTAAAAATCCATTGGAAAAGTTTAGAGTGTAAGACTCCAGAGTACAAACCAAGTGTGATTAGGCAGGCAGCATACGACGTAGAGTCCCAAACAAAGATTTTTGCATCGTATTAAGAAAACAAATTGAAAAATAAAATTTTGACTTTTGTAATTTTTCACGAACTGTGTGGACAATCCGGCAATCATAACTCTGACGCCGGAAAGTTCGAAACGTCTTACACTTTCAGAAAAAGCTGTGTATTTTACATATGGAACATTCTTCGTGGAGTGGTCAAACTTGCATGTTACTTATTTTTAAACTTGAATATCTCGAAAACGAGAATCAAACCATTAAAATGACTTTGATCACTGCACTCTGCTTTCCTGAATTATGTGCCAAGACTTGTCGGTCTAAGAATTTTCGTCTAGATTGTCACACTGTGCAACCTTCTAACCACTAGCCGCAGTTGCGTTGCGTCGCTCGCATTTGTCACGTAATTTAAATGATTTGACGCGTTACGGTTTTATAGATTTATACCGTGGCGTGCCATGATTTATGCAATGTTTTATTTTTTATTTATTTTCTTCACTTTAATTTAGATTTCGCGTTATTTACTTAAGCCAAATTTGATTTAATAAAAAGGACCTTGGAAAATTCACATTTACAACTCATCTAGCCAGAAATGGGTTAAAGTGCGCTGACAGACCAAATCCGATTTTTTTTTTTTTTCAAATCGAGTTAAAAGAAAAAGACAAAAACAAATTCTTCTTACACAAAAAGAATTCCTTGAAAAACTTGTCATTGCAGCAAATAAATCATCAGATTAAACTTAATGACAGCCATGGAGTAGTAGCGTAAAAACGGTATTGGCACAAGGAACGGGGAAGGGAGGCGTAGCAAAACCAAACAAAAACTTGAATTTCACCTACCATACCAGCAGTGGGCCTGCCTAAGCGCTTGCTTTAAACTTTTTTTGTTCTTCGTCAAATTTAATTTTTTTTTTTTTTTTTTTTCGTTTACAAATCCTTGCATAAAAATGTGTCTTAAAAAAATAAATCTCTCACTTCAACAGCTGCATGTAGAGACATTCGTTCATCCTTTTCTGCTTTATTTATATTCTTCCCATCTCTTTCTCTGGCTAGGTTGGTCTGCTTCATTGGAATATGTACAGACAATACCAGCAAGGATGTAGAACTGACTTGAACCGTAGTGCTCTGCGTTGAGTTGAATTGAATGGCTTCGCTTGGCATTGAAAGGAAATTCCTTGTTCTCTTGCGTGTCGTTATTATTGCATTTCAGAGTGAACCGTTTCATTAAAAAAATGTTGTCTTCAAAATAGGAACCTGAATGGAAATCGGATTACTTGCACTTAGACACTGCGAAGTTTATGCTTTGTTTGCCTTCAATAAGTGATGATTAAAACATTAAATGGGTTAATATTATTTGAGCAAATCGTGTTAAATTTTTTCATTTTACAAGACCATATACCCAGAAATCCTATAATAATAATAAAGTAATCATAATGCCGCTACCAAAAATCCAGGGACAATAAAATGAGCCTACCTATATATTTAATGGGCCCAAGTCAAGATCAAGAAATCAAGCTTTAGAATTATCTTGGCAAAACAACAGATGGAATTATGACAAGGGAAAATAGGGAATAATAAAAATCATGCATGAAGGCACTTAAGCTATCAATTTGTATGAGGGCACGGAGTGCAGTTCGTTGAAAAATGCGCTATGTAGAGAGTTCAACTTCAATTGATCATGGCTTAAGCCTGGCCTCCGACAAAAAGATAAATTAAACGAAATTTAATTTAAAAATATATTTAATTTTACATAAGTAGGTTATGTCCCCATAGCCGTACAGTGTCGCGACCCCATATACAATATACGGTGACCATGTCTGTGTGAGCAAAATCATGGACAAAACGATATTTATGCAAAAAAAAAAAAAACGGAGACAATCGGGGAAAGTCGGCGGAAAATCAGGGACAGATAAATATTTGGGCAAACAATGTGAATTTCTTACAAACAAATTTGGAAAACTGTTTTAGAAAAAAATACATCGGATTTGGAGAAATTAAAATTTTTATTAAGTTTTTGAAAAAGGGGTCAAAAAGACCCTTAAAAACGAGATATAATGGGTTAAGATGTTCACATAACTTAATGTAGAATCAGGCATGGAACAATATTTTAGAACATCTTAACCCACTATACGCGTTTTTAAGGGTCTTTTCGACCCCTTTTCCAAAAATTTGTTTATAATGGGTTAAGACGTTCTAAAATATTGTTCCATGCTTGATTCTACATTAAGTTATGTGAACATCTTAACCCATTATATCTCGTTTTTAAGGGTATTTTTGACCCCTTTTTCAAAAACTTGTTTATAATGGGTTAAAAAAAATTCCAAAAATATTCTAAAAAAATTTTACTAGGGGGCACTGAAAAGAAAAAACCGTCCGGACGTTGGGAACCGTCGTTGACTAAATATTTACGCCCGATTTCGTGATATTTTTTGATAATAAAAATCAAAAATTCGTTTTTCATGAATGAAAATAATGCCGTAGCGCAAAAAAAATGGTACCACTGGATTCGTCAGGAAAAATCCTAACAAAACGTACATTTCAAATTTTTCTAAGTTTTTTTCTGTTCAATTGTGGAGTGCTCAAACAGGGGATTTGGAAAAATTTCGACTTTTTTGCGCTGAAAAGTTCACTTAACGCCAAAAATGGACGTTTTATCAGAAAACTAATGATGCCATTCGATTCTACGGGAAAAAATACATAAGAATCCATGTCTTAGATTTCAGTTTTCGACCTACTACGAAGCTGAGAATTGATTCACTTCGGACCTATGAGCATGCATTTTTAAACCACGTTTTTCAACCTTCAAAAATATATCGACACCCCTTCCCGGCATCTCTCAGAGCTAGGGTGGCGGCAATCTTCATGTCGATAGTTAAACTTTACAATTCTGCCGGTTGCGCGACAAATTTTAAACTTTCGTCCAAAACGCACCGGTCTAATGGTGCTGCTTGAAGCTGTGTCTGCGTTACATTCATAATGGAGAAAATTGTTTCCGTGGAAGCATTTGATCCTATCCTAGCAAACACAAGCTAAACTCAACAATTTTTACAAGCCAAAAAAAAAAAAAGGTTATACAGATGATTTTGGCATTTCATTTGTTAATTGCCAAAGAGCCGTTTATGAAATGATTCTGTCTGTTGCGAAACTACATAATCACAGTTTAAGTTGCATATTCTCATAAGGTTTTTAAGCTATATTAATTAAAATATGAAACTTCATATGCGATGAAGCTAAACAATTACAGTTGTTATTGGTATGTTATACATATTAATAATTTTATAGGAATGGACTGTGCAAATACAGGATAAATAGGGGACACAAAATAAAATACTGAACTGTCCCCGGAAATACAGGACGGTTGGTCACCGTACCTATATAGAGCGTCCAAAACTAGAAAATGTTATTCGATTTCTATAAAATTTTGCACAGTCGAGTTTTATGTTAAGGATAAAATTTTAGAAAATGGGCGTGGTCCGCCTCTTTTTAGGCTTACTCCCAGTGTAAAAATGTTGGTATCGGGTGATTCATTTAAAGGTTTTCATACAATTAAGAAGATTTAATATTGATCTTTTAAATGCTTTCTGACCTTTTACGATCGGATGAGAAACAAAAAAGTTATAGTAGTTTATACATTAAAATTAAAGTGAAATATTTTAATTTGGGAAATTCGAACATTTTAGAAAGCGAAAAAGAAGACTCTTACTTTAAAATATTTAATTTAAAAACTATACAATTACAAATATTGAGTTTTAGGCTTTAAAATGCTTTTTTGATCTTTTCTGATAAGTTAAGAAACAAACAAGTTATAGACGGTAGAGTTTAAAATTCATATAAAACATTGACATTTCTGCACTCGCTCGTTTTAGCAAACGAAAGAAAGGACTCTTAGAAATTACCTATCTCGGTCAATTTTTATACGAGAAAAATGTTTAAAGAAACCAGACGTGCAGAATTACATCGGCTTTAGTTTTTACCTTGAAACTCTTTTTGTTCGACGAGTAGTTCTAAAGTTATTTGTCAAAAAATTACTTTTTTGATCTTTGAACCCCCAAAAAGGGGGGTATTTAGATATTTAATTTTACTGTACTAAACATATTTATTTAATATGGAATTTTATTCTAAGTCACTTTAGAAAATTAACGAAAACCCAAAATGGGGCACATTGGAGCAGCTTTTTCTTCGATCGCTTGTACATTGTCCTGGCCTCTTTTGTTTTTAAACAAAACAACGTGGGGTTTTGCGTCGTTCCTTTTTGACTTTAGAATTCGCAAATCAGCAAAAAAACACATGTCCAATAAAGTAACTATAAACAAAAGGTTAATAGCAAAATGTGCTCAAAAACTGGTCTATCACATCGAGAAAATGTTGTTTACTCCTAAAAAGTTGATTTGAACTAAGGTGTTTAATAACAAAGGCCTACTTTCGATAGAATCATAGAAATAAGTTTATTTTTTCGTAGCATTTGTTCTTGTTTTACAAAAATTTAAGTTTGCGAAGCTCGTGTAACCATGGTATTAAAATATAATAATTTATTTAATTTCTACTAGCTTAACATGCTATCCTTGTCAAAAAGACCCTTCAAAACGGTTATAATGGGTTAATATGTTCTGAAAGGTTAACATACAATCAAGCAAGGAACAATTTTTTAGAACGTCTTAACCCATTATATCCCGTTTTTATGGGTATTTTTACCCCTTTATCCAAAAACTTGGTTATAACGGGTTCAAATATTCCAGAAAAAAATTTTATGAAAAATTTCACTAAAGTTCACTGAAGATAAAATATCATCCGGACGGTGGCAGCCCTGTATGGTAGCGCACCCGCACCAACGACTCATGATAAACACATTATACAACTTCAAAAGCTCATAACTTGATGACCGTAAAACATAGCACAATTTTCAGGGCTGAAAAATAATTTTAATAAAATTTACTTTTAAATAAAAATATTTAAAAAAAAAATAAAAAGGGTGCTCCAAGCCTCAAATTGGATTTGAAAAAGAAAAAAGATATTTTTCGACCAAAACTAAATTTTTTTTTTTAGTGTAATTATTTTTTTCCAAAAGCTCATACTTTTCTACAGAAACCCTGAAATTTTCATTAAAATCGGTTAAAAAGGCGAGGAGCTATAAATTTTCAAAAATTGGAGTATCCAAAGGCTGAATCGAACTTCCTATGGCCGCCATCTTGAAAATTTTCGGAATTACAGAAAATCATTTCACCCCAGTAATATGGGTGTCAAATACTAAGTTTTCACCAATTTTCATAGAAATCGGAGATGTCAAGTCGAATCTTGGTCGATAACGCAAAGAAACACTCAGCTTGTAATTCCCACTAGAGGTTATATCTCATTAGTGAGATGTTGCTTAAGGCAGCCTGTTACAATGTATGTGGTCTCATTTATAGCTTACTTTACTTTTCTATGCAAGGCCGTTGTCCTTTGGTTGTTTTTGTTAAGGAGTGTGTCGTAGAAACGTCTCAACTGTTAGATACACTCGACAAATTTCATCAAACCATAGTTCTATTTTGATCGGTATATTTTGAAGGCCAGTCGTTTTTGCCTGATAGTGTCATAGAGAGCATTGTGGTCTACAAAAGCAACCAATGTCTTCTATATGTTGCGTTAAGTTTAAAATATGTCCAAAACATGATACACATACCTGTTCCGAAACATGAATGGACACTTTTTATAGTATGCACATAGTGTACGTAGCAACCAGGAAGACTTGTTTTAGTCTTCCACTAAGGTTTCCTGGGCACCTTAAGTAACCAGAGTATTTATCTACCGTGCTGGACACTTTTTATAGTATCCATATAGTACCCGTAGTCACCAAAAATATAGTCCCCGGGAAGACTCTTCCATTATCGATCCGGCAAAAGGATCAAGGATCACGGTGAGGACAGCATTCCCCAAAGGAGATTCAGCCAGCCACAGAGCTAGCACGGAATGAAGGATTATTCAACGAAAGGATTGAACTAATATAACGAATTATAAATCTTTAAAAGAAATAAAACAACAATAAAAATATATAATTTGTGTTTGAAAAAATAACTAAATAAAAATATTTTGTAAACTAAAAGTTTTGGATTGTCTTTTAGTCTGACCCTGAACACCGGTGACGCCTACCTCAGCCCAATGCCAAAGCAGTCGTTACAACTTCTAAAAAAATCTCCTATTCGAACTTTAAAAAGACTTTTGTTTTACGAAAGTGGTGAGTTGTCAGGCTATTGCTAAAATAGCCCTGTAAAACTGAACTAATTATAGACTGTTCCCACTTGTTTAGTTAAGGCGATTTTAATATTAATGCGCAAACCAAATTAGTTTGCCACAAACATACAGAGATTTTTGATTTTTATTCAAAATTTTGGTTAATTTGAAATTGAATAGATAAACAATCACCATACTATACTATTTTACCAATAGCAACCTTGAATTTACAAAATTTCTAGAGAGAAATAAACCAAATCACACAAATTAAAGCTGAAATAAACAAAGTAGGTTAGGTAGTAATTTCACTGACTTAAAAAATATAAAATAACAAATAATTCAAAAAAATAAGTAAAAAAAGTTTTTAATATTGCAGTGATTTGGTTAACAACGAAACCAACTGTCTGAAAAAACAAAACAGCCCTGTGGAAACGCAGATTTTTGATTTCATGATAGGTTTTATTATTTTGGTTTACCAATGTAGGCATAACGTTCAAAACGAAATATGAATTGTAGTGTGAGCTTTTCGTTTCAATTTTTTTTTTTTTTTTTTGTAATCTCAGAATTTTCTATTTTTTAGGTCAATATTTTCCATTACAAATTTCTATCTTATAAAAAAAAAAATATTAAGAAAACTTCAAAAAATGGTAAACATTTTTAGGAAAAACATAGGTTTAATGCTCCACACTCAAAACTTCATTATCTCTAGAACAACAATCTCTCTGTCCGATTTTCTTTCGCTTCCATTCATTTTCGAAATAACTAATTCTTTAACAATAGGTCCATCCTAGAGTGCACATAAATTGCTTCGATGTCATGAATTTCAAAAAGTCGAAGTTTATTTGTTCGGAACAAAACTTTCGAACATTCGTCCCTTCTATTTGTCCTTATGATACGATACGACACGACAGCTGTTATCTTCGTTACTTCATCAGCAATATCAGTGTGTCTTTCTTTCCCTGTGCTTTGTTCTTTCTCTTTCAGTCACTGTCACTGAGCTAGTATGTCTATCTCTTTTGAATTCTTCAATGACTTTGTCGTTTGCTGCGTTGTTCGTCTCTGCATTCGTTGACTTAATTAAATTTGCCAATTCGTATCCAAAATAAAGTCAGTGTCATCATACTAGCTCATGAACTTGGGTGAAGCATTTTTTGTACATCCTAACCCCCAAATAACATCAACTCCTTTCCATGCAGTATGGGCTGACTTTAAAATACTTCACAAACACATATGCACACAAACAATAAAACTCACACATACCCACTACTTGAATTTATTTGTAAAATTATCAGAATATTTGATCCAAAATTTATTTTCTTTTTCAATCCAAGGATAATAGCATCCTTATAGAGTATGGTATGCATGGCATAGGAATAATCTTAATCGAACAAAAAATGAAAATGCAATATATTTCAAAAATACCTTCTCACGCTTCTCATACCCACATGCATATGTATGTATGTATGTATTTAAATGGGTATTTAAATAAGGATTTTGTTTTCTTCGTTGTTGTAACATAATGTTGTTGCTTTATTTCAATTTAAATTTGGTAAATTTATTTAAAGTTAGTAAAACAAAATCCAATTTGTACTTCAAATGCAATTTACAAAATTCCCACTTATAGCCCAATTTTATTTATTGGTAATTGAAAAATTCTAAGGTCATTAAATTAGGCATGGAATTCTCACACCACTAAAAACTGAATTTGTGGTTTAATTATTAAAATATGTGAACATTTGCTTAATTTTATGAAATAATTTCATATAGTCCACATACTTAAGTAGATATAGTGGTTAGAGGCTTTTAGTAAACATATCTACGAGTATAGTGAATCAATTTATTATAAGAGAGCAGAAGAACAATAAAATTAATAAGAGAAAGCTTATGGAAAAGGACTATTGCGACATCCTTGTATAAGTTAAGTAAAAGTTTTACAGAAGTTCCATTGGAGAATTTTATTCACTATTAAGAAAGGAGTCCCTAAGTGACGAAGTCTGTTACTTTCTAGACCCGAAGAGAAGCGCAGTATTTGTTTTACTGTCTCTATATTCTCACAATATAGTTATCACAGCTCGTTCTATACTAGTCGACATGCATGATGTAAATTTTAACTCCAAAATGTTTGCCTTCGAATTTTGTGACGAATCGGACGCAGCTTCTGTTGAGGCTCATCAGTTGTTTCAATCTTTTTGGGGATTTTTCCACTATAAGTAATTTCATCTGTCTGCTAAGCATCTTGTTGCCTTCAATGCTCTTTTCTTAACTAATGATTATAGGTGTTTAAGTAAAGCACACAATAGGGCTGTGGTCCACCTACATTTCCTTATCTCGCTAAATTACACAGGCCAAAAAAAAAAAAGTACCCTGCGCGAAAGATCAGACCACCGGAACTTTATGTTTTCGGGGTCGCTGAACCCGAATATACGGTCAGATTAGCGAAGTTGGTTCGCGTTTTCCTAGAAACCAGGAAAAATCTCTAATTTTCAGCATTATTGTTGATTTCTGAAAAAACGCGAACCAACTTCGCTATTCTGGCACCATATTCGGATTCAGCGACCCTAAAAACATAAAGTTCAGGTGGTCCGATCTTTCGCGCAGGGTACTTTTATTTTGTGGGCCTGTGTTATTGGTAATTTCGTTGCCTATAACAGAAGTTTACACATTCGTTTTATAGATGTTTTCACCGCCGCTGATTCTGCTCTTTAGGAACCAAGTTCTCCCTATAAACTTTACACTAGCCTTCACTGATTGTAATTTTATATGAACGGGACTCAGAAGATGGTTGAGGTAATAACTTTGAAAGCAATGACCATAATGCTATCCCACATTATACTTTCTTGTAGCAGAGAATAAATAGTTTTCGATTCTGTAACCTTTTTTAGAATGATCATAGTAATTAGTTTTAACACGAAATAGGTACAACATACGAAAAAATGGTTCTGGCAATCACTGTGTATGTCCAAGCGAAAGTTTGAGATTCTATCTACTAGCAATAATTGCAGCAAATTGCTAAATTGACTTACTTACACTCAAGAGTTGTAATCGCAATCGTAACAGCACGCCGCATAGTGGTCTATAAGAGAGCACTAGCTGGTCATAACTTAGAAAATTTTTGTATTAGAAATATCATTTTTTTTTTTTTTTTTGACAAATTTAAAGTTAAATATCTAGATAACATATTTCAAGTACCAGAATACCAAGAAATAAAACCATTTTTTAGTTTTCGCGTCTTAAACTTGATGAATTCAGAAAATGGTAATTTTTTCCAAAAATCTCTTAAAATATGTGGATGTTTAAATGAGCGTATCTTTAAAACTAAATGGTATTACCTCCGAAACTTATGGTGAGAATATTTTAATCCATTTTCTGAAGATTTAGAAAACTTATATGTTTGTTTTTTTTTAATATAAAAAGGATAGCCGGATCATCACAAAAAATCTCTAATTTCATTTCCCAAATTTACGAATTTTGCACTCTGTGGACTATAACTTAAATGTTTTACGGAGTTGCAACGGCTAAACCATTTAAGAGTGTAATATGAGGTTCTCTAAAGGTTCTGAGCATTTATCTGACTCCCCCATCACTCCCCTTCATGGACTACGATGAGTTTTTCTTCAGCGACTTTTCTGTATTCTTGCAACGCTCCGGTGTCGTAAAACTAATAACAACCAAAGTGTTTGAGGTAAAACAATAAAATTCGATTTCTGATATAGTATTAGCAGCATCTATTTATTTGTTGAAAATGGGCGTGCTCGGGTCAAGGGCACGCCCACCTCCTATACAACCAAAAATTTAAAATCACTATAGCTTCGTAATTATTTCAAGTACAAAAATTAGGTTACTTCGTGAAATTAAACGTGATTGGGTCAAGAACTCGCCCACCTCCCATATAACCAAAAATTTGGAATCGCCATAACTTCGTAAATATTTAAGGTAAAATAATAATATTTAATATCTGAGTTAGTACTGATAGCATTAAGTCATTTGGTGAAAATGGGCGTGATCAAATCAAGGACAAGCCCACCTCCCATATGGGCCAAAATTTTGTCGTGATGTAATCAATTTTTTAGAAAATTGTCCGCCATTTTGTTTACAAAAAAGATGATACCGAATTCGAAATCAGCAACCTCAAAAACGCTCTTAGCCACAATTTTGTCGTGATATAATTAATTTTTAAGATAATTGTCCGCCATTTTGGATCCGCCCTTTTGGATCCGCCATTTTGATCTTTAAAAAATCGTTTTCAGATTTAGAGTCAGCGACCCCCGAAACATAGCAACTGATATTTTTTTTATAAAAAATAACCAGGATAGAGTTATGACCAGCTAGAATAGCATTCTAGACCACTGTGCGCCGTGCCTGAATCCGTTTTTAATCGAATATTGTAGCACATCAATTTTTTTGCAAATTCAGTTTTCTTATCATTCAAATGAAGTATAAAAAAATTTTCGCTTGTGACACCTTGAGTAAAAATAAAAATCTAAAAAAGACTACTTTTTCAAAATAATCACATTCGATGTGCTTTACGATGCTGAATTCGAATCCAAACTCAGAATTGCTCTATCAATTATACTTTTGGACATATTCTAACCTAAAACCTAAAAAATTGTTTTTTGCCTTTTTTTGAAGATGTGAGCCGTTCAAAATGAAAATGATGCAAGTCCAAAACGAGGCAAAAGTAATGTCATATAAATTATGTGCAATGATGATCAGTTATTTGGTCGATATCATTTTTTCAACTTAATTTCAACAACTCCATATCATCAAGAAAATTTTTCGTGAAAACAGAAATCAATTTTAGTTATCCCTAACAAAATTTCAACCAATAAAAATTATGACATTACTTTTGATTCGTTTTGGACTTGCACCATTTTCATTTTGAACGGCTCATATATAAAATATCATTTACTCATTAAATCTGTTAAAGTGCTTGAAAGCTCAAATCTTTTTCTTTCAAACCTAATTTCAAATATCTTCATGTTTCTAGGAGATATCGTAAACCGAAATACATATAGAAAAACGTGTATTTTGCACTTTTATATCTTTTTAAGTTAGGATAACTTTTTATCGTATCGTATATCCTGTCCTTTAAGGACACTATGTTTGAGGCATAATATACTGAAAAACTCGGTTAGGAAAGCAAATACCAAATTTTTGGCTTGGAAAAATCACCAAAAATATGGCGAATCAAAAACTAAGCCTGCTGTGAAGAATGCGACACCGGAATCGGTCATCTCATTTTCATTGACTCCACAAAGAATAAGGATTATTTCAAAATTTTAAAAAACAATCTTGTCGATATTTTAACGGTGTTGGTCTAATCATTAACTGAATCGTCCAGTAAAAAAACGATCCAAACAATACACTATAGGTCAAAAGGCACACTTTTTTGGTTAAAATTCATAACGTCCATATTGTCATGGATACCAACTGCAAATGTATTTTTTATGTTGACTCTAGACTTAAAGAACAATTCTGAAAAAAATCTTGATCCTTGAACTACCGGGTCAAAAATGGCACGTAATAAATTCTCTAAATTAATAACACATACCAGCAAGGTTTTTTTTTTCAAGCATTTCCAAAGTAGCTTTATGCGTTCAATCTGAATCTGAGGTCAGAATTGACCCAGCACTTCAGGATTTGGAGATATTTGAAGTCAAACTCATGAAAAATGGCTATTTTGGCTATTTTTGAGGTTCGATGCAAACTGCACGAAATTTTCGTTATTTTTTTTTACAAAATGTATAACGTAGTTATATTATGTTTCTTCAAAATGAGCTCTTAAAAGATGCCATACAATACTTCCTTTAAAAGTAATGGCCGATTTTAGATGACATCTTGAAATCCCATAAAATGGGCAAAACCCCACAACTTTGCACTTCATGATATCATCTTTAATATGCAATAACTTTTGGAGGATGTATTGTATGGCACAAAAAGTATGGTAAAAAGTAGTACTCAGTAATGAATTATGCAAAAAAATAAAAAAAAAAATTTTGTGCAGTCTACAATTAACCTCAAACGTAACAAAAGTACTAATTTTTCGTATATTAACCTCAAATATCTCTATTTTTCAAAAAACCTAATGCAAAAATTATGCACACTTTTACCCAAGTTACTTGGATTAGTGGTATCTTCAATATTTTCTAATAAAAAATTGAAAAACAGATTCTTCGTTTTCTTTTTTGTCTGTCTTTTGCAACCAGACATCGAATAAATCGGAATTGCGGAAGAAAAGTTACCTGACAAAAAAATTCATTTAAAAAAAACGGGTAAAATCGGTCGTTTATATTTCTAAATAACGTTAACAATAGCAGAATCTTACTGGTTTCGAGTTTCTTAGGACTAACAAATTGCAACAAAATTTTAAAAGCTTACTCGAAGTTCAAAATTTAAAAAAAAATAATAAAAGTCAGGGGTCTAATTTAAATTTTAAATTTTTCCACAGAAAACCAAAATATATTTAAATGCTTTGACCTAAATTACGTTTTACATAACATCACCAGTTTTATTTATTTTTATCTTAGCAAAAAAACAAATTATTTTGATAACTTTTTATTTATTAAAAAAAGGAGTTAAAATCACGACTTTTTTGCAATATCGCATTAAAATGCAAATACAACATCGCTGAGGAACGGAAAATTACTTTTTCCCAAAACAAAAAATTATTGAATCATTCTCCGTTACACTACATCAACAAAAAGTCAATAGCAATACTTGTACGAATTGAATTAAATTGAATTTTGGCCAAAAAAGTGTGCCTTATGACCTATGGTGCAATATACCGAAAATTTTCAAAGAATGGGTACTATATCGCAGTTCTAAGACCTTTGATCGCTCGTCGCAGTCCACAGAATTTAATCCTTTTGAACGTCTGTGGAAAAATGGTGACAGGAAAGTTAGAGAAGGACTATTTCAAGCAAGGAAATTCGAAAACAGGTTTTAAGGGATCAATGGAGTAAAATCTTTCCTGATATAAAGAAAACTCTGATCAATTCAATGTCTAGAAGGTTGAGTGAGGTGTTGGCTTGCAAAGAAGTACAAATCAAATATTTACATAAGTGTTATATAAAGTTAGTTTTTGTAACTAAATTAATTTCTGTGTACTTTATTTTGACGAGTTTTTTTTTGGATTTTTGGTGAATTACACTGGTTATATTATCTTTTTGCTTTATTGCAATTAGAGCTTAAGATTTTGCAACTAATGTGTTCACTTTATGATAAATTTATATTGAACTAATTAAACAGTCATTTTTGCAATTTTCTCCAACTATACAAGCAAAATATCAGTCAATAAACTAACTTCCGTGTTAACTTTATTTGGCGCTCAAAGTACATTATTTTAATTGTAGCTTAACCTTAACCTTCAAGTTAATAAGCAATTATTTAAAGTGACCATATGTATGTGTCAAGCACGAAATATGGTAAATAATTAACTTTTTGCTTAGATAAAAAACCTGAGCCCTTAAAGTAACAGTTCTTCAAACGACAAAACGTATCCTTTGAACTTGTAATTCACTTTCGAAAAATGCAAATTGATTCAAGCAACTACACTTATCCAACAACAAGTTAGACTGTTTTCCGAACGAATTTTCCTTGCTTCAAATACTTTTTTCCTCTTATCTATTGTGCTGTACTCGTACGTAAGTATATAATCCACCCTTCTTTATTAATAATCTTTTTTTTTTTTCTCTGCTTACAATTTATCCTTTTTATTGAAATTTACTATGATTCTGTTTGTATTGGCGGAATAATAAAAGTTTCGACTTTGAATTTCCATTACATCGATTTCCGTTTTAATTTATGTCTCCGCTTATTTTTATGCTACAAAGCAAAGCCTCCACTTCCAACGCAGCTACACAAGTATATACTTAGTAACTGACTGTGACTTGAATGCTTTGGGCCTTTTGCAGCCTCCTCCAAGTCGGTTTATTTTTATATTTTGGTCTTTGAATTTAAATCGTCTTTGCTGGGGTATTTTAACGGGTTTCAATATTTGTTTGCTGTAGGTTTTTCCATTGATACACTTTAATGTTCCTGCCCTTTCTCTTTATCTCTCCTATTTCACGTCATAGCAGTTATTCTAATTGTTGTTGTTGTTGTTGCCTTGTTTCGTATCATTTTGCCATATCCTTGAATAATCTGTTATTGTATTTGTATGTACTCTCTCTCTCTCTCATCGATAATTCCATTCGTATTTATATTTTTTTTATCAATTTGCCATTGAGTATTATTTCGTACTTATTTAGTTTGTTTATTTAAATATTGTACCACTCACTGTACCACCGTATTCTCATCTTGTTCTTCTTCTTTTTTCGTCTATTTGCAGATAACGAATTGTATTCGGGTACCGTGGCAGATTTCAGTGGCAGTGATCCGATTATCTATCGAGAGCCACTGCAGACAGAGCAGTATGACAGCTTAAGCTTAAATGGTAAGTTGTTGTATGGTGTAATCAATATGTAGGTTTATTTAAATGTGACTGACTGCTTACGATACGAAAAAGAGGAAAATCTTACGTTTTTTTGTACTTTTTGGAACGCACGTTTTTAATTGAGACATTGGCTGGAAAAATAACTCATAAGCTCAATTTCTTATTCTGATGTATTTATTGTAAGTGAGTTAAGTCAATTGGAAAAAAAGGCTTTTGGGGCTTTTAGATATTTTATTTTTTTAAATATGTTATTGCGTAAACGCAAAATAATCAAAAGGAATAATTCTGATGACCTCCTCTGTACTAAACAAAAGCATTAAAGCATACAAGGAATTTTTGGAAAATTATATCAAATGGATGTTCCTGTTGTTACTGAGAAGTACAATCACAATAAACATGCAGTCGGATTCAAGAATAGCGCAATGTCGAAATGTCCGGCTCAAGACAGTTGACATACCAACAACCGGTAGAACAAACAAACTGTAAGCGCTTTATAAACTTATGGTTGCCCGTCTTCGAGCTATTTCATCCATGAAGTAAAAGGACTCAGCCACGAGAGAACAATCCAAAATAAAGCGAGAATTTTTTTGACTTCTTTTGCAAATTAGCAACAAAAAACACTCGATGACCTACAAAACCAAGAACAGACCTCGCGGAACAAGCCAGATTCAACCCAAGTAATAGCGAAACCACAGGTCTTCACGGTCTACCAAATAACTCGTAAGATGAGAGAAAATAAATTTAGACTGACTTGGTCAATCAAAAACAAAAATGAGAGCAATACTACAAAACAGATGACCAGCCAGCCCGCTGCAAGGAGAACTTTTTCCAGATCATCAACTGTTTATCTCACCTGTTAGTATTTTCCTAGAAAATACATCAGCGGCATGCCTCCTGCTGTCTTAAAAGAAACAAAAAAGCGGATACTTATGAAATAGTTGCCGAAATGTTAAAAGCGTCCCTAGAACTCACAGCTGAATTTTTACAACCGATGGTTGCTCAAATCTGGTTAAGAGAATGCATACCAAGTTAGGTGAAATATCCTTATGGTGAAACTATAATGAAAATATATATGGTTTTGTCGGCTACATTCAAAGTGCTGACAAAAATTATTCTCATCAGATTCAGCACCAACTTATTCCTCTTATTTAGAAACAACAAGCTGGCTTCAGCGCAAACAGATCGTATATTGATCACCTTCGCGTTATCGTGATCATAAATGGCAGGTTTCACTAGACTTGACATTAATCGACTATACTGCATTACAGCCTTTGATAGCATTGACCGAAATTGAATTTGGGATGAATTGGTTAGACAAGATGCTTCACCCAAGATTGTTAACCTCATCAAGGCTCAATACTAGGATCTTGCATACATAACAAATTTCTTTGAAACCGTGTCGGGTAACACAAACCAGATTCAGCAATCCTGTTTCTATTAGTGCTGAACGCAATTCTCAGCAGACCACACAAATCGTGGTATTCACTGGACCTTTGGCGAACACTTAGAAGATCTCGCGTATGCTGATGATATATGGCTACTCGTCAGCAAGCACTCTGATATGCAGGCAATACAGACGTACTTTACTCGGGGCAAATCTCATCCTTCAGATCATATGATGGGATATTGCTGTAAATTAATTCGAATTGTATTTTGGTCTTCAGAGCGTTCCACTGCAAAATTTTTATTTATATAGCTGGAGTCTTTGGGTACTACAATTTACCGTTGACTTACTTAGTCACAGCAAGAAAGTGATTAGTACCGGAGTTTACTCTTCTCATTAAGCGCACGTCATGAAGGAAGTTTCGACAGATCCAATACTGATCAATTTGCGTTAGTTGACCAAGAACGTGCTGACCCATATTGTTTCCAATTTTAGCATTAAAATTGCAGTGTCCTCATTATATGCCGTCCGCTCACTGAAAATTTATTTACTGTCGCAAAAGTTCCGAATAAGACCTTCTTCATTACTTTTATACAAAATTTTTCGGTATAACATTAAACAGAGAGCCAAGAGACTGGGTCAATCTCAATTTCATGTGGACGATTGATTTAATTTAAACTTTTTTCTTTCAGCTCCGAACTTTGTCAGCTCTTTCACGCAGGGAGATTTCGTTTATTTCTTTTTTCGAGAAACTGCTGTTGAGTTTATCAATTGTGGAAAGGTAAGTAAAACGTGTTCGTGACTTGAACGTCATATAAACTGGTCCATATCGAAATTATAAGACAAATGAAAACGATATTGTAAGCCAATATTTTAATAGAGAGTTTAAGCGAATAATAAAAGTTTAATGGAGACTTTATGTTCTTATGGATGGCGTTAATTGAAACTACCTGTTCAAAAAGTGAATAATACTGAAAAAATTAAAACTTTTTTCCCAACTACGCGTCATTCCCACTTATCTGGACTCGTAAATTATTCCCTTTGATTTCATCACACACGTAAATCTTCACGTATTCGTAACTAAAGTGTTCCGATGCCAATTCCTTTTTGTTTCCTTTTTTATTGAGTTACTTTGTGGTTGTTTTCAATCAAAACGGAAACAGTTTTTCTTTATCTTATTCCTTTTTTTCTGATACATATATGCATACATACGTACATATTCATATATACGTATATTAATGTTGTTCCCATTTTGTTTTTGTTGTTGTTTGAATGTTGGCTTACGGGTTGATTTGGAAAATGGAAAATTTATATGTCGACATATCCTTGATAATATTTATTTATTTATTTACGTAACGTTACGTTCTTATTTATTTGTTTTTTTTTTTTTTTTTTTGCGTGCTTGCGATATGTGCACGCTTAGGCGATTTACTCCCGTGTGGCCCGAGTGTGCAAGTGGGATAAAGGTGGACCACATCGCTTTCGCAATCGCTGGACATCATTTTTGAAGTCGAGACTCAACTGTTCGATTCCTGGCGATTATCCTTTTTCCTTTAATGAAATACGTAAGTGAAATTTTCATACATAAATTATCCCAACACAGAACGGTAAAACTGTTGCTGTGTGGATCTGTCCTGCTACTATCACAACCAAAGAATTTTATTTCAACGAGCAAATATTTATTTTTTGTATGAAATACATTTTACACTTAAAAAAATTTCTACCTTAATGCATGTGATGAAGTTTTACAAATGAAGCGGCTGTTACTTTTACACAAATGGTATAGAAGTGACTTTTAGGCAAAAACGCAGAAGAGTATTGTTCATTCATTCAAGAAAGAAAGTAGAGACTTACTAAAATTGGTTGCAACCTTTAGAGTTTCTTTTTCGAACATTTGATTTGAATATTTCAATATTCTATAAACACAAATCTTGAAAAAATCCAAAGTTATAGTTCAGTGATAATGATATTTGAATATGCAGCAATGAAGGATTTTTTAAGAAGAGGAACAGGTACTTACAAAATCGGTTTTTTTAATAAGACATTAAGAGGTTACTCAAATTTTGAAAGCTATAAATATTGTCAAATGGAAAGAATAATTGAAACGGTAAATATTAAAAGGGCGGAAGTTAATAAAATTAAATCTTTGGGAAACTTAAACTCGTAAGGCGAAAAATTAAATACCCTACACTGCAGCATTTTTAAATTTTGGTAGTTGCCACTCTTTCTTGAACAAACTTATTTTTCCTCATAGCTTACGCTAACTACTCCAAGTATCTGTGCGAAATTTGGTTGTATTACCCCAAAAATTCTTGCACCGCAGCATTGTTTGTATGGCAGGTGCCACACCCCATAGTCTGAGTTCGCCTGGGTTTTGCTTAGAGCATTCACTAATGTTACAAATATTTAGGTATCAATTGAAATAAGTAACAAGTAAATGCAAATTTAGATAAAGAATCAAACTTAAAATTTGAATATGATATTAAAATGATTCAAACTAAATCTAAATTTAAACTAGTAAGGGTGTAAAATTTGGCCTGGCCAAACATTAAATACCCTACACTGCAGTATTTTTAAAATTTTGCTCATATGGGAGGTGCTACGCCCTCTTGTTCGAGTTCACCCAGTTTTTGTTCAGAGCTTGCATTTATAGGTTTAAATATCTGAGTGAAAAATGTTTTCAGCATAGTGTTTTGAAGCTTTTGCTTATATAGGAGGTGCCACGCCCTCTTGTCCGAGTTCCTCTAGTTTTAGCTTAGAGCGTGCATTTATAGTCTTTAGTATTTGAGTGAAATTTGTTTGGATTATCTCAAAAAACTCTTTCCGTATGGCATTTTGAAACTTTTGCTCATATGGGAGGTGCTACGCCCCCTTGTCCGATTTCACCCAATTTTTGTTGAGAGCTTTCATTTATAGTTCTTAGTGTCTGAGTTAAATTTGGTTCGAATATCTCAAAAATCGCTTTCAGTATAGCGTTTTGAAGCTTTTGCTTATATGGGAGGTGCCACGCCCTTTTGTCCGAGTTCGCTCAGTTTTTTCTCAGAGCTTGCGCTTACAATTTCTAGTATTTATGTGTATTTTGGTTGCATTGTCGTGAAAAATACTCCTAAAATTGCATTTTGAATATATTTTTTGTATGGGCGGTAGGCGTGTCCGTTAACCGACTTTGCTCATTTTCAATCCCCCGAGCTATCTTTGATGACGGAGACAGGGTACCAAATTTCATTGAATTATCTTGCTTAGTTTTCCCAAAAAGTGTATTTCGACACACATCACCCAGCCAGCCAGCCACCCAGCCAGCCAGCCAGCCAGCCAGCCAGCCAGCCAGCCAGCCAGCCAGCCAGCCAGCCAGCCAGCCAGCCAGCCAGCCAGCCAGCCAGACAGACGGACGGACATGGCTATATCGACTCAAGAGGTGACGCTGATCATGAATATATATACTTTTCTATACCTGCCACGCCTCCTTCTCTGCGTTACAAACGGAAGGACAAAGTGAATATACCCTGGGTGTAGGGTATAAAAACTTACTTAAGTCTTAGAGGAATAACAATATAGAGAAAATAGTACTTAACAATTGAGGTTATGTGATTCATGGCTTAATGCGTCATAACTAAAAAGATAGAAGAAACTAGTCCAGCAGAAGACAACATTAATCGACAAAATCCGTAAATGAAGACATCAACAGCACATAATTAAATTCGAAGGGGAAAATACATTGCCAACAACGCAACCTATTAATAAAAACACAAAAAGAGAGGTCAACAAAAACCAATCGAGTACAAAAAGAGCCAGTTCTTCAACGGGTTGTCAAAAATTTCATATGACAAACAACAGAAGGCAGGGGAACCCAGCTATGCTCATTTTCTAAATTATGAAGAAAACCAACGGAAATCTGGAATGAATCAATACTGATAACACTCTTCAAACGAACTATTCAAACAAACTGTAAAAGAAAACCATCATCAGAGCAAATCACCAATAAATAACTTAATCCAGGAAACAAATCCAGCAGTGATTTACTACAATCATCATGTCAGTAATAGGGGTAACCGGAAAAGCCGAAGCAAGTAAGCAGTGGCTATAGAATCCATGCTTCAAGATAGCCAAGCCTAAACATCAAAGTCAATAGGAAGAAATCTTAGTTTAAATCAACAGAACCCAGCATCGTGACTTTCATAGTCCGAAGAACCCACAGCCAGAGACAAGCAGAATTCAAAACGGACCAAGTTATAGGAAAGAGATGTATAAATTGAAGCTGAATTCTTTAATCAAAAAATCAACAACCGTGATACAATAAAATGACGGATAGTAAGAAGGGTATATCATCAGAGAAAATTAGCATAGCATCTATTGGCGAAACTTATATAACATCCAAGGATAATCAACCGACGTCCAGTGCAACGCCACTACAACAGCAATGTATTCCCCAGAAAAGAGATAAAACCAACAAACCACAAGAAGACATCAACGCTGAGCAGAACCAAGCAGAGAAGCCAGAGGTCGAACCATGAATCAATTAGGGAAAAAGTTTAATTTTTACTTAATACAAAATAATTAGAGTTTATACATTTGAAGTCTTCATTGATTTAGCAAAACTTAAAAATTTAAATTCATTTAGAGAAATTAACATTCAATAATGATGTTAAGCTAACTATTAGATTTGAGATAAAGAAAATACGGCCAAGAAAAATTTACCTAAAGATAATTTTTTCTTTTACCAAGGGGGGAGGGATGTTGTGAGTTTGCTAAGCAAATAATTCATAATTCATTCACAAAGTAACTGGCAAAAGCATTGGAATCCGAAATCGCGTACGTGACCGAACTTATTGGTGATTAGCAATGCAAACTCACAGCGTCTCCCGAAGGTCGAAACGAGCTTGGATATGATACGAGGTGAAAAGCTCGTTTCATGACACTAAAGCTCTTTTCGGCGATCGGGACTAACTATAAAATAAATGCCACGTAGTCTTTGAAAAATTTTTGTTCCCACATAAAAATTTGTAAAATATCACTAATCAACAAATTCCAAACTTTGAATTATATCTAAAGTCTGACTATATATAATATTTATTTGCGGCCGTCCATATGGGACGTCACGACTTGAGGAGGAGGGGGGGTTCATGAAAATGTGACGTCCGGAATAATAATTCCAGTTGAGTAACTTTCCTATTCCATACGATTCATTTTGCCCTTCAGCCACATACATTTTGCTTCAAAGTAATGCTCCATAAACACAAAGTTTTGAAGTCGAATATTGTATTGCCGAAAATTCAACCCATCAGAGCATCAGGGAGAATGGATGGCCATTTTAACCGACAATCAAGTGGATTTGCTAGACTAGAACGATTTAGATTTGACTGGTTTAGCGGATATTCCGAACGAAAAGGAAAACAACGGAGAATCGGAAACTATTCCGACAAATTCAGCAGATAAATGTTTTGAAAATCCGTTGCAGGAGGCTTGAAAGAAAATTCTTCCGACTTGTATTTTATTATTATTTTTAAAATGTTATCATAAATAAATGTTTATATTAATGGCTATGAATTCTATTTGTTTTTACTGCTATTTACTATATTGGGTAGGGCGTCAAAAATCCTCTAAAAAACCATAACGTCTTTTATGGACGGCCCATTGCTTTCGGCATAATAGGAATATGTAAATGAAATTTTTCCATCACAGATAACAAGACAAATCCAGAATCATGATTCACAGCATTCGAAAATAAGTATATGAAATAAATTTTACCAGTCAGAATTTAAAAAAAAAAAAAAAGACTTTCAAATGATGCAGAAAATAGCGGTTATTTCAAATCTAAAGGAAGTTTTCAAATCGGTATGCTTGATTTTTTTTAAAGCGCGTTTTATTGAAAAAATTTACTGAAAACCAGAAGCCGCTGTTTTTTAATGACGTTTTTTAAAATTTACCTACCGTATTTAGTGATAAAATAACCCAATTTTTCGAGATGTATCAAATTCTGTAATCATTGATCAATATTCAGATTACAACTTCTAGAGATGGGCCCTTTTTAAAATTCATTTTAAACGAACATGGCATTTTCTCCCACTAGGTTAGGTTAGGGTGACGGCAATACTGCCACACATAGACCACAAGGGTCCATAGAGAGGTTAAGATAAAAAAAAATAGAAAAATAACTTATTCAAATCCCTATTAATCTCGAATTTGACATTTCAGCTATATTTTCTTGCCATACAAAAAAAAATCGCAAAGTTTCAAATGATATTTTGCCTTCGTGAAACTCACTGTATCTAAGCATGTGGTCTCTCAGAGTTTTTTCTTATGAAATTCTCCTGTTTGAGTTGCTTAGAAATTTGATTTGAGTAATTTATTGCTTTTTGTTGTTCATTCAATTAATCACGAATAGGAAGGATTTCGCGGCTACCTAATCCTAATTCTCCATTCAAGAGAATACGAATAACATTATGGACTATTTGCTTTTATTGAATAAAAATTTGGCTTAATTTTTAAGTGACACTATGTTTCAACTGCTGCTGATAGCGTTACAAGCACTGCTAATCCTTGACCTCTTTACCAATCTTTTGGTATAATCAATTTGTGTAATTTGAAAACTTCAACCACGTCTAAGTAGAACTTTTTTTATGTGCATATGAAAATAAAATTCGGGTCTTTATGCTCTACCAATGAATTTTTGTTTTATTTTGATTCTCATCTTCAATTTTTTGTGTTCCATACAGAATCTGCAAGCAATTTAGTCGAAGGACACTATGGTCACTCAAGCGCTAAATTGATTTATGGCGTTTTTAATACGCCGACAAATTCAATTCCGGGCTCCGCGGTCTGTGCGTTTTCCCTGCAGGTTGGTAACAATTTTCAATTACATTTTGCCTTTTCCTTTTTCTCTCTCTCTCTGCCGCGCTTTTCTTTTCTTCGATTGTTCTGTAAAGTTTTTTAAAACTTTTGTTTCATTATATGTATTCTGTGAGATATTAAAATGTTGTTTATTGTACCGCAGGACATCGCAGACACATTTGAGGGTAACTTTAAGGAGCAAAGCAGCATCAATTCAAATTGGCTGCCGGTAAACGGTGCTAAGGTAAGTGATAACACAAAAAATCATAAATCCTCTAATGCTAAAATGTTATATTGCATTGTTTCGCTTTAAATTTCTTCTTTGGTTTCAACACATTTCATTGTAGTTTATTGGGAGGCTAAACCTGAAGGGATTTCTTAATTTTAAGCCACTTGAATCTTATTGTACTCGTAGTACTCTAAGGATTGGGGTTTTTGTTTAAAACTTATAGCGTGCTCCGAAAAAGATATATTTTTTAGGTTAAGTCAGACTGAAAGTACAAGTTAAAATTTTCTTTTGAAGATAAAAGTTAAAAGTTTTTTAATTCGCCCAGAAGCCAATTAAGTTAAATTTTTTTTTTTTTTTTTTTTTTTTTTGATTTTTGCATATTTCAGTAAAGTAAATAATATTCTTTTTGTGTACTGCAGAATTTACTCATTTCGCTTTTTTCTAGGTTACACAGCCCTTTTTTATAGCTTCTGATTACACAGGCCGACAAAATTTGATCAAAGTACATACCCAGAAACCGGACTATATATTTCCGTAGGTTTTCGATGCGCTGATTCCGAATCTGGTCGCAGAATTGCTCCATCACGTCAGGTTTTTGAGATATCCTAACCTAAAAGTGCCAAAAATGACGATTTTTCTCAATTTTGAGGTTAAATAGCTCTAAGGATTTTATTTTTCTTGGAAAACTATGAACGATATTTTAAAGTACTAGTCTTTCTCTTTCAAATGCCGTTGAGTTTGTTTGAATATCTTTTTTTTTCTCTCAGATATGGCATTTTGAAGAATGCATGTAAAGACTACCGTGAAAATGCAGTTTACGCAGTACTCATTTTGGACCCAAAATAAACATGCATTCTTCAAAATGCCATATCTCAGAGAAAAAAAAAGATATTCAAACTAACTCAACGGCATTTGAAAGAGGAAGACTAGTATTTTAAGATGCCGTTCATAGTTTTCCTACAAAAATCAAATCCTTAGAGCTATTTAACCTCAAAATTGAGAAAAATCGTCATTTTTGGCACTTTTAGGTTAGGATATCTCAAAAACCTGACGTGATGGAGCAATTCTGCGACCAGATTCGGAATCAGCGCATCGAAAACCTACGGAAATATATAATCTGGTTTCTGGGTATAATTTTTGTCGGCCTGTGTTATTATTTAATAGGTCTTATCGTAAATCTGAAGGGAGTTTCCATTCTCGAGAGGGAGCACTAGAAGTAGTGAATATTTTATGAATGAAAACTCCCCTTCCAGCAGGAATACTTTTTTTATTTTAATATCGTTGATATTTTCAGAAATAACCAGTTTGCAACGCTGAGCTTTTTCAATACCGAAGACATTTTGCACAAAAAAAAAAAAATGGCAACGCTGTTTTCCCAATATCGTTGACATTATTTTCAATTTCCTTCTGGATTTTGACATCTAATTTATAAAAAAAGATAAACAAGCAATAGCAGTAAAATTTGTGAAAATTAAGTTAATTTTATTAAAAAATGTCTTTTTAATCATTTTAGTGGATTTTCAAAATCAAAAGTTAGCACCAAAAAGTTCACAAAAAAAAAATATCACGAAGTGAAAAGTTGTTTTAGTAGAACCGGTTTAAGTTGGAAACGCTTGGATGAATATTAAAAATTTTAGTGTCTTAAGCTATTCAATAAGCTATAAAATACATTATACATTATTATTCCCTAGCAAAAAGTTGGGGAGTAAATTTTTCCAATAAACGTGAAAAAACTCGCACCCAAACTATTGCTTTATTTTTAAAGCGAATTTTCTTCTTCCAGAAATTTCTTTTTGCGATTGCAAGCTAGAGAGTAACAGAAAAAATTCTCGAAAATACTTATTTACGATAAGGCCCAATATAACTTCTGAAGAATTTTAAAAAAAAGTATAATTAAATATGTACCAAAATTTTTCAATGAAAGTAAGTAAGAGCAGTAGTTTTAAAGTGTTTTTTGTTTTAAGAGTTTTTCGACTTGAAACAATATTTTATGGCACCAATGGTTCAGGAGAATTCAAAACGGAAGCGTTACGGCAAAAGTCGCCTGTTTTTGCACATTTCACAAGCACATAAAAAAAAAAATTCTTAAAAATATGTTTGAGGTATCAAATTAATTTTCGTGAAAAATCCATAAGGGCATCGATTTTCCTTTTTTGGAAATATTGAAAACCTTCCCTTAATTGAGGGTTCAAGTTAATTTGATACCTCATACATATTTTTAGGATTTTTTTTTTATATGCTTGTGAAATGAGCAAAAACGGGCGAAAAACTGCTTGCGGTTACTCTTACTTCCAAATGGTGAAATAAGAGTGATTTTGAAACAAAAGGGCTTATTTCCAAACGTTTTAGAAGAAAAGGGCTTATTTCCAAATGTTTTTTACTTTTTGCAACTACTGCAAATAGGTTACAACAAAAATGTTTAGGGGATTAGAATCTTTGGTCAACTCACTGTAATACAGGAGACATTAAAAAAAAATATGTTATTGTAAACAGCCCATAAAAGTTTTTTCTCATTACTAAAAATTTGTTTAACATGGTTTTACGCCCTTTTGAAAAATAACTCCTCAACTGTTGGACAGTCAAGCGAACTGAGGACAGGCGGCTGATATATGGTCTCAAACATGTCATAATTTCTATGGTGATCAAATTAATTTCTAAAGGCTGAAAATTGTTATGCAGATTGTATAATGCAGTCAGTTAAACGTTAGAACAAGGCAGCCCCGTGGAAGGCAAAACGCTTTTTTTACTCAAGAGGGAAGCATCTTACGAAAAAAGTTTACATGGCATAAAATGCTTAGAATCGTTCAAGGAATACGTATAAATTTTTTTAGAAAAAAAAAAAATCACACTTGCTTCTTGGATGATTTTAAGCATCTTATGCCGTGTGCACTTTTTTCGTAAGATGCCTCCCTCTTGAGTAAAAAAAGTCATTTTTTTAAATTTTTCAGAAAAAATAAAAAAAAAGAATTCACACGTATTCCTTGGACGATTCTAAGCATTTTATGCCATGTATCGGCCGCCTGTTCTACTGTTCGCTTGACTATATACTATAACCAACTGTAACAAAACCAGCTTTTAGAAAAGCAAAAAGCAAAGTTGTTTTTAAGCGCTGGCTCTCCTACTAAATGTTTGTCATACCAAAACATAAGACACCATTTTGAAAAGGTAAAATTTCATAAAATGAGTTAGCTAATTAAGATTTGAAACTAATTTTATTGCTTAAAAATAAGAAAAATATGAAAAAATCTTTTTGAACGTTATACAGGGTGGTTGGGAATCGGTAGAACACTGGAAAATGTAAGATTTCTGGGGCTATTCTGAACAACTTTTCTTAGTATAATTTTCGAAATTCGCAAAACAAACGAAGTTATATCTAGAAGTAAGTACAGGACAAAAGTAATGTCATAATATGAATTGGCTATGTCATATACATATTGTGCGATAAAATTTGACCGATATTATTTTTCCAATTCAATGCCATTAATTTCATAATGACAAAAAAACTTTTCGGGAAAACAGAGCTCAATAAAATGTCAAACAATTCATATTATGACATTATTTTTATCCCTTTATGGACTTTTGCCAATAACTCGGTTGGTTATACGAATTTCGAAAAATGGAACTAAGAAAAGTTGTTCAGAATAGTCCCACGAATTTTGCATTTTCCGGTGTTCCACATATACACAACCACTCTGTATATATTTTAGTATTTAGTATGCAACATCTCTGTTATATCATTTGAAATATCCCATCACATCGTTTTATGTTTACTTTAGAATAAAATTTCGTATATTTAATATTGTGTGTTTGTTTCTTTTTTTGTCTATTCTTAATTTTAGGTTCCCGACCCACGTCCCGGCTCTTGTCATAACGACTCACGAACACTTCCGGATCCGACATTAAATTTCATCAAAACACATTCACTAATGGACGAAAACGTTCCGGCATTTTTTGGTCAACCCATTTTGGTTAGAACGAGCACAATGTAAGTATTACAAGTCGATTGAGTCACATCAACCCCATCACCTCGCTTTGATTACCATCGGAAATGTCCAACTCCCTGATCGACCATTCATACATATAACATGACAACAACTGCTGTCTTGGGCACGTCCAATACGCCGTTGCACCAACAATATTGGCGGAGTCTGTGCGGTAAAAGTACTTTTTGGTGAACGCAAATATTAAAGTGAAATTGCGGAAGCAAAAAAGTATCAACAAAAAAAGAACAAAACCAACTATATGGGTAGTATGAACAAACAAACTGGTATAAAAATGCCATCAAATATACGACGCGAACTTAAAAAGTAAAAAAATTCACCCATTGACCAAAAGTTTAGATGACAGCGTTACCAGATCGAAGAGTAAATTTTACAAAAAGTATTTCAACACATTTCTTTTAATTTAAGCGATATTCTAGGAGCCATTCAATTGTTACGTTTGCAGATTTTCACTGATTTTAGAAGATGGAAGCAAAAATTAGAAAACCGTGAACACCCTACTCCCCCTATGATGTGACGCAAGCACCAAATTATTACAATTAAAGCAATAAGTTCAGTCATTTAGTTCTGAAAAATGAGGTTACATGGAAAGTTTTCCGGTATATGGTAAAATGGGTAATTTTTGTAGATATCGATGAAAAAATGGATACCAAATAATAATAAATTTTTCTTGTTGCCAAATTAGAGTTGCGACCTGTTTTTTAAATCGCCTCGCCCCTTCGAAAATGTACATGGGTTGGGAGCTCATATTATAAAGGGTTGTAAATTTTTGGGCAATATTTTTACATGAAATGTTGTACTTTTTCTCTAATGCAACCATCTGGCAACAATGACTTCCGGATCGCCACACGGCGAGTGAAACAGTTTCGTAATTCTCATTTAGAGGAACGTAAAAAGGATATCGCGTCCTTGCATTTGTTGTTGCTTACAGCGCTGTCGTTGTTGTTATCGTTATTGTTATTGTTACTGTTGTTGTTGTTGTTTTTTCTGTGTCCCTTAAATGGAGACACATTCTTTGCTTTTACTACTTTGAAGTTAAGAGTTTGTTTTCCGGATTAGTTGTGAATGAACGAGCTAATTGTGTTCTGGTGTGTACACTGTCGTCGTCCTTTTAACCAAATATCCCACGAATACTTGCAGTGCACAATGGTATGCAATGGTACCAATTTTGTGGGCCATGAAAAATTAGAAGTTCTATCGAAAACAGCGTTAAGCTGTCCTTAGAACATAAGAGTCTTTCTATAGATGCGGGTATTTTACGATCATGTGGGCTACTTAGAAGCGTGGTGAGTGAAACGCTTAAAAAAAGTTTGGCATGTTTTCTTGATTTGAAAGAATTTAAAAGAACTTGATTTGATTTAAATTTTTTACATAAATACATTGTTTCAAATCCTTATGGATGTATGTTCTGAAAATTCCACTTAAAGTTGTCTTCTTCTTTAGTTTTGTTACGAGTGTCGAAAGCAAGTGTTGCGCGCTTCACCGTTTCTACTTAAAGCTCTTAAAACTTTTCATTTAAGATTTTTAGTTTTTCTTTTTCCAACTGGCATTAACTGCTGCACCTGACTTCTGGAGGTCATCGCTGGCTTCATTTTAAGCAGTTTCAGAAGGTTGCATCAAAGTTCGTTTACACTTGAAGTGGCCTTCGTATTTTACATTGTGCGCTTTTTCCTTTTTGCTCCCATTTTATCTGTTTGGTTATCTGAAGCTTTGTATCTTGTCCATTTCTTGGAAAACTTTGCAACAAAAGTTGAAACAAAAAGTGACGCCAGTTGCAAACGGAAAACTTTTTCATTTTGTCGTTTTCGTCCTTTCAATTTCAAAAAGTTAAATGAAAGAAAACTGAAACTTTTTAGCCGAACAAACACATGCACACTTGGACGCATCCATAAGTACAATAGGGTGTTACAAAAAAAAAACCTAAAGCAAAGATGTCCGAATGTGCAGGGTGTCAGCTAAAATGTTTCTTTGGTATCTTATAAGGTATACGAAACAAATTTCAGAACTTAATATAGAGCTTTAGAAGTTGATTGTTTCTTTTAAAGAAAAATTTCAAGAAACAGCCAACTGCAATCTAATTTTTGATATTTTTTAAATAATTTTCCCAGGGAATGCGATAGTGGCATCCATTTTGCTCGTAAAACCGACGTTTTTTAAGGTTTGAAATTTATTTCAAATATCTTATAAGATACTAAAGAAATATTTCAGCTGAGCGCTACGAACATTCGGAGACCTTAGGTTTTTTTTTTTTTTGTATCACCCTTATGAACATAGTGGAATATTCGCTTTTAAATCGAAGCACTAAAAAATAAACATACCAAGTCTTCGCAATGGCACACAGTGGTCTATAAGAGCGCAGTAATCAGTCATAAGTCTGAAAATTAATGTGTCCAAAATAATAATATTACTTCACAAGCTTAAATAAAATATCTATTTAACATATAAGTACACAGAAAAAAATAACTGGTTCTAAAATTAAGTGGGAACGTATTCGATTTAAAAACATGACTGTTTTTAAACAAATGTTAAATGTTTTTGAATTAAAAGAAAATTTCATTAATTTAACAACTTTGTATTTGATTTCAAAGAGTTCGTTCTACTTTTAAAAACGACGACGTTTTTGGGTTTTTGATTTTGAAATTCTTGTTTTTGATTTAAATACAAACTTCTTTGGCGCCCTTTTGTATCGGAAAGTTTTTGATTTAAATTCATTTGATTTTACACCTTTTTTGTTTTGTGTATACCGGAATACCAAGAAATAACACCATTTCTGAATTTTTGCGTCTTGAACTTAATGAATTCAGAAATTGTAAATTTTTTCTTAAAATCTCTTAAAAAATGTTAAAGTTGTGTGAGTGAGCGTGTCTTTAAAACTAAACGGTTTTACCTCCTGAAACTTAAAATAAATTTAACTTGGTCTATTTTCTCAAGATTGGCATACTTAAATACTTATACGACTATCGCAAAAAACTCTGATTTTATTTCCCAAATTCACAAGTTTTTCATTCTGTGGATTATACTTAAATATTTTATGGAAATACAACAGCTCGATCATTTAAGTGTTTAATATAAGGTTCTCGCAAAGCTCTGTGCAATTAGCAGCCATCCCGTTCGCACCGTATTTGGATTACGAATCGTTTTTCTTCAGCGACTTTTCTGTATTCTTGCAATGCTCCAGTTTTGTAAAACTAACAATAGCCATACTGTTTGAGATAGAGCAGTAAGATTCGATATCTGAGATATTATTGATAGCATGTAGTTATCTGTTAAAAATGAGAATGTCCGGATCAAGGAGACGCCCACCTCCCATACAGCCCAACATTTTAAATCGCCATAAGTTCGAGAATATTTCAAGTACAACAATAATATTTGATATCTGAGGTATAATCGATAGCATCTAACTCTTAGTTGAAATTGAGCGTGATAGGATCAAAAACACGCACACCTTTCATACACTCGGAAATTGTCCGCCACTTTGTTTTGGAAAAATGTTTATTCAAAATTTAGAATCAACGAGTTCAAAAATCTGCCTAGCCACAATTTTGTCCTGATACTATTATTTTTTAAGAAAATTGTCCACCACTTTGAATCCTCAATATTGTTTTCAAAAACTGTTGACCCCGAATTCAGAATCAGCGACCTCAAATAGCACTTTCGCCACAATTTTGTCGTGATTATAATTTTTTGAGAAAATTTTCCGTCATTTCTGGATCTGCCATTTTATTTTCAAAAAAAAAATTATGTCGAATTTGAAATCAGCGGTCTCAAAAACCCTCCATACCACAATTTTGTTATACTATAAGCATTTTCTAAGAAAACTATCCGCCATTTCGGATCCACCATTTTGTTTTTAGAAAAGTTGATCCCGAATTCAGAATAAGCTACCTCCAGAACTTTCCTAGCCACAATTTTGTCGTGATATAAGAATTTTTTTCTAACATAAAACCTGATAAATTTTTTTTAATAATTATTAGGAAAGATTTAAGACTGGCTAGAATAGCATGTGGGCACGGCCACGTAAGACGAAGCTATACAACTTTTTTTTTTTTCTTTAAATCTCCCACTCATTTGCCCATATTTCATAAGTTTACATCTAATGCTGTCCAAAAATACTATTTTCAAGTATATAAGTTGATTTAAGGGGTGCTTTTTTCATAAAAACTTACTCTTGCTTGTGAAAAGAAAAAAAAATGCCAAAAAAACAAGTCCCGAAAAGAAGGTAAAAATTTGCTTTATTTTTATTGTATCAATGCAATTTTGATATCCGCAGAAAGAAAATATTTGAAATTAAGGATTAACATTGATATTTTGAAGGAAAACCAGTTGCTTATGCATATTTGTTGGCGATGAATTCTACCGCAATAAAAAACGTGACGTTCCCAACGAAATATTTTAAGAAGTTTCTTGTAGCGGAAGTTAGTGGGTAAAATATTAAAATGCAATCACCTTTTTCGAGTATTTTCAGTCTAATTTCTGAATCCATTTTAAAATTACTTAAATAAAGTGTCTACCATGGTGAACATAGCCACTAAATATGTGTAACGTTCCCAACATTTTTTAATCAAAAATCATAAGTTATATTTTTGCACTAAAATTTCTTCTGAATCCACGCTGTGTTGAAAGGGATAGAAATTCGTTACAATAATTTTAATCAATTAATAAGAACTGTTGGATTGAAGATGAAGTTATGGACATAAATCACGTTAATTGCTATTTTGAGATCTATCCAAGTGCATAGGATATCACAAATATTTCGTTCTTTACAGGCTTTTTGAAGCTTCCGAAACAACCTAGTAATATTCTTGTTACATGTACCAAATTTCATGCATCTAGCTTAATCCGTTCGGCCACCTGTCAGGGCTCAACATAAAAATCTGAAAAAAACAGAAAAAAATTTATTTTCGATTTCATTTTTTTTGTTGAACCCAGACTGGTGGCCAAAAGAATTTAGCTAGATGCATGAAATTTGGTACAGATAACGACAATATTACTAAGCTGCCTGAGACTAAAATTGGACGTGATCGGTTAATCTCCACGCCTACTTCCCATACAACGTTTTAACTAGCATATATGGGAGGTAGGCGTGGACATTAACCGATAACGCTCAATTTTAATCCTGTTCATAAAATGGCTCTCAGTATTATCTGTACCAAGTTTCATGTAGATAGCTGTATCCTTTTGGGAGAAATCGTAATTTCAAAAAAATATGTATCTAGGTCTTGGAACAAAAAATTTGTAATGTAGTGTAAATGGAAACCTTCCAAGGAATGAAATATTCACATATTTTCATCTTTATGGATGTTTGGACTGTTTGGCTGTATTTGCCTACGCTTTATTTATAGAAATTCGTATGCGTAACGTTCCCAACGCTTTTGCGTGACGAAACCAACGTTGCTTTAATGTCTGTAAGTCCACCAATAACATTTTTTTCACCAAAATTACCATTCCAATCTTAGCTTTGATCCTTTATCTTGATATTATAAAAGATGTTCGGAAAAATACATTACTAGATTCGCAGACTTTTTAGAAAATGTGCACTGACCTCAAAAATTGTTGAAAAAAAAAATAACGTTCCCAACGGCACTTAAACTCTTATAACTTCTAAGCCATGAGCGATAGACAAAAACTTTGTTCCTACAAAGTATTGGCCTTAGGGAGCTTTATTACATGCATTTAAGATATCATGATGTTTGATTATTTTTCAAAGAGATATGGGCAAAAATGTGCGTGCGAACGTAACGTTCCCAACGGTGGCCGTGCCCATGTATCAAAAAGAAAATTCATCTCTTATATGCTTTGGCTTTTCTAACTCTTTCCGACTTTTCTAACAATAATAATTATGGACTTTTATATCTTGTCTCGTCTGTTTTAATACTGTTCGATGTGTTTTGGAATTTATTTTTATTTTTCAAAATCATTGAAAAATTTTAAGTTAGAGGGCATTCCGTAAGTTCTGGTAACAAGCTTAGGACAGAGAGGATGTGTTCAATGTTATCTTACTTTCACGATAACATGGTTCACAATTTCCTAATTTTTGCTTATACAGAATTATTCTGAAATCAATGAAAGTCTGCTTACTTCAACAGCCCCTTACACACAAAAGACAATTTGATTTAATGCACAAAAATTTTGTGATAAATAGTTAACAAATGGTAAATTTGAAAAAGGCTAAGAACACATGATATTATTTGGCATGCGCCAAATTTTTAAATTTATTACTATTCCTGAGAGAAATATATAGTTTGCTTAAACGCAAGACAAGATCGTGCCTTGTGCAGATTCGGGCTGACTATCTTTTAAGGTTATGGTTAATCTACAACAGGTACATATTATAAATGGAGTAAGCTCAGTTCAGCAATAAAAAGTTCACTACAGGAAGTACAGAACATAAAACAAAAAAGCTTGCAAACCTAGACAGAGGAACTTTTTTAATTGTTTTATCGCTTGAACTTTGTAAGAAATCGGGTACTAAAGGTCAAGAAAATACCTTTAAATAGGATATAAATTGTACGAAATCACCTTATACAACTTTTCTATATCAAATTTTGTGAGCTTAAAAGTCGATGAAATTAGGGAAAAATTTAAAAAAAAAACTGATTTTCTCGCCCTTTTGCACCCAATATCTCACAAAGGCAGCACTTTTCAAGATCTATTCCAATTAAAACTTATCTTAACAATGTGTGTTATCGTTGACCTGAACAAAACTAAATAGCGTATGGTGTATGGTTGAACATACTCTGAGAACAGGGTATAAAAATATTGAATGAAGGAACCTTATAAAAGGCATCGGCTTCGACCAAAAAGTGACCTTCGGTCGGACACTAGTAACCAGCAAACTTGAAACGCTTTTAGATCTCTGCTCTTAAATATAGCAAGCACTACCCGAACAAAGCCGAATATGTTCGTATGTAGCTTATGGACGCGGAAAGTACACGGCCGATTTACATAATTTTTTTTTTAACTGTCTGTTATGGTCTGTAGAGGTTGGTAAGAAGGTAATATGCCACTGAAGGGGACGGGGGTTGCACCCCCCATACGAAAAAAATACAAAAAATGCTATTACTCTGCAGTTAGAGAACCTATGATTATGAAAGTTTGTGAACTTATACATAATGTATCTGCCATTAACCATACAAAATTTGAGGGGGCTTGAACGAGGGGACGATGCACCCGCCATATGAAAAAAACACACAAAATGCTATATTAGTGTTCCTGTATCAGCTATCATTAAGAAAATTGATACATGGATGTTTATTGCGTCTACTATTTATATTTAGCATGCAAAGCTTAAGAGTGATTGAACGAAAAGGATTTGCACCCCCGTACAGTAAAAATACTCAAAATGCTATATTTCTACGCCTCTAGTAGCTATTATTATAAAAGTTGGTACATTAACATATGAAGCACTCCATGCCAAGTGTACCAGGTTTAAATTTTTTTTTCTCCTATTTTGCTCAAATTTGGCAATATGGTAGATCCGGTGTGCAAGAACAACAATCCGGGAGGATTTTGTTCTAGTACCATTTGTTGTTAAAATACAGGGTGTTGAAGTTGGCGTTTTTAGTCATTTTCATGAAAAGGGTGTTTTTTCAAAAATTTATAGCTTACACTAAAGTTTGTAAATTGATAAATCTAAGTTACTGGTCCTATTCATTTTTAAGTGTTCTTTTTATAAAAAAATATTTTTTTTTACTTTCCAAAAAATTCGCAAAAAAATCCCCACTTATTTCCTGGATGATTCTATGCATTTTATGCATAGTACACTTTTTTCGTAAGATGCTTTCCTCTTGATTAAAAAAAGATTTTTGCCTTCCGCGGGCGTTCAAAAGCCAAAAACCCCCATTTAGCGTGCGAATCCCATCTTGAGTCACACATCATTTTAAAGCTTATAAATTATGCTTTAATTTAAAGTACTTTTAAAAAAAATCGAAGGGGGCTTTTTTTAAAAAAAATTCAAAAGTATTTTTAAGTGTAAAAAATATTGGTGAAAAAAATTTTTTTCACCAAGAAATATTTTTTATAAAAATAACACTTTAAAATGAATACGACCAGTAACTTAGATTTATCAATTTACGAACTTTAGTGTAAGCTACAATATAAATTTTTGAAAAAACACCCTTTTCATGAAAATGACTAAAAACGCCAACTTCAACACCCTGTACACAGTGCTTCATATATTCTATTCACCTAAGGACATCTTAGGCGTTGGAAGAGAAGGACGACGGAGGTGGATGGGACTTGAACATATGTAAAGGACATCGGAAACGGACCACAAAGTCGCTACCGGGCCAGCTAGTACATTATAAAGTTATTTCTCGTACGGTTTAATTTCAATGTATGGATGTATTATAACAATAACGACATTTTTCTAAGATACAAACTAATGCAATGTACATTAGAAGGCCGAATTGGATTTAAATCAAACTTAAGGTGTTCGGCATTTCGATAAATAACAAAGTTGTATTCAAATAAATCAAATTGGCTATCGGCTCCAATTATTTTTTCTGAAAAGTGGCTTCGATTTGATTTTCATAATCGTATTTCGGAACAACTAAAAACGAATTCAATACCAATTTCGATCCAAATCGGATTTCAGAACATAGCAGATTTATCGAAATGTTGAAAAACTCTTTCATTATTAAATGCTTCCAAAATAACTGCAAAGTTTACCATTTTAATGGTTGCTCATATGCGGACTTCAGTAGCCGCAAGCCCAAACGTGCCCGTCATCATTCTTTGGTATCTTCTAAGAATCCCAAAAATACAGGACTTCTGTTGAATATTAATTACTTACACTTTAATGTTTAAATTGAGAATAATATTTTTTCTTTCTTTAGAAAGAAAATTGCCTCCTACGAGTACTTTCAACTCCCACTAACTCGTATCTCATTTTATTATCATTGCTCTTTCATTCTTTCATTCTTTTCTTCTTTTTTCAGTTACCGCTTCACACAAATTGCTGTGGATGCACAGATTAAAACTCCCGGTGGAAAAACCTACGATGTGGTATTCGTTGGTACAGGTAAGTTAAGGAGTAAGAAAGTAAAAGGAGTCACAGATATCTACTTATCTCTCCCCAGCACTTAATTTACTGCTAATTTAAGATGCTTTTTTTTATTGCTATGGGTTGCGACAAGGATAGTTTAGCGCTGGTCCTTAACTTAAAAGAGAAGACACATATAAAAGTTAATTAATTTTTTACATAAAAATGTCCTTAAGTGTTTTGTTAAAGTTAAATAATAAAGGCATATGAAGAGAATTTTAAGCAGAGGACACTTCAGCTGCATATACATACATATGAGGATTTGATCTTAAATTCAAAGTCAAATTCGCGTTATGTTGTGATAATATTTTTCTTACTTACGTGAAAAGAAATGATAAGCACATCCTTAACGACGCTAATGAAATACCAAAAGTTCATTAACCGAAATTTTGTAGAAGACTTTTTAGAACATACATATATTAAATAACTGAAAATTTTAACAATATAGTCGCGAGCAAAATCTAAATTATTTCAATTTAAAAGAAATTGTTTGCTTCAGCAGCTCGCTTACATGAGGAACTTTGAGTATTTTACAAGTATTGAGATACCTTCACTTCAAGAGATGACTAAACGGAAAGTAAGGATCCGATTGGAATTGGTTAAGTTGGATGAGAAAGATTATGGCTATCTGAAGGCATTGAATATTTATATGATTGGATTACACCTGAAACAGCGCCATATGCCTGCAAGCAGCGTTTTCTGCAATTCGCAGCATCATCTGAGGTCATATTGAACCGACCCTGTGCGAACTAAAGATAAGATCTTCAAGTTTGTTTTGCATAGCTGAGTGTCCCGGTTGTCATCAACATAGTCGAAGTCTTCTAATTTTTCGTTAAAGTTCCATTGAATTCCTTTTTCGTCCTTATTAAGAAATTTATCAAGGGTTTCGTCAAGAATGATAAAGAAAATAGTTAATGTCATATAGTAAACATATTTAATAATCATTTTTGTGTTTCTTTGTCTTTCATAGACCATGGAAAAATTATTAAATCTGTTAATGCCGAATCAGCTGACTCTGACAAAAAAGTATCATCCATAGTGATAGAAGAAATTGATGTGCTGCCTAAAAGTGAGCCAATTAGAAATTTAGAAATCATGCGAACAATGCAATATGGTAAGTGATCTAAGGCAAAATGATAAAGCCCATTTACTTAAATCCCTTAATACTTTAACAGATCAACCGAAAGATGGCAGCTACGACGATGGAAAACTTATCATCGTTACGGATAGTCAAGTGATAGCAATTAAATTGCATCGTTGTCACAACGATAAAATCACCAGTTGCAGGTAATAAACCCATATAACTTTAGCCGAACTAATTATGTACAATAGGTTAGTCTTAAATTTTAAAGTTTCTTGGAATTGTGCTCCCACGGCACCAAAATGCTTTTCATATTGGTCATTTAACTGCCTTAATGGCAACATATGAGAATATTTTTTTACAGTATCTTTCGTAAAAAAAACAAAAATGAAGTCGAAAATTAGTTCAATATCAATCTAATAGAAGAATTACGAATAATGTTGTTTACGTATTTTCCCTTCAGAGGTGCGGCACCGTCTGCCTTTCATTGGGTTCAATCTATATCCATACTGAACTAACGAACGAAAGCGAATTTAAACTTTAGATTCGTGGTACCACCCACTTAAAAACAAAAAGTTTTCAATATCCATTCATAGAGTTCAGTCTATTAATTAAGGAGCTTGTGGCAGAAAAATTTAAATTTTAAACTGTAAAATTTAAGTATATTTTTGCGTATAAATCGGTTTTCTGATACAAATATACATAATTAAGTCCTTTGTATAGGGGTTGATACAACTTCACCTCAAAGGATGATGAGTTATCGTGATGAGAAAGAATTGGAAATAGAAAAGTTTGAAGGTATAGTTTGATAAGGAAGATTATGGCTATTCCATGTCATTAAGAAAAAAAAAAAAACTATAACTTTTGTTGGAACTGTGCCATAAGCATAACTTCACGCAAAGATATCTCGAAATCCTGCAGGTATATGATCAATTATGACCAGGGATTCGGATTCATGGTTAAAAACTACATAAGAGTAGATCAATAAAATGTGATTAAAAAGGTATCATATTTTTTTAAAATATGTTTATGCATAAATATACACTAAAAAAACTGCCTTACAATCGCGTTTTTACGCAATTAAAAACTTTCATATTAATGAAGATAACTGAGTTTGAAATTTGGAAATGTTACCTTTTGTCAGGAAATGTTGGAAATTTTACTTTTTGATAATCATTAAACTGAAATGATGCCTTGTGGGAGCAATAAAAGCAACTGAAAATGTTCGACGAAGACTATGATTAGTGATTAGTATTAAATAGGTAAATGTAATTTTTCGTCAGAACTACAAAAAAATTGTAAGTGGAGTGGAAATGTTACTTTTTGTTCGGAAATCGACGAAAAACGCGGTTTTCTTGGGAACTGTTATTCTTCGAACCGGCAAATTCAATGGAATGTGTAGTTCATAGCTTTACATACGATTCTTCAAAAAAAAAGCAAAAAGACAAAAACTGGATATGTTACCTTTTGTTCGACTACTCCTCAAATATAATCATTACTAATTGAGTATACTTAAAAAAATATGGTCAACATGATATAGCCTAAGAATAATTAAGTACATAGATACTTAATTTGCCCATAATTAAAAATTGTAATGCACCCTCAAAATGTTAAGTTACCCTTAAAAAACTTATTTCGGGTGACTTTGTGTGCTTGAAAATTTGAAGTTCGGTTGTTTCTTTACCGATTTTGCATTTTGTCACAGATTTGAAGTTTAATGACCATTCTAAAAATATATACTATAGTTTAAGTCCAATGGAAATATTTGGAGACAATTTAGAGAAATTTAGAATTTTCGTTTTTTACTGCATAACGTCTTTTTATACCCTACACCCAGGGTATATTCACTTTGTCTTTCCGTTTGTAACGCAGAGAAGGAGGCGTGGCAGGTATGGAAAAGTATATATATTCTTGATCAACGTCACCTCCTGAGTCGATATAGCCATGTCCGTCTGTCTATCTGGCTGGCTGGCTGGCTGGCTGGGTGTGTGTGGAAATACATTTTTTGGGAAAACTGAGCAACATAATTCAATGGAATATGGTATTCTGCCTCCGTCCTAAAAGATAGCTCGGGGGATTGAAAATGAGCAAAATCGGTCAACGGACACACCTACCGCCCATACAAAGAATATATATTTAAAATGCAATAATAAGACCATTATTTGCAATAACAGAAACAAAATACGCATAAATACTAGGGAAAGTAAATATAAGCTCCGATCAAAAACTAGGTGAATTCGGACTAGAGGGCGTGGCACCTCCCATATAAACAAAAGTTTCAAAATGTTATGCGGAAAGCGTTTTTTGAGATAACCCAACCAAATTATACTCAAACACTCGGATTTATAAATGCAAGCTATACGCAAGATCTAGGTAAACTCGGACAAGAGGGCGTGGCACCTCCCATATAAGCAAATGTTTCAAAATTATATAATGAAAGTGTTTTTTGAGATAATCCAACCAAGTTTCACTCAAACACGAAGAACATTAATTGTAAACTCTGAGCTTAAAGTAAGTGAAGTAAGATTAGTGGGCGTGGCACCTCCCATGTAAGCGAAAGTTTCAAAATGCTATACTGAAAGATTTTTTTAAGAAAACCTTACCGAATTTTACCCAAACACTCAGAACAGTAAATGCAAGCTCTACTCAAAATCAAGGTAAGCTCGGAGGCGAAGGCGTGGCACTTCCCATATAAGCAATTTGTTCTTATACTCTCCTAATAATATACTTGAAATGCAGTGTAGAGTATTTAGTTTTTGGCCAGGCCAAAGATACTACCCTTACTAGTTTAAGTAACACTTTAAAACGAAGGACTTATACATTTTAGTTTATTCATAAAGAACATACAATGTTCAATAAAATTAACCTACATTTATAAAAATTGGTTGAAAATTGAAGATGTTTCGCTTTTTGTAAAATCTCACTTTATTCGAAATTATAATTTTTAACTAATAAAAAATGCTTTCTCCACCAGACCTACGATATTTGCTAGGTCTGATGCAAAGTGTAAAATCACTGTAGCACTGTGTAATTATTAACTAAGAATAAGATTAACATGAGTTTAAAAACTTATAAAAAAGGATAGTGGAAAGTGAGAAAAAAAATTAGCTAGAGTTCAAGAAGTAGTTATTTACGGCATGTTTGAAACTGTTTCTTAAAGTTATTTGCCCGATATTAATAGGTAATGAACTCCACAGTCTAATGGTGCTTATAAAAAAGAATCAAGAGCTATTCAGGTAGTAGTTGTACCTAGGAACGATGAAATTGAGTGACCTAACAGATTGAGGAAAAGTTAGTTTTTCAAACAGGTATTAAGGCTTTTGAGTATAGACTATTTTATGAAGGAACATAATGTTGCGAATATCTAGATATTCCAAAAAAACGCAGCCAATAATTCCTTTACAAAAATGTTGAAATGTTGAAAGCCACAATGAGTTTGTGCTGTGACTGAGAGTCTAGTCTACTATAGACAACGTCAAGGTAAGTTATAAGAGGCATAATCAATTGTACTACAAGTCTGCGTCTAGTCTCTAGAGGGATAATGTCTACTGAAGTACGTAAATAGCGTAAGGTCCCATATATTTTTCCTATTGTGGTACACATCTAAAAATGCTTATTCCACTTTTTTCTATTTTGTTTTTTTTGATTTAAGTTTTTTGTTAAGTCAATAAACAAATTATATGTGAAATGTATTTAATTAATCTTTCATAAAAAGTCTCACGGCAAGAATTAAGTGCTTCTAACTGCTGTTCATGACTAATCCTACTACGTATTCATATTTATTTTTCTTTATTTGTATTATTTACAGTGAATGTGTTGCGCTGCAGGATCCTTATTGCGCCTGGGACAAAATTGCTGGTAAATGTCGTTCGCATGGCGCTCCACGCTGGTTGGAAGAGAACTACTTCTATCAAAATGTTGCAACTGGCCAACACGCTGCATGTCCATCAGGTAAAATGAAAACTTAAATTCAGGTCATGCAGAAAAGTCTTAAAGTCATGTAAGCTTTAAGGACCCGTAGCTTTAAAAGCAAAATAGAAAAATAATAAAAAACGCTTTTTCCTTGCTACGCGCTGCTTGTTGCATACTACAAAACAGAGAAAAAAATAAAACGCACACATGTGTGCTGCCACTATAGTTTACTTTTTTTAATTCCCCTCCCCCCTCCCATTTCACTCCTCTTTCAGGTAAAATCAACTCAAAGGATGCAAATGTTGGCGAACAAAAAGGTTATCGCGATGAAATGGATTTATTGGATTCTCGCCGTCAGAGCAAGGATCAGGAAATCATCAATATCATGCAGGATAAGAACTTTGAAGGTAAAAAATATTGCGTCTACCAGCACAAATTTTCTATGTATGTGTTAGTTTAGTCGCTTGCTTCTAAAGTAAATTCGCAACATATGTATTATATGTGCAAATGTTGATGTAATGCTGTAGCATATCTATGTATGTGTATACTATACATTGTATATTACGTATGTTACTTCTTTTGGTTGCAATATTGCACTTTTATTATTGCTTTTTCCACTTATTTCTTTGTAAATTGATTGTATTTTTATATTTGCTTATTGAATTTCTGTTGCTTCCATAAAGTTGTTCGGTGAAGTAAATTTGTCCCATTTCTGATATAAATATAATAAAATTAATTTTTTTATTTTTTCTAGAGCCATTATCTGAGAATGTCTTTCTTGCCTTCAAGCATAAATTGGCGGGGCTCGGACTCAAATAATCAGATGTTTTCTTTTTCAATACCTACCTAACTTATAGACAACCAAATACTTCAGCAATCACAAGGCCCTCTCTATTCCTCACCCCTCTTTTCAAAGTACATCTGATGAACAACAAATAATTCAATTATTCAGTCGTCCTATTTGGAATAGCTGGGATAAGGAATCCTTTTAAACTGACCTTACACGTATTTGTAAAAATTAATTTAACTGCTTTGCTTGCATACAATGTCTGTAGTGTCTCAAAATTAGCCATTCCCAGATTCTGCTGAAGTCAAAAATCCATTACAGAACTTTCCCTATCGATTGGAACTTTTTCACAATTTGGTGTTTAAACAAATTCTAAATAAAAATCACCAAATACAAGTTTTTAGTGATAAGAAAAATCAGTCTTGATCGTGATAGTCTTTCGAGATCAAGATAATGTTATAATTTCAACCCCACGACCTAGTTTGCGAGACTTAGTCTTGATTATCAACAGTGCTATTTGGTCTTGACCATTTATAGTTAAAAGGCGTGGCATCTTTCGAACACGAAATCATCTGTCCATGCGGAATTTTGCATACTTAGCACTTTTAAGGAATTTTTTCTGTATTGGCTTAACCCTTTCGACCCGAAAAAAACTACGGGGTACACAATATTTGTGATAGGTTAACCTTAGAAACTTAATTTAAGTAAAATGTTTGGCCGCTAAAGGCGCTTCCGGTCTATACTCCCAACAGATGTTTTTGATTTTAATTTTTTTGAATGTAATGTCCTTGGAGTGGTTATAAGAAAAAAAAAGGGGTTACTAAAAATTGCATTAATTTTATTAATTCATTCATAACCGAGTTAAGTATTTATTCAAAAATTTTTGGGATATATTGTCCCAACCGGTTCGAAAGGGTTAATATCAAAGATTAAAGTCAAGACTCAATATCTAAACCAAGACTCATTGGCCAAGACTGCTATGGTCTTTTTCTTATTCTTGGTTTGCTCATCTATATATAAATAGGCAAACGAAATCGGTTCAGTCCCTGTTTCTATACCTAAATCTCAACCGATTTGCTTGATTTTTTTTTGTTGGAAAGGTTGAGAAGAGGAGCAGTGCATAGGACTATATCTTTTAAGTGGGCGGTGCCACGCCCCTAAATGAAAAAACGCTCTCATAGCTAAACCGCTGCATCGATTTTAACAAAATTTGTTATGGAGATAGGGTTAGCATTAAGGAACGATAATATGACCATTATGTTTTTCAGTGGGCAGTGCCACGCCCCTAAATGATAAAAACGCTCTCACGGCTAAACCGCTGCATCGGTTTCAACGAAATTTGGTATGGAGATAGGGTTAGCATTAAGGAATGATAATATGACCATTATGTTTTTCAGTGGGCGGTGCCACGCCCCTACATGAAAAAACGAACTTGAGGAAGAATATTAAAAGCTTTTTGTGTTTTATCGACTAAGGAAGGGTATAAAAACTTTTTCCTTTATTTTATGGTCAAATCGAAATGGTCGAATTTCGGCCACAAGGCGAACTCTAGTTACTATAAATTAACAACAAAGGTCCATTCTTCGAAATGATTCAATGTATGTTACCTATTTTGAACATGAGGGGCTCCATTGATTTATTAAATGATTACAACTCATATATTTTTAAACGAAATCATGACGAAAGTGTCGACTTATTTTACTTCATATCGTACTCATACTAAATACTCATATAAAGTACAACGTCGATCTGTCTAGAGAACCATTTGTCCGGTTTGCATAATTTGTTCCTTTCAAAGACATGATATCAGGTGAGGTTCCGGGACAAAGTCTAATTTGAAAATTCCTCGGCTCCGCTCGGGATTTTAAAAAATGGAAATGGAAAAATGTCCAACACAGCGATGTAAAACAACAACATTCTGAGGCAGAGATATATACGATTAGGAAAATACATATACGGAACGGACGCACGAATTCGCTCCTGGGGCACCTAGTACTCATATCAATTGGAAAAAATTCAAAGAACAAATCCAAATTGTGAAGTCCTTGAAGGTGTGTGATTTGTAAGGTAGGATTCGTCAAATGTAAATAATATTCAACCAATTTTCCCTGAATCTGATTTTTCACAAGGTATAGAGCGCGATGCTTATGTCAATGCACAAATTAATATGGAATCAGCCTGAATCAGATCCGGAACTTGTTGAAGGCTCTAATCTTCTTGATCCGAATGATTTGCTGGATATGGTCCCGATTCAATACGAAATCCCTGATTTTCGTTCTCCCAATGCATCACCGGAAGGCATTCGTACTTTACCATCTATATTATAAAGGTCGCAGGGTTCAAGGAATTAAAGAAAATCAAGAATTTATACGAAACACGTAGCCCTCATTGTTTTTTAACTATGGTTTTTTGCTCCCAATTCCGAAAATAACAAACTTAACGAATTTTTGGCGATTTATAAAAGAAACACATAAAATAAGGCTCAATCTATGTTTATTCAAAATAACATGCATGAGGGAGAAATAAGGATTTTTCTGTTAGGGTGTCGAAACTGCCCCTTCTACCCTAATACCCTTACTAATTTCGTTTTGACTTATAATTTTATTTCAGCTTTACACAAATCAATTTTCAATTCCGTTGTGTTTTTTATTATATTTACACTGTCTATTCTTGTAAAGTTTATAAATAGTTGTAAGCTCTTTAAATTATCACTTTTCACATTTATTTTTACTAATTATAAAAAAAGAAAACAAAAATTTAAGACAAAAAAAGGAGCAAAGTGAAAATGGTAGTCAAACGACTAACATATTTGTAACGTATACAAAATTAGCTCGAACAAGCAGTTCTGCAAAAAACAACACAATACTTCTTTTAAGATCCTTTTATCGATTCTAAATCAAAACTTTTCATAATAACAATGACATTACATAGGTACATTTGTAAATGTAATGTTTTCAGACAGTATGATTTTTTCTTCCCTAATTTTCCCCAGAATAAATTTTTTCTCAAGTTTTTTCGCATAAAATTTGTTTCCCCATAATTTCCCAAAAAAACTAATTTGTCCCAATATTGCGTAAAAGACACGAACCTGAAAACGCTGAAGAGATCAACTGACGGTTTGTAATAAATTAACCGAATAGGTACAATGAGAGAAGAGACATACATAATCGAAAGAGCAGAAGATGTTCGTTAGTTCGATTGTTTTCTATATTTTAAGCTAAATTACACTGTGCTATAAACTCGAGAAAATTTAAAAGTTCTGGGTTTTCACATAGCACATCGCGTTTGGCACTCGAAAAAATAATTTTCGGCGAACTCGGTTTTTCTTCATCACCCTTTCTTGGGTCAATTGAAAGGGCCTAGAGGCGAAAAAAATTCGTAGCTCAGCCATTTTTTAACGAATTTTCATGCATTTGATTTTGATGGAATGCTAAGAGTTGTAGCTTTATAGAAAATTTTTCAAAAATCGGGTGAAAAATGACTGAGCTACGGCCGATATATATCATGCATGATATCATCACTTTTTTCGGACATGTTACATAGTCTCTTAAATCAAATCCGAATTTTTGAGACTTAATATTTTTTTTTTTTTTATTTTTATCAAAAGAGCATAAAAAATCCTATCCAGACAAAAAATACAAATTAAAATAGACGACCATTTGAAGTTTCTATGGCCCAAACCGTGTGAACTCAAAAGCAATTTTTTTTTCATAAGTGTCTACAGGCGGGAACAAATTTAAATCAAACTGTCGTGAACTCCAAGAAAACGTGTCAAATAACTCGTGAATTTTTTACTGAATAAAAAAAAGTTTTTAATACAAGTTCAACGACTGATTTTTGAAAAAAGGTTGAAAAATGCGTTCCCGACCATTTTCCCGAATACCAGTTCCCGAATAGTCATTTTCCCGAATGACATAAATCCCGAAAGCTTTTTTCCCGAAGCCTATTTCCCGAATGATCGTTTTTCCGAAAAAATGGTATATTTGAAAAAAACACAACAAACCAAAACTAAAATACCCAACGGGAAACGGAAGCGCATTGAAACGAATTCAGTTGCTTCTAGGGAAGCAAGAAGCTGCTACCAGTGCTGTTCTCGCTGCTTATATTTTTTAACACAGCATGTCCTAGCGGAGATGCACATCTTCAGAAGCATACGAAATACGCTTCCGTGGCAGTTTTTGAAAATTTTAAGTTCCACTTCACAAAAATTACTTTTATTCTGTAAGTTTTGGTAAATTTATTAACTTTTATAAGCAATAAAAAAAATAGAATTTGAAAAATTTTGTATGCTACCAGAGATGTACTTCTATTGCGCTCTTTTTGGAAGCAGCTTAATTTCTCACCGTTGGGTAGTTATTTTCGATATACTAGTTAACGCTGAATCTGAATTTGGTCGCAGAATTGCTGCATCGTTTATGGTTTTTGAGATATTCTAACCAAAAAGTTAAAAAAACTGTTTTTAAAGGACGCACGACGTTGTTTTGATATTTTCTACTAAATGCACCATTTAGAACTATTCTTCATCTTCAAAATGAGCTTCAAAGCGTTTTTATTTTATTTTTTCTTAAAAAGTTATGATCATTTAAAAGACATCCTGAGAGTTAAAAATCATATGAGATTTTGGGTCATAATATTCAAATAACCGTCTATTTTAATGTCTATTTTTTGTCTGGAAAGGAATTTTTATGCACTTTTGGTAAAAAATAAAACAAAATGAAAATTAATTTCTAATTGAACTTTTAGTCATATATTTGCAAAGATCGATTTTCATACAAATCTATCAATGCATTTTCTAACACATAATTATAACAAATTAAGGATTAAAAACACGGCTCTGGTGACATATGTTTTGTCTTTCGCCACAAAGACTCATCAGACTATTTTTGTTGTTATTATAATTATATTTATTTCACTAAATTAAGTATAATTGAAAAATTGCAAGTTGAAAAACTTTTGTTTTTTGGACTGGGCGGGAGTTGAACCAGGGACCTCCCGTTTAGTAGCACAAGTCGTTAGACCAATGAACCAGCCTTGCCCCGCTGCGAAGCCGACTTTTGCCAGTTTTGTTTGTGTGTTAATATGTGAGCCTTGATGTCATAATTGTTGTTTGTGTTATTTATTGATATTTTGGTATAGCTACTACATTGGAATTAGATTCAATACCGATTGGTCGGTGGAAAGTTTTGCCACCTTATCATAGTCCGATGAGTCTTTGTGGCTAAAGACGAAACATATGTCACTACAGCCGTGTTTTTAATCCGTTCCTTAATTTAACATAATTATGTGTTAGAAAATGCATTGATAGATTTATATGTAAATCGATCTTTGCAAATATATGACTAAAAGTTCAATTAAAAATCAATTTTAAATATATAAAAATGTCATTAAGTAACACAATAAAAAAATCTTCATATAAAAAAAAAATTTAAATCCCTAAAATTCGGCTTTTGCCATAAAAGACTTTATAGTCCCATATGAGACATGTGCGAAAAAAGTGATGATATCATGGATGATACCGACTGTAGCTCAGTAATTTTTCATTTTATTTCTGAAAAATTTATCTTCTATAGAGCTAAAACTCTTAGCTTTCCATCAAACGCCTTTAAATTCGTTAACAATGGCTGTGATACAAATTTTTTTTCGAATCCAGGAATAAAACGACCTTTCGTCAGCCCCAAAAAAAATCCTTTTTCATATAGTACAGTGTTATTATTTGTAGAGCTTATGATTCTCCATGAATTTTATATACGCCTCAAAAGAACACGCTAGTTCGCGATATTGAAAAAACAAACAATTGTTACAGAATAACTCTTGAAGATATTGATTTGTATTTCCATCAGATTAAAGGTAGCCAATTTTACCATAAATTTTCTATGATTTGTAGTTATTTCAAGTCTGAACTAAATTTTACCCATATGAATTTTGCATGTACTTTCTTGAAGAAATAATTTCTTTTTTTAAATTGTTTATAAATATGTTATATTTATGTGTACATCTATTTGTAATCCTTATGATATTTACTTACTTACATATTACAATACCTCACAGGCAGAACTTTGAAAATTTTAGGAAAATTTCAATTTGAATTTTTAAAAATTATGTGTAAATTTAATTTAAAAAAGCGATATGTTTTGCATGTGAGATATTGATGCGTAGTATGCTTATTTAACCAAAATACCACTAATGATAATCAATAATTACTAATCACTCTAATCAATTTTAATGTTCGGTGTAACGTCGTAATATTGATGTGTATTTTTCCTTCTTTCTTTTCTTTTATCTTTTCCGTTCTTCATTTTTGATATTCGTATTCTCTATCTGTATTTTGTGTCAAATCGTACGTACGTTTTATCGTGTTAATGGTTGTGCCCGCTCAACAATAAATTTCTTCAAAATTTGCACCAATGGCCAATCAATCAATCAATCGATCAACCACAAAATCCAACAACAATATAAAACCACCAAAAACATAAAAAATCAAAAAAACAAAACATTTTTTTGAAAAATGAACTAAAGGTCCACAAATTTCAGCAGATATAATCAATGCACAGTACACGGTCGAAACTTTGGTCATGGCAGTCTTGGCGGGTTCCATTTTCTCCCTTTTAGTGGGATTCTTTACAGGCTACTTTTGCGGTCGTCGCTGTCATAAAGACGAAGACGACAATCTGCCATATCCTGACACCGAGTATGAATACTTTGAACAGCGTCAAAATGTAAACAGGTAAGAATACATACTATACATATGCCCTCATCCATATTTACCACATGAATCCATATATTAAAAATATCAAAAATATCATATTCCATTTTCAAAGAATTCAAGCAGAGCCAAAACTACTGCCACAAGTCGAAGAGGTGACCTATGCAGAACCCGTCCTGCTACCACAGCCACCGAGTCAAAATAAAATACAACACTCGCCGAAGAATACACTACGCAAGCCCATGCATCATCATGGAGCAAACTCCGAAACGCTCTTCCAGTTTCAGCCAGACGGCTATAACACACGAGAAACATATCGTGGTCGCGATAATTTTGGCACATTGCGATCACACCAAGTGATGGTAGGTATAGGAGAATATACATATCATTCTCCGAAAACAAACTGAATAGTTGGCTTGCATTAAATTATGTTTCTTTTTCCCAACTTTTTCGAGCAGGGCGATAACTACCGCCGCGGAGATGGTTTTTCAACCACAAGAAGTGTCAAGAAGGTAAGGTGCTTTGTGTTTTTAAGAAAGATTAGTTCGATGTGAAATAAATAAATTCTAAATAGTTGGCTTGTTGCGTACACAAAATCGTCGATTGGTGTATTACATAAGCTCCAGTACTTCATTGCATCCATTTTTCATTGCTGCACTATTCGTATTTCGTGTATTGTATTCGAATGTGTCTGCACTAAAATATTCTTGTTTGTATTTTTGATACATGATATACTATATATTATATTTGAAATTAAATTTTTAGTTTTTACATTAACTTTACCTTAGTTCTTCTTTAAAAGCTTCGTTTATTTTTGTTTCAAACCATATACATTTATACATATGTATATATAGCTCCCTTTTGTAAATATTAATCTTCACCATTTTTTTATTGATATTCAAATAAAAAACACCCAAGTCTCTTTCGCAATGCAGGACAAATAAAATTTTTTTAATAGATTTCAACTTTGACCCTTTGTTGTTTCATTTTTTAGTTTTAGTACCATCCAACCTCCTTAATCGTCGAATTCTTCGTGTTTATCATGAATAATATTATGCCCTTGTTTAATTAAATGGTAATACTCCTAAGTTTCATTTCAAGTATTTTTACTCAATTTCAAATTATAATAACTTTTAGCTAATTCAAGTAATAATTAGTAATGTAGTCAATCCAGCTCAACAATTTTGATTTCAATTTAACTTGATGCAAGCCTTCCTTGAATTCCAAAAGCAGAAAATTAATCATCATTTATTTATTGAGTGGGTCAAGCTCTACCTGCAGACCCCAATGCACTAAGAAAATACACAAAAAAACTTACATGGGTACTCTGCTCTCCACATTTTTTTCTGAAAAACATACTCGCACAGTGGCGGATCCAGCATTGTCAAGAGGGGGGGGGGATTGACTACATTTCTATGTAGATAATAACAGAATGTTTTTAAAATCTTAACATATAATTTTAAAAAAAATGTAATCACTTGGTTTGAGAAGGGGGGCCGATCGCCCCCATTGCCCCCCTTGGATCCGCCGATGTACTCGCATATGTTGTTATCTCCTAAAAAGGACTTTGCTCAGATCTAAAACCCACAAGTTTTATTTCTTTTTGATCCTTAAACGCCATTTTCCCCAAAATGGCAAGATGAGGGAAACTTTTGTAATTTCCAATTAAGCCTAAAATTTTTTTCATTCTTGTTTTATTATCACCCGAAAAAGGTTTTGAAATAATTTTAATTTTAAAATCATCTTTCTGATTTGTAGATTTAGTTTGGCCTTCTCAAGTTTATATAGTAAGTAATTTTTTCATGAATCATTATTCAAAAATAATAGATTCAAATAATTGTATTATTAGCATATTCAGAATATCCCATATCATGCGAGTTCATACTTATATTAAGCATTTAAAAAAGGTGCCGGATTAAGCACATTAAAATCATCATAACTTTTGATATATTTTACTAACCGAGGTCCTTTTTGTTCTCGTAAATTGAGTATTACATGTGAAATCTATTTTTTTTTTTTTTAAATTTTCATATGCTTGCTTTATGAATAAAACCCAAAATACCCATAAATTTTTTTACATTTTGCGGTATGAACCATTTTTAAATTTGTTTTTTTTGTAATCCAATATCAAACTACAAAAATTTGTATATCATAGTTATAAGCACACACAGCATAAAGCTGTTGGAACTTTTGCTAGGGATATAAGAATAATTATACCCTACACCCAGGGTATATTCACTTTGTCCTTCCGTTTGTAACGCAGAGAAGGAGGCGTGGCAGATATAGAAAAGTATATATATTCTTGATCAACGTCACCTCCTGAGTCGATATAGCCATGTCCGTCTGTCTGGCTGGCTGGGTGGCTGGCTGGCTGTGTGTTGAAATACACTTTTTAGGAAAACTGAGCAAGATAATTCAATAAAATTTGGTACACTGCCTCCGTCGTCAAAGATTGCTCGGGGGATTGAAAATGAGCGAAATCGGTCAACGGACACGCCTACCGCCCATACAAAAAATATATTCAAAATGCAATTTTAGGAGTATTTTTTCACGACAATGCAACCAAATTACGCATAAATACTAAAAATTGTAAGCGCAAGCTCTGAGAAGAACTGAACAAATTCAGACAAGAGGGCGTGGCACCTCCCATATAGTCAAAAGCTTTAAAACGCTATACTGAAAGCGTTTTTTGAGATATTCAAACCAAACTTCACTCAAACACTTAACTATAAATGCACGCTCTAAGCTAAAACTAGACGAACTCGTACAAGAGGGCGTGGCACCTCCTATATAAGCAAAAGCTGAAAACGTTTTTCACTCAGACACTAAAAACTATAAATGCAAGCTCTGGACAAAAACTGGGTGAACTCGAACTAGAGAGCCTAGCACCTCCCATAAGAGCAAAATTTTAAAAATACTGCAGTGTAGGGTATTTAATGTTTGGCCAGGCCAAATTTTACACCCTTATCAGTTTTTTAGTGAAAACGTTATACTTTTTGAGTTCAAACACACGCGATCAGAGACTAATCTCAATAATAACAATACGAGGGTTGCTCCATAAGTTTCTAGAATATAGTACTCCGTGTGTTTTCCCCTGCAGACTTTTATGACAGTTAAAAAGTTCGATATTTTTCGGGTATGTTTCTTCAGATCTCATCTATCAGTTCGCATTGTAATATTGTGTTTTATTCACTTGAAATATTAAATTTGTGGAAAAATGGAATTTAGTAGTGAAAATTTCCATGTGTATTAATCAACTGAAAAAGGGTTTCACTCGAAGGTCGTCCAAAAACATTGATTGTGCCAGAAAAAGTTGTGCATTTGTAACCAAGAGATTGCTGTCAGGCGATACTTTTTGAGAATAAACAGGTGTTATTAAAAACACATCATAATTATAGCCTTCATACGTTCATTTTGACAATTTTTACATTTTCAAAAAAATAATAATCGTAACCGGGACAACCCGGTGCCTTGTATTTAATATTTTAGTGAAACTGACTCTTAGTCATTAGACTATAACCAAATAAGGAAATCCTTAACCACAAATTTTGATAACGCAGCTTAAATACCCAGTCTTTTTCTTCAAAACCCAGTTTAAATTATATTGAAAACTTTCTTGGTCTTCGAAATATCGTAAACTGATACATCGAAAAAACGTGTATTTTTGCTTTTTTACCGTTTAAGGTTAGAATAATTTGTAGGAGAAAAAACATATCGATATAATCGATTAGCTCGATGACCGATTTAAAAAAAAAACTTTTTCTGTATATTTGAACCCCAGTGAATAACTTTGCATCATAAAACCTGGAGTCTGCCGACATCGAGGTTAAACTAAGTTAAAACGAGCTGTGCTTAAAGATAGATCGAGGCATGCCTAGGCATTAGTATGACCAGCATACAAACAATCTTGCATGAACATATTGCGGGTCAAAAGTTTTGTGGGTCGAAAGTTTTGTGGCTGTTGAATTCCATATAAATTGACAGATACTCAAAAAAATACTTGAGTTAATTGAGTTTTTCAAGTAAATACTTAAAACACAATGTTACAATTCAAAATGAAAGATGACGTCTAAAGAAACACCCTACAAAATGTAAAAATTTTCAAGTGCCATAAAAATTTGCTTTAGGTCGCTAACGCAAACTTTTAGAGAAAAATTTTTCTCCACAATTTTGTAACACATTTAAAGATGTAAAAAATGTGTTCGTGCAGCAGTATAGGAGAAAACCCAATTTAAAAAGTTGTGCAGTTTTTATATGTAAATGCTACGTATAAGTTCATATAAAAATATTTTACTTTTAAAATTGCGAATACTCTTTAACGAGGAGTCGTACAAAAAAAAAAATTAAAAAACCGTTCAAAAGATAATTGAATTCTGTATACACCGTATTACATTTTTTTTGGAGCCACTCATAGTCTAAAAGATATTCTTCAAAAACCGTTATGGTTTCGAAAATACTGGTTTTTATAGGATATCTCTGAAACGGTAAGTCATACGATATAAAGCAATAACATCAATTTTGTAGAAAATCATAAGATCTACAAAAAATAAGCCATATGTGTACACTGTACACATTGAAGTAATCGTTTAGAAGATATTTAAAAAAATCCTTTAACCCATTCCCCGCCAGCACTTATTTTTTTGAATTTTATGGTGAATTTTTGTTTGGGGGGTAAAATAAGGTTCCTGAGTTCAAATCCGGTTAGCTTTTTCAGCGACCACGCCCCATTTTTCCATGGTGCCCTGATGCCATATGGCATCACTGGCGGGAACCTCTTAGCAAAAAATATACTTTGAGTTTTATTTAAAATTCTATTTTTTACACGTATGCATACATATTTTTTGAATAAAAATGGTAAGTTAGCATAATAATCCGCGGTAGTGTGATATTTGACGAAACATCTATCGCATAAATCTACATTGCATCTTAATACACCTGTTTCAGAATTGGTTTTTGCACGGTCTATATTTACATCTACTTACGTCGATCACATTCACCAACGTAATGAGCGATTCCATCAAAACGTGAATTTTGGTCTATTCGATTAGTTCCTTCTATACATTCATTATATGGTTCGACTGCCTTTAGACTTTCGATCATTATAGCTTCCATTCTGTTCTACAAGAGAGCGTTGCTATCGATTTTAGATCTCTTCGATGTGAAGTAGAAGCAACTAAAACGCAATTATTATCATTCCACTTTACAATGGCGACGTCAAATTCCTTGTTTTCTGCAAATTTGATATGCCCTCTTGGTTTTTTTTTTTCATGATCTCTTTCCAGGAAGTGGGCAGTTGTGTTGAATGCAATTTTCTCTTATGGTTCCCGTTACATTGTAGCCTAGGCTTTGCAAATAATTTAAAACTGGGATTCCAGTTAATAAATTATCGAAGTAAAAGTGGAATAGGAGGGTACGAACGTCGTCAGGAAGGGCGTTGATCATTTGTAATAGAGCTGCCACAAAGTGAATACAACAATACTTTCCTCGGTAAATACCAAAGGACACCAAATACCCTCCAAGAGTGTTCAGACACCATGCAATGTATCCAAATCGAAGAAGTTTGGCTCGAGTAAACTGTTTGCATGAGAGCAGTCTGAAATACGGTGTCATGGACTCATCAAATGATGCTCAGGGTGAAAGGGGTCAATGTGTTTTTTCAGTGTAAAGTGAATAAAACGGCTTATATATAAATCGTGGCTTTAATGATCCAATAATCTTCACGATTAACTACAAGCATGGTAACCAAAGATAAGCATAATCCCAATAGTTAGATGCATCCACAATCATTTACAGCACATCTTCATAAAAAAAAAGCTCGAAAAATTCATATGACACCTAGACCCATTCACACGGGGTGGGTTTTTTGGTGTTCAAACCCCCCCAGGTAGATATTTTCCCCATATAAATTATTTATGAATTGAATTTTTGAAATAAATGGAAATTAATCTACCTCTAAACTTTACATAAGCGGTTCCCGCCAGTGATGCCATATGGCACACATAAAATATATTCAGGCCTATCACTTAGTAAGGAACAACTTATGCAAAAACATAAATGCACTTTAGAAACTACTGTATTACTCTTCAATTTGGCATAATTACTTTTTTCAAAATCGAAATACAAATAAATAATTTTTTGCAACTCGCGTCTCGATGCCATAATCGATTTTTTTCGAGTAATTTTTCAATGATCACTTTCTCTCCGCTCACGCTTGAAAAGTTGATGGAGTATTTACGCGTGGAATGCATCAAATGATAGATCAAACATTTCTACGCACATAAAAAACAACAAGCCTGCGCGAAAAAGTTACAAAATGATTTTGGTGAACATTCGGGTAATGCGTTTTATCTGTGCCATATGGCATCACTGGCGGGGATTGGGTTAAATGGCAAAAAAACGGTTTTTATTGAATAACTTCTAAACTGTTGCTTCAATGTGTACACAAATGGCTAATTTTTTGTAGATCTTGTAATTCTCTACAATATTGATGTTATGGCTTTTTATCGTATGACTTACCGTTTCAGAGATATCCTTCAAAAATCAGTATTTTCGAAACCTTAACCTTGAAGAATATCTCTTGGACCATGAGTGGCTTCAAAAAAAATTTAATACGGTGTATACAGAATTCAATTATCTTTTGAACGGTTTTTTAATTTTTTTTTTACGAATCCTCGTTAAAGAGTATTCGCAATTTTAAAAGTAAAATATTTTAATATGTTTGTTTGCAATTTAATATGTTTGGCTCAAATAAATATTAATTTGCTTTTTACCATGCCTTTGGCTTGCAAATGAAATTGAATTAAGTCAAGATATCTTGAGTTATTTCTTTTTTCTAGTCTGTAATGCTATAATCTTTAGACTGGTGAAATCCTTTCAGTCATAATATTAAAAAATTCCAGGTAAACAAAGACATGACCAATTCCGGACATTTTTAAGCTTCACTAAAAAAACATGAAAAATTATTAACATATTCATTTTGCATGTTTGTGAGTAGTAAAAGCATGAAAAAAGAAAACAATTTTTCATTTGTTATACACATTGCGAAACACCAATCGACAAAGCCAAATGTGGCTCTAATGGAAAATTCTATTTATTTTTTGAGAAATTTATTTTTGATTTTTATTTTTTATTTTTATTTTTTTATTTTTTGTTGATGCAATCGTTATTTCTATTTTTCGCTGTCTTTAACACACGCAAAACTCTATCTTTCTATTTCTCTTCTTCTTCCTTTTTATTAGGTATACCTTTGAGACGGGAGTGGGGCGGCTGAAACCAGTCAGGGACTAATTACCCAAAATATGGTAAATAATACTAAGAGCAATAAGTAAAAAAAAAGAAATTTCTATTTCTTCTTCTAAGTAAAAAAATCTTTTAAGTAAAATTGATTTACTTGTTTTTCGTTACTCGTTATTCGCTACTCGCTACTTTACTCGTTTACTCGTTCTATTTTAATTCACAAATTATTCATTCAAAAAGTTGTTTATTAAATTTTTTTAATATACATAAGTACATACATAGCTTTAACATTTTACAAATGATTGTAACAGAAAAAGTTTAGAAGATCAAAAAAAGATTTGTTTGAGCGCGCGTTTAATTTGCTTTCAAGCGATTTCAGCATTGATTCTGTGTCGAAAAGTGGCAACAGCTCAAGCCAACTCCAATGCCTTTGGATGGAGCTTGAGCTGTTTACCTCTGTCAAAGAAATAATGCAACACAGCGCGCTGTATTGTTTTATTGTTACAAGTTCAGATTGGTTTTTTTTTTATTTAAATCAAATATCCACAAACACTGCATTGCATCTCAATCACCCTGTATTTTAATTTCGTTGACGAATTAAAATTTCTTTGGTTGTTTGAACAAGAAATCTTTTAATTTGCTGTTATTTTTTTTTTTTTTTTCTGAATATAATTTAAACCTTTCAATAGGACATTGAGGGTAACAGGCGCTTTCCTCAGAGTCCCTGTCACCTTCTCGCACAACGCTCAGCCTTCCCGCGCCCAGCTCTTCACTATTCAACTCAACTTTTCGTTGAATGTTTTTACTAAATCAAAAAACCTTTTAGTTTCGAATTAACAAAATTTGAAGAAAAAAAAAAAACAAAATCTGTTATTCAGTTTCAAAAAGAATCCATTTTAATTTGATTGCTATTTGAAAACTTTGTTGTTGTAATTAGCTGCAGCCCCTTGAATGCATTTCTTCCTCATCCTTTATCCTTTTTAGCGTAAAATTGAATTTTATTTCGAGAAAATTTGATTGTAGTTTTCATTTTCAATTAAATGGTAAATGCAAAAAAAGAAAAGTAAAACAGTTGAATAAGTAAATAAAAAAAAACAAATTCAATTTTTATTTAAAACTTTTATTTCGTTTAATCAAACTCAAAATACAGGGTGTTTGTTAAAAAGAACAAAAAATTCAAATCCCAAGATTGGCTTCGCGCAACAAATACCAAAAGAAAGAAAATCTTCTAAATTTTTAAAACATCCTGTATCCTTTGGTAGTTGCACTTATTGTTAGTAAAAATGCTGTAGTTACATAATATTATGTGAAGTAAATAAAATGTAAGATCTCTGGATAGTGAAATTGAAATCATGTTGATAAGGACATGATGTTACGTAATACTTACTTATTGCATTGCGTACAAAATCCTTTTTTATTTATTTTTATAATTTACTACCTACTTAATACATTTTTTTATTTTTATTTGAAGTATGAATTTAAAACTTCATTAAATAATTGTTAAAAAATACGAAAATCGCCGGTCACCCCAGACGATATTCCTTTGATTTTAAAAACTTCAGTTTTCAATGGGTAATTTCTGCAGGCATAACATATTGAAAGTTCAAGTTTTAAACTTACAGCCATATCTAAATTGGAGCGTTAGTCGAGAGTCTGCGTAATTTAACCGTCTCTGTTTCGGTATGCTCCATATAAATTATATGGGCATGAAACAGAGATGGTAAAATACGCCTGACGCTCGACTTACGCTCCAATTTAGGTATAATTTAGGGAGTAAGCTATAAAACAACACTGTACAACAATTTTAGGTTTTTTCCAATATAACAAGGTTCTGACAATGGATTTTGATAAAGGGGACCAAAAAAAAAATATAAGTGTTTCGGCGTTTTGAAAGTTTACATCTGAATTTTTTTTTAGAATCGGTCAAAGTTTCCCTCTTTTAACGCATTCTCCAGACTAGAAAAAAGTTGAGGTTTAGATCCGATTCGGGTCAGACTTGCCTGAAGAATGATCAGGAACGAGTCAAGCTTTCTGACCCGACAATGACGAAACGTCACACCTCATATGTAACGGACC